>CM060202.1:17726917-17747125 GCA_030562195.1 Nipponacmea schrenckii
GTTTTCGGGTGGATGGGAATAAAATTGTAGAAGTTGAAAAAAATGCAAAAATTGAAATGAAAAAAGTCAGCTACAAAAGTAATGAAATTAGCAGTTTTAAACTGCAGTTAAGTAGCTAGCAGTTTTAAGAAGCTAACAAAAGAAGTTTCGTAAAAATCAGTCGAAAAATAGAGGTAATAAAGTGCAAAAACCATAATGGCGCTATTGCCCACGGCTCGTTTCCGGTTGAACTAAATGACATCATTTTACATTTAAAAGTTACAAGTCTCACAGTTTGAGGGGGTTGACAACCCTAAACCTATGTACAAAAAATAGACGATTTCAACCACTTCTTTTCCACCTATCTGAAATATTTAAATATCAATGGAAAGAGGGGACTTTCAGCTATCCAAAAATATAAAATTTATTTCTTTATGACATTTCAACTTTAAGAAATCGGGTATGAAAGATGAACGAAAAAAACGTCAATTATTCCCTTAAAATTAGCATATCTACTAGGCTATTTAATATAGAAGGTTGAAATTTTGCACAACGCAAGTCTACATGTATCTCTACAAAATTACGTTGGCTTTTTGGAAAATTTTGTTTTGTTTTGAAGATATTGATAGAAATCAAAATTTTGCGAGTACATTTACGAAAAATTGAATTTTTAAAAAACTATTCATTTTATAAAAAAAAGCCAACGTAAAGTTATAGAGGACATCGTAAGCTTTAGTTGAAGCCAAAGTTTGTAAAAATCGGATAAATCGTAAGCGAGATATGCTTTTGGAAAAATGGCATTTTTTTTCAACATTTTGCAAACACATGTAAACCTTACGAAATAAACGATCATTTTGTTAAAAGATTGTCTTTCATGCTGTAGAAATCTTTAAGCACCTTTTAGGCATCGATATGCACCGATATCCACATAATTGGAGTGCTAAAACAATGGATTAGCACATGTCAAAACCCTTCCACCCACCAATCATAAAATTTTATTTGTTTACATGTGACGTAATGATTTATGGGACATCACGTGACTTCTGGATTCCCCCGATACACAAACTCTTACTTCGCGGGCCGATATTAACAATAACTGACCAGCAAACGTAGAGAATGTTTATTTAGCCGATGACGTTGTAATCACAAATGTCAACTGACAACGTAATTTGTACGTCTACATAGAGGAATACCCCGTTTTGTTCTATAAATAGATTATCTTCACGGACGGATATCAGACGAACTACTGAAGCGATTGAGCTAAAATTTTTACTAGATGAGTTTCTTTTAATGCCAAATAGAATGGATATAAAATTAATACGTTTCTTGATTGAAATACACTTCGAACGATAAGGTTGTCAACCCCCTTAAATAGCAAACAGTTACAGGTAGTTTGTGGCATGTTGCCTTCTTAGAAAACAATCGAGGGTAAAATTCGAAAAAAAAAAAAAAAAAAATAGTCATTTCGAAAACAAAGCAGTGCGTTCGATGAACGCACTGCAAAAAAAAAAAAAAGAATTGACAAACCGAAAACAAACTGGGACTTTGCGGTAGCAAAGTCCCACAACTAGAGCCACACGTGGCACAGAGTGGGACTTTGCTAGCGTTGCAAAATTGCAACAAACAGCCCGAAACATTTGATTTTCTGGGAGAAACTGGCCAAAGCAACGAGGTATCTGTGTGCAAAGTACCTTTTTGAAAAACGTTATTTCCTACAGACGTAGAGCGCTGACCGATATAAATGAAAAATTTTAAGTTTACCCGGATGTGCCACGCCCATCTCAATTATTTTGGCGTAAATCTAATCACATTTGAAATTTATATTAACGGTACAAATTTGAAGCTTGAACATCTAATAGATCACGAGATATGCACAAATACATTTCAAAAAAGCAAAATGTACTTTAATTTTAAAAGTGCAAAAATTAAATTTTCATTTTAAAAACTTTTGTTATTCATTGCTGGAAAGTGGACAAAAAGCGCCTTAAGAATCTGAAAAAAAAACCCTCTAAATTAATTAGGTCACGCTCTAGAGCAGTCCAAAGTTGTGAATTTTTCTGTTTTCGGGCAGCTATAAAACCGGAAGTGGACGTCGGAGGTCAAATGTTAAAGTATTAACTGATAAAAAAGGTCAATGACATTTTACCTACTAAAGGTCAAAGTCACCAAAGGTCAAGGTCACGAGAAATAAGCTTCCAAAATTAGAAAAAAATCAACCGGTTTGCTATTGCCGAGAAATTGCAACAAACAGGCCGAATCATCTGATTT
Organism: Nipponacmea schrenckii; assembly: GCA_030562195.1. Lineage (NCBI taxonomy): Eukaryota > Metazoa > Mollusca > Gastropoda > Lottiidae > Nipponacmea > Nipponacmea schrenckii. The sequence continues at coordinate 17,729,165 of CM060202.1, forward strand.
TCTTGGATGAACTGGCCAAAGCAATGAGATATCTGTGTGCAAAGTACTTTTTAAAAAAAACGCTTTTTCCTACAGACGTAATTCGCTGACCTATGAAAAGGGTAAATTCGAAATTTACCCGGATATGCCACGCCCATCTCATTTTTTTTAGCGTGAATCCAATCACATTCAAAATGTTTATTCACGGTACAAATTTGGAGTTTGTACATCCAATAGATCACGCAATATACACATACACATTTCAAAAAAACGTAAACACGACAAAATGTACTTGTTATATTCAAAAATCAAAAACTTCAATTTTCATTTTACAAACTTTTTTATATATCATTGGAAAGAGGACAAAAAACAACTTAAGAATCTGAAAAAATTAACACTCTGAATTAATTAGGTCACGCTCTAGAGCAGCCCAAAGTTGCGAATTTTGATGTTTTCGGGCAGCTATAAAACCGGAAGTAGACGTCGGAGGTCAAAGGTCAAAGTATCAACTGATAGCCAAGGTCAATGACCTTTGACCTACTAAAGGTCAAGGTCGTCAAAGGTCAAGGTCACGAGAAATAAGCCCCCAAACTTAGAAAAAATTCAACCGGATGTTGCAAAATTGCAAAAGTGAAATTCAAAAATCGGTTACCATAATTTTTTTCGCAATCAACTAAGCTTTCCAGAAATATAAACATCACGCAAATCGCTCTTACCGTAGAGGCCCCATTTTGAGTTTTACAAAAAAGTGAATTTCAAGATGGCGGCCAAAGTATTACTTCCGGTCTGGATTTTTTTTTTAAATCGGCCAGTTTTTTTAAAAAGATATTGTTCAACACAAGTTTCAATGACCCGTGACAATTAGACCGGAAGTAGACCGAAAATCAGAGATTTCAACTTTGAACCCTTTTTGAGCTTAAACCGGAAGTGACGCAAAATATTTGACAATGTCATTTTGTTCAGATTTATAGTCTCTCTTAGCCCCTAAAATTGGAACTTAATCGGACAGAAATTTAAAAAATGGTAAAAAAATTCGAAAATACGGCAAAAGATTGTCTGCTACGAATTTTCGAAATTCGAATTTTTTTAACTGCTATCCTATTGGATATTGTATGTAGAATCTGAAAATGAAAACCCGATGAAAATCGGGCCAAAATTGCGCCTTCTAGAGCCGAAAAACTGTTTTTTGCAAATGTTGCACTGTTGCACTTCTTGTTTTGCAAAAATGTTCCAATTTATATTCAGTAACTTTTTTGCCACTACAGAAGGTCTAGGAAATTTGAATGGTTGCTGCAACTACTGTAGTTTAAGAGCAGAAAGGTGTGGAAAAATCGAAAAAAAAAAAAAAAAACTAGAACTGTGAACAGCTCCGAGCGTGGCAACTATGCGTCATCCCTTGGATTTCGAACATTTTGAAACTTCTAACCTGCTAGCTTTCAATTCCGGTACTTTTCAGCCTACAATTGTAAGCGTAAACTTTCCGCTATATAGGCAATTTTTTCTACTATAAGTTTCTACTATCAGTCCCTTATTAGATTTTTGTACATGTCTAAGATTTCGGTAGGATATTTACATAAATTGCAAACCAAAATTTAAGTAGGTAGTAAGATGACAATTTGTCATGAAATTTAAACTCTCTATATTCAAATTTAAACATTATTTTGTAATTTTGGTTGTAATTAACATAGAGAGAAAATTCAAACTATGTGATAATTTGCTAATTCCCAGCTTTATAAAGAGATATTTTTTAAAATTTGTATGCAAAAATTTTACAAAAAATAAATAAATTTTATTAGGGTTATCAGATTATATCATTAGATTAATTTACTCTTTGGCCACCTGTGTGCGTTGAACCGTGACTAATGTGGTCAATAGTTCATCTGTGTTTTATAAGACTTCTATGTCTGCTATTTCACATGACTGTATTTGACATTTTTTTTATAAAATCATTTCTATTTAAGATACGAACAAAATTCAAACTGATCAATGACAAGCGAATCTACTTCTTTAACTTGATGTATGTTTTGAATTTGAATGGAAATATTTTGCCAAAAAAAAAAAAAAAAAATTCGGGTGTAAGAAATTACATAATCAGATTAATTTGTTTCCCAGCTCAGTGATTTGACAAGTAGGTGTGAAAATTTAAACCACCAGTTTTATTGACATGTTATATAACAGGCTTTAACACCCTGACTGATCAATTTGAAACAGATTTTATGAAATAAAAAACCCAAAATTGGTATTTATTTTGTTAATTTATCTAAAATTAATGCTTGAATTTTCATGGTAAAACGACCATGTCGCATATCATTTAAGACACAATTTAATTTGGAGTCCAATGATGTATACCACATTGATGAGGTCAAGGCCATTCTATATGGAAAATTTCAAGGTCATTGAAGGTGAAGGTCACAAGATATAGAATTTCAAATTTTCAAAAAATTCAAACGGGCATAAAATAAATGTAAGTTTGAAAATCAAAATTCTGTTTCAAACATCCTTTAGATAAGGGAGCAAGGTTTTGATAGATACCAAAATCATACAAATCGGATAATAAATGACGGACTAATTAAATTTTAAAGAAAATTTGCCATTCTCGGAAAAATGGCGCATGCGCAACTAGCAATTAGAATGTTTTTCTTCTCGAGGGATGCAAATTATTTTGTATAGCTAATATATACTATTTTTGCTTACATTCTTGAATTACACGGGATGTAGGCTCGCCTGAAATGAGATAAAAAACCGGAGGTCCCCACGCCCAAACCGGAAGTGATCAAAAAATTTTGATGATATATTTTTAATTGTGTTGCGTATCTATCTATATCCTGTAAATTTCAGATCGATCCGAACATTAGAGCCCGTAAGTGTAACATAACCGTCCAAAATTGCAAAATAGTCAGATTTCGGTGGGCTATAAAACCGGAAGTTAATATTTGTCATGCAATATCAGCACATCTATAGACAGCTGAGGTCAAGGACATTCTACATCTCAAATGTCAAGGTCATTGAAGGTCAAGGTCACGAGATATAGAGTTTTAAATTTTCGAAAAATTCTAACGGGCATAAAAAAAAATCAAATTCGAAAATCAAAATTCTGTTCCCAACATTTTTTTAGATAAAGTATCAAGGTTTCGATAGACACCAAAATCATAAAAATCGGTTAATAATTGGCGGACTTATTAAATTTTTAAGAAAATTTGCCATTTTTGAAAACTGCGCATGCGCATCATTCAATTTAATTTTTCTTCATCTCAGGGGATTAAAATCATTTAGTATAGCTAAAATATACTGTTTTTGTTTAGAATCATGAATTACATGGGAAGCAGGGTCGCCCGACATGAGACGAAAAAACCGGAAGTCCCCACGCCCAAACCGGAAGTGATCAAAAAATTTTGATGATATAGTTTTAATTGCGCTGCCTATCTATCTATATCCTGTAAATTTCAGACCGATGCGACTATTAGAGCCCGAGCTAGCTTGAAATCTTATTTGCATATTAAACAATTAGCCACTTTCGGGTTAGCGAAAATTTCATGTTAGATATTCATTTTTGATTCCAGCCCATATAATAACCATTGGTGAAAACAGGAATAGTCTATCTTTTTCCGTTTAGGCTAGCGAGCTTCCCAAAAAAAAAAAAAAAAAAAAAAAAATAATCCGAACGAAAACAAAGCGTGACAAATTTTATTTGCCACGCAAAACGAGACATTTCGAAAACAAACTGGGACTTTGTTGAAAGCAAAGTCCCACAACTAGAACCGTGAACGGTATTGATGCAGTGCGTGTCCCTTTTTAACCGCTGTTTATGTTCATTGACGTCAGATAGGTTATTCTTGATTATAGATTTACAACAATGCCTGTTCTATAGTAGAACATATAGATAGTTTGTATCTTTCAAGTTATATCAACCTGTACAACAATCGTTAGACTACTTTAATTTTGATAAAAATAAACGACTGGTCACTTAATAAATTACACATAAATTACAAAAAGACAAACGAATCAATTTAGAATATCAAACAAGGGCATTTTGTTAACATTGACAAAATTATACAATTAATAAAATATTTCAGAGTTTGATAAATTAGTTTAATTAAATAATTTTCCTAATTACTTCATAAGTTTTAGTATTAAGTTATCTCCCTTGTCTACTTTTAAAGTATGAAAATAAACTAGCAGGGCTTATTTGCAATACGAATTGAGACACATTCATTCGTCAATATAAATCAGACATTACAAGATTTGCACTTACGACGAAATATTTAACTAGATTTTATTTTATCAAAAATAATAGGTACTACCGATCGAAAACAAAACAAGGTACCGGTATTCATGAGGTATGGGCTATAGACGATATTGACATTTCTGAAATTATTAAACCGGAAACAAAAAACGAATCCTGATCGAAATTCAAAAACTCAATCTTAGAATTTTGTTAGCAATCGACTAAAGACTCCATAGACATCAAAATAATGCAAATCGGATGATGACTTTGTGAAATATATTTATTTGAAGAAAGGTTGCTGTACCCAAGATGACTGTTTAAGTGTTACTTCCGGGTCCGTTATAATCACTTTTTTTTCTCTGTTTGTCATGTTCTATCATATCCTTGAAAGAATTTGTCGACTATCATATAAATATGTAATTAATAAAACACGTGCTTTTTCCCGCCAAAAATCACGCACAGTTACTATTGAACAAAGAAAAAAAATTTCAAATTCTAAAAAGCGCAATTTTTATTGAAATATCAAGTGTTATACATCATTGGAAAGAAAAGATTATGTGTAATAAGAACATGAAGGAAATTTCGACGTATGTAAATTAGGCCAGGTGACAGAGCTCTTCAAAGTTTGAAATTGCGATTTTCAAATGGCTGTAAAACCGGAAGTTGACATTGCACAACAAAAATGAAGACATCAATAGATAGGTCTTGACAAGGGCAACAATTTTTGTTCGGGTCATAAGGTCACCAAAGGTCAAGGTCACGAGATATTGACCTTCGAAATTTAGGCACGTATTAAAAATATAGAACCGGAAATAAAGGAAAAGCTAAATCGAAATTCAAAATTCGGCTGCCTGAGATTTGTTAGCAGTCGATTGAAAATGACATAGACGTCAAAATTACAGTTGTCCGATTAACCCCGTAGGCCCCATTTTTCGTTTTACAAAAGTTAGTCATTTCATGATAGCGGTTTAAGTGTTACTTCCGGTTCAATTTTTTTCACTTTATTATCTTTCTTTATCATGTTCTATCATATCTATTGACGAATTTGACGACTTTCGTAAAAATGCGTAATTTAAAAAAACGCGTGCTCTTTTATAAATCACGCACAATTACTATAGAATTTAGAACAAAATTTTCAAATTCTAAAAAGCGCAATTTTGATCAAAATATCAAGTGTTATACATCATTGGAAAGAATAGATTACGTGTAATAAGGGCATGAAAGAAACATTGACGTATGTAAATTGGGTCACGTGACAGAGCTCTTCAAAGTTAAAAATTGCGATTTTCAAATGGCTGTAAAACCGGAAGTTGACATTGCACATCAAAAATGAAGACATCAATAGAAAGGTCTTGACAAGGGCAAGAACTTTTGTGCTGGTCACAAGGTCACCAAAGGTCAAGGTCACAAGATATTAACCTTCGAAAATTAGGCACTTGGTGAAAAAATATAACCGGAAATAAAGGAAAAGCAAAATCGAAATTCAAAATTCGGCTTCCTGAGACAATCAATTGAAGATTACATAGACATGAAAATTACAATTGTCCGATTATCCCCTAAGGCCCCATTTTTCGTTTTAAAAAAGTAAGTAGTTTAATGATGGCGGCTGACCTGTTACTTCCGGGTCAATTTTTGTTAATTATTGAATCATTATGAGTTAATAGTAACTAATTGCAAAAAAAAATATTATATAATTTCAAATATCTTAATAATTCCGGAAGTTGGTTTTTCAAGTTTAGAGTCGAATGACGTCAAAACCGGAAGTGATGTCGAAATTTTGAAAACGGAAATATGTTGACAAACAAAATGTCTATCTACCTGCAAATTTTTATTTTGATCAATTCAAAATTCTAGAAGTTTAAAAAAGTGTGAAATTTAAATTACAAAAAGTCAGCGACAAAAGTCAAAATTTTCATATTGTGAAACTGCTATAATGTAGCGATTATCCCTAAAACATAGAATAAAAAAAACGCGGTCAAAATCGGTTCAGAATTAGATCGGTAGAGGCAAAAAAACGAAAATGGGTATTTTAAGGTACGTCACTTCCGGTTGGGCACAAATGCATCATTTTACATTTATCCACTAATGACACACAATTCATGTAAGATTATCATGTCAGATTATGGGTGTCATTTGCAGTTATGGCTGTGGACTCGGACTAGAATCGGAAAAAAAAAACTAGAACCGTTAGACGGTACCAAGGCAGTGCGCGTCCCTTCTATTGCATGGGTGAAACGTTGCATTTATAATATCCAATTCCATAATAATAACTAGACCTGTTTGTAACAATTGTGCAGCTTCCGAGATATTTAGAATTTGTTATATCTCCTGGCTGTCATTTAAAATAGAACGTAACCACGCCTACTCAGTATAATGACTTGTTTTGATTGGTTGCGATACTTTAACTGGAAATGTCAAAATTTGTCTTGACCAAACGATAAGAAATTAACACAATTTGACTTTATGACCTGTTACATTATCTTCTTAACTCTTCTTGTAACATTCATATCTGTTAAAATAGTGTGTAAAACAAAACGTCGAAAAAACAAATTTGTGGAACGTAACACCTTATTCGAGATTACAAATTGATCTTGGATTTCATTAACTTTCCAGATCGTTGATACTTGTTAATTTGTTTATTTATTTATTTATCGATCTTAATTTAGGTGTAGTAGGAACATTAGATCCTGCAATTTGTGGCAAGTTGCCATGGTATAACATAGAGACATCAAATTAACAGCGCGGCTTTACATCTTTAAGAGTGTATTTTATAGAGTTCCGCCCCTTATACCACTAGTCCAATCAACTGTACATTATTTTTGCTTATCTTCCGAGACCCTATTTCGATTTAAAGAAAAATACACACAGTTAGTATAGAAGAAATTACAAAATTTGCAAATTTAAAACGTGCAATTTTGATCAAATATCAAGTGTTATACACCATTGGAAAGAATAACTAGACCTGTTTGTAACAGTTCTGCAGCTTTCGAGCTATTTAGAATCTGTTGGTCTCCTGTCTGTCATTTAAGGATAGAATGTAGATTGATTTTGCGATTATTGGGAGAGATGATTTATTCATGATTTAACACGTGACATTTGAGCTTGTTAATAGACTGGCAATCATTAAGGTTTGTGATGTAAAAATATCTAGGCTTAACCACGCCCACAAAGTCCATTTACTTGTTTTGGAAACTTCAACTGGAAATGTCAAAATTTGTGAATTGACCGTTTTATAGGAAAAATTCGCAATTTTTAAATGCCGATAAACCGAAAGTTTACATTTTGCTATAAAGCTTAATATGTCATTGGATAGAACGTATCACATATGTACAGGTATAAAGATCGCCAAAGGTCAACGTCACAATATACACCTTCGAAGTTTTTATTATTTTTAATCGTAATTAAATCAAAATCAAATTAAAAATTCAAAAATCAGTTTCCATATAAATTTCGGCAATCGGTTATAGATTCTATATACATGTCCATCAAAATAACACATATTGACTGATCCTCCGAGACCCTATTTCGATTGAAAGAAAAAAATACACACAGTGATGTAAAATATCTGGGCTTAACCACGCCCACAAAGTCTAATGACTTGATTGGTTGCGATACTTTAACTGGAAATGTCAAAATTTGTGTCTTGACCAAAAGATAAGAAATTAACACAATCAGACTTTATGACCTGTTGCATTTATATCTGTTTAACTAGAGTGTAATTTTATTCTTAAACTTTTCGCAATTTTTATTTATACATATTGATTTATATATTGCTTGAAAGCTGGGAATTTGCACATTATAAATCTGTTCGAATTTTGTTTTTAAGTTAAATAGAACTAAATATAAAAAAATATGAATGTTAAAATCGCTTATTTTCTACTAGGCGTATTTTCATCAGTTTTCGGTCTATAGCTAAAATAAAGATATTGTTAGAAAGCTGATGAAAATCACACACAATAATGTCAATTAGAATGTTGCCAAGAGTCTTGTTCATGAGATATAACCATCTGAAGATACTAGAAATATGCAAATTACCAATTTTTGGATCCCTATTAATCCAAATGTTCTTTACTAAAATTAGAAATCAAGGTATCATATGAATCTTTAGCCAATGAAAATGATTGTGCAGAAAAATAAAGGATGCATATTAGTAAGTTAGTCCTCTTCGTTCCTTGCGGAGCATAGGGCTGCTACAGACGTTCTCCATCTCACTCTGTTATGAGCTGTTCTTTTTGCTTCATTCCAGGTCTTGCCAATCCTTCCTAGCTCTTTCAGTCTTATTCTTTTCAAGCTATGTAAAGGTCGTCCTTGTCTTCTATGCCCTTGGGGATTCCAGTCCAGTGCCTCTCTGGTGATGTTGTTTTGAGATCAAAAGGATGCATATGGAAGAGTTCAAAAGTTATGAACTTTCAAACGGATGTCAGTTTTGAAAAACTTTGGCAGGACCTGGTCCAAAGACAAATTTAAAATTGAAAAATGTGCCACTAGAGGACCTAGATAATTATCCAAATTATATTTTAAAACAAGTCTGAAAAAAAATAGGATTAAAAATGGCAGACGAGTAGTATTTTTCCAATAATTTGCATATTTCAAGATGGCGATCAAACGGTTAGGAATTTGCATATACGTACATACAAAATGAAGATATTGATGGTACTAATTCTGTGGAATAATAAAATTGCGAGTTTGTGCAAAAATTTAATCCGAAAATTCCGATTTCTGTGATTTTCTACATTTTTTGGTCATTTTCGGACGTTTCCGGCTAATTTCGGAAAATGTTTTATCGGAATCTTTAATGATAATTTTTTGTCTACTCATGTACCAATTTTTGTGAAAAAATAAGACGTAAATTTAAAAAAAACACGTGCTTTTTCATAAATCACGCACAATTAATATAGAACTAAGAACAAAATTTTCAAATATTAAAAAGCACAATTTTGATCAAAATATAAAGTGTTATACATCATTGGAAAGAATAAATTACGCGTAATAAGGACATGAAAGAAATTTTGACGTATGTAAATTAGGTCACGTGAGAGAGCTCTTCGAAGTTAAAAAGTGCAATTTTCAAATGGCTGTAAAACCGGAAGTTGACATTGCACAACACAAATGAAGACATCAATGGATAGATCTCGACAAGGGCAACAACTTTTGTGCAGGTCACATGGTCACCAAAGGTCAAGGTCACGATATATGAACGTTGGAAAATTAGGCACTGAGTGAAAAAAAGGACCGGAAATGAAAGGTAAGCTAAATCGAAATTCAAAATTCGGCTTCCTAAGAATTGTTAGCAATCGATTGAAGATTACATAGACATCAAAATTACAATTGTCCGATTAACCCCTAAGGCCCAATTTTTCACTTTACAAAAGTAAGTGGTTTAATGATGGCGACTGATCTGTTACTTCCGGTTCAATTTTTGTTAATTATAAAATCATTATGGGTTAATAGTAACTAATTGCCAAAAAAAAATTCAAATATCTTTAGAATTCCGGAAGTGAAAATTCGAAGTTTAGCGACGTATGACGCCGAAACCGGAAGTGATGTCGACATTTTGAAAACAGATTTTTCTTGACAAGAAAAATGTTTATCTAACTGCAAATTTTGATTTCGATCTAATCAAAATTGCAAAAGTTAGAAAAAGTGTTAAATTTTAAAATTCAAAAGTCAGCAACAAAAGTAAAAATTTCAAAGTTTTTAAACTGCTATTATGTAAATCTAAGTTATAAGTAGTAAATAAAGAATTGACAAACCGAAAACAAACTGGGACTTTGCGGTAGCAAAGTCCCACAATTATGTATTCGCCAGAACTGAGTATGAGAAAGTTAAAAGGAAAGCACAAACTGAATATTATTATAAGGAGTCAATTGAACTTACTCAACTGTGCAAATCAAACCCTCGTCAATTTTGGCAAAAGGTCAAACAATCTCGTTCTGGTATAAACTTTGAAAGTAATTTGAGTAATGCTGAATTTTATGCCCATTTTAAAGATATATATGGAGACCCAACTTTTAGATGTCCCTGATAATATTTATTAAATAATGATGACTTGTTAGTGTGGATGAGCTAGATAAACCATTTACATACGATGAAGTTTTTAATGTTTTAAAGGGGTTAAAGAAGGGGAAGAGTTCTGGTGTTGATAAGTTGCCCTATGAAATGTTTATCGAGGCAGCTGAAGTCTCATGTTTCATGAAATTGTTGGCAATGGTAGTTATACCAGTGCCGTAATAAATTAAACTTAAACTATACTTAAAGATAGCTTGCCAGGCAAGGTAACATACGCCCACAGGCAGCATTGAATTTGAAAAATAAATAGAGCAATAACTCAAAAAACATTCACTGCATTAATATTGAAGTTAAGGGCAAAAACTCAAAAACTATTCATGGAAAATTGTCCAATTAAAACTTGACCACCATCTTATCTATTTCAATACTCATACCAAGTTTCATCAAATCTATTAAAAAATTGTACCTTATTTTGTACCCACAAATATTTTTGACGCAATTTTACTAAGTCAAGGGCAATAACCTAAAAACCATTTGTTAAAAAAAGTCCGAAATTCAAACTTGACTAATGTCTTATCAATTCTAATGCTTACACCAAGTTCCATCAAAATCCTTTGAAAATTAAAGCTTCTTATTGCAACCACAATAGAATTTTGACGCAATTTTACTAAGTCAAGGGCAATAACTTAAAACAATTCATTGAAAAACTGTCAAATTCAAACTTGACTGAGGCCTAATCAATTCCGATGCTCACAACCAAGTTTCATCAACATCCTCTGAAAATTGGAGGATTTATTGCATCAAAACTAAAATTTTGACGCGCTTTTACTAAGTCAAGGGCGATAACTCAAAAACCGCTCATGCGATTATTTCTGTTTTCGAACTTGACCGAGATATCATCAATATATACATGTATACCAAGTTTCATTAAGATCGGATAAAAACTGTAGCCTCTATTGTGGATACAACCCAAATTTGACGCGTTTTTACTAAGTCAAGGGCGATAACTCAAAAACCGCTCATGCGATTATTTCTGTTTTCGAACTTGACTGAGATATCATCAGTATATACATGTATACCAAGTTTCATTAAGATCGGATAAAAACTGTAGCCTCTATTGTGGATGCAACCCAAATTTGACGCGTTTTTACTAAGTCAAGGGCAAATTCCATTTTCGAACTTGACCAAGATATCATCAATATATACATGTATACCAAGTTTCGTTAATATCAGATAAAACTGTAGCCTCTATTGTGGATACAAACCAAATTTGGCGCGTTTTTACTAAGTCAAGCGCAATAACTCAAAAAACCGTTCATGCGATAATTTCCTTTTTCGAACTTGACCGAGATATCATCAATATATACATGTATACCAAGTTTCATTAAGATCGGATAAAAACTGTAGCCTCTATTGTGGATACAACCCAAATTTGACGCCTTTTACTAAGTCAAGGGCAATAACTCAAAAACCGTTCATGCGATAATTTCCATTTTCGAACCTGACCAAGATATCATCAATATATACATGTATACCAAGTTTCATTAATATCGGATAAAAACTGTAGCCTCTATTGTGGATACAAACCAAATTTGACGCGTTTTTACTAAGTCAAGTGCAATAACTCAAAAACCGTTCATGCGATAATTTCCATTTTCGAACTTGACCGAGATATCATCAATATATACATGTATACCAAGTTTCATTAAGATCGGATAAAAACTGTAGCCTCTATTGTGGATACAACCCAAATTTGACATGTTTTTACTAAGCCAAGGGCAATAACCCAAAAGCCGTTCATGCGATAATTTCCATTTTCGAACTTCACCGAGATATCATCAATATATACATGTATACCAAGTTTCATTAATTTCAGATAAAAACTGTAGCCTCTATTGTGGATACAAACCTAATTTGACGCGTTTTTACTTAGTCAAGTGCAATAACTCAAAAACCGTTCATGCGATAATTTCCATTTTCGAACTTGACCGAGATATCATCAATATATACATGTATACCAAGTTTCATTAAGATCGGATAAAATCTGTAGCCTCTATCGTGGATACAACAAATGTGGACGGACCGACGGACGGACGGACGGACGGACAGGGGCGACGGCAATATACGTCCACATTTCCATGTGGGCGTATAAAAACTAAAAATAGGCTTATTACATTGCCATGTGCTAGCACTACATATAGGCTTATTATATTGAGATGTGTTAGCACTAAATATAGGCTTATTACATTGAGATGTGTTAGCACTAAATATAGGCTTATTACATTGAGATGTGTTAGCACTTAAAATAGGCTAATTGCATTGAGGCGTGTTTCATTACATTAAAATGTGTTAACACTTACTTGAGGCTCGTTACATTTAGGGATTTGAAGACGAAATTGACGTTCATTAAAAAAATACAACCCGATTTCGAAGCGTTTTGACTAAGTCAAGGGCAAAACGTTAATGAAATTTTTTTCAGTTTAGAACTTGTCCAAGATCTCATCACTATAAATGTTCACACCAATTTTCATTCAAATCATATGAAAACTGTTGTCTCTATCGCGTTCACAAGTCTTTTTGGAGGGTTTTTGTCTAGGTCAAGGGCAATAACTCATGAACCTTTCATCGAAAAATCGTCAATTTCGAACTTGTCGAAGATCACACAAGGATCTCACCAATATAAATGATCACACCAAATTTTCAGATCCAATGAAAACTGTAGTGTTTATCTTATTCACACACAATATGGAAGAACAGACCGACGGACAATATACGACCGCTTTTTTATGTGAGCGTATTAAAAGACAATGAATGAGTGAGAAAATAGTTATTGACGATGGAGCCAGGTAAAACTTTAACTTACGCGAATAAAGAGATCTCAAATTAATCAAATCTTGTTGAGTATAAACTGAGGCTAAATGTCCCCCATCTTCTTGACATCTTGATTCAGCGTCCTCCCACGGTTTTCTGTGTGAAAAGTATTTTAAACAATATCCTTGGTCTGGAAATATCGTATATCCTTTCTCGGAACAATAATTAGAATCTGAAATAATATATAATATGTTAATTGACCTATGTTATACAAAATTGAACTGAATACTCGCTTTACAATAGGATTTATAGTACATGTACTTGCTTGGTTTATATACTAAACCCTCTTTTTTTTTGCAGTGTGTGCGCTTGTGTTCTGTTGTAGTTGTTTTGTAGCTTGTTGGTGATTATTGTCAGTACATCCAAATAGTTGTCTTTACAGCCGAGTGAATTTGGTTCTTTAATCGTGAAAACTAACTTCACATCTTATTTGTTATTTGTTAAAGAAAAGCTAAAAAAGAATAACAAATAACGAATAACAAAAAACAAAAGAATGTTATTCATTTTTACAAAGAGGTTAATGTTTATCCAGCTTAAAATTAGGAGAACGACGCCTAAAAATTGAACTGCAAAAAAGGTGAACAGAAGCTATGATATTTGTTATTCGTTCTTTTGTAAACACAAAGATGGGGATATTTGCTTTTCGTTTTTCGTTATTTGTTCTTTTGTAAGTACCAAGAGGGGGATATTCGCTATTCGTCAAAAACGAATAAGATGTGAAGTTTCTTCAAGATGAACCAACATAATATACACCATACCTTGAAAAGTGGTCCAAATTGGCGAGTTTGTCCTCATCGTTCCAGAAACCTCTCCAGCCTCCGCATAAACTGGTGCTAAACAATAACAATCTTCTCCTTCTAAATAAATCTGATTCCAGTTGCCCAGAGGCCAACATTTTGCTATACAACTCATTACATTAGATGTTTGTATAAAACTATAATAATTTAATGTAACTGGTCCAGTGTAGGGAAGTTTTCTCCAATACGTTTCACTTGTACAACACCTTGATTTCCATACAAAAATGGTTAAAAGAAGAATCAAGGTACCGTATTCTGTTACCATTATGACAGTAGAATGTGTTTATATACCAGCTAACTAAAACTATGAATGGTGGTTATATGTGCTACAGGACGTTTGTTTGTATATCAGCTAACAAATATACCGAGCCGTTTATAATAGCTATAAGTTATTTATGTAAGCGAAAAGTCTGATGTGTTTATATTCCAGATAACTAAAACTTCGATCCGTTCCTCCCGAAATCACCATTAGTTATGTAAGAGAAAAGTCGGGGGTGTTTATATACCAGCTAACTAAATCTTCGATCCAATCATTCACTTTGAGTGTTGACGACATTTTAATTATTCAGTAATTATTGGCTGATAGCAAAACTGTTCTTTTTTTTTTTACATTTCACTGATGTAAATCAAGTTACCTAGTAATTTATCGAATAAATAAGGTAAAGTAGATTTTAATCTAAATGAACAGTATATCCCTAGAAGGTATAAAACCTTAAGGCGAGCGTGAAAGTAGACCATTGGAATTATCAGCATCAACCAAAATAATCCATTCATAATCGAAGATCTATTACGATGGATCTATTAGGACCGCATTATCTATCTCAACTAGTTCAGTTTTATATTCCATCAAAATCACTACGATAAAGCAACAGTTTCATACTTGTTAGTAGTTGTGGGCGAGGTTTTAGTGTACGAACTGGCGACAGAGCATTTAGTCTAGCTGCCAACACCACTGGAACTTGTTGCCATTAGAATTACGTTCTGTCAAATCTCTCCAGCTCTATATTTAAAACAGCTTTTTTATATTGTAGATTAACCCTTTTCATTGCAGTGCGTTCTTCGAACGCACTGCTTTGTTTTCGAAATGACTATTTTTTTTTTTGTCTCTTTCTGGTCACGCTCCCCAGCCATAACTGCAAATGTCTTACACAATCTGGCGTGATATTGTAACGTAATCTAGTGCTCGTTGCTGTTTAAATGTAAAATGACGCATTTTTGTTCTACCGGAAATGACGTAGAACGTCACAAATTTTATTTTTGTTTACTAACTCACGGCTCGTTTTTTTATCCAATCTGGTTCGGACTTATTTTATTTACTACTTATAACTTAGATTTACATAATAGCAGTTTAAAAATTTTGAAATTTTTACTTTTGTTGCTGACTTTTGAATTTTAAAATTTAACACTTTTTTAAACTTTTGCAATTTTGATTAGATCGAAATCAAAATTTGCAGTTAGATAAACATCAAAATCCTTTGAAAATTAAAGCTTCTTATTGCAACCACAATAGAATTTTGACGCAATTTTACTAAGTCAAGGGCAATAACTTAAAACAATTCATTGAAAAACTGTCAAATTCAATCTTGACTGAGGCCTAATCAATTCCGATGCTCACAACCAAGTTTCATCAACATCCTCTGAAAATTGGAGGATTTATTGCATCAAAACTAAAATTTTGACAAGATTTTTCTAAGTCAAGGGCGATAACTCAAAAACCGCTCATGCGATTATTTCTATTTTCGAATTTGACCGAGATATCATCAATCTATACATGTATAACAAGTTTCATTAAGAACGGATAAAAACTGTAGCCTCTATTGTGGATACAACCCAAATTTGATGTGTGTTTACTAAGTCAAGGGCAATAACTCAAAAACCGCTCATGCGATTATTTCTGTTTTCGAACTTGACCGAGATATCATCAATATATACATGTATACCAAGTTTCATTAAGATCGGATAAAAACTGTAGCCTCTATTGTGGATACAACCCAAATTTGACGCGCTTTTACTAAGTCAAGGGCGATAACTCAAAAACCGCTCATGCGATTATTTCTGTTTTCGAACTTGACCGAGATATCATCAATATATACATGTATACCAAGTTTCATTAAGATCGGATAAAAACTGTAGCCTCTATTGTGGATACAACCCAAATTTGACGCGTTTTTACTAAGTCAAGGGCGATAACTCAAAAACCGCTCATGCGATTATTTCTGTTTTCGAACTTGACTGAGATATCATCAGTATATACATGTATACCAAGTTTCATTAAGATCGGATAAAAACTGTAGCCTCTATTGTGGATGCAACCCAAATTTGACGCGTTTTTACTAAGTCAAGGGCAAATTCCATTTTCGAACTTGACCAAGATATCATCAATATATACATGTATACCAAGTTTCGTTAATATCAGATAAAACTGTAGCCTCTATTGTGGATACAAACCAAATTTGGCGCGTTTTCTTGTAGTTGTTTTGTAGCTTGTTGGTGATTATTGTCAGTACATCCAAATAGTTGTCTTTACAGCCGAGTGAATTTGGTTCTTTAATCGTGAAAACTAACTTCACATCTTATTTGTTATTTGTTAAAGAAAAGCTAAAAAAGAATAACAAATAACGAATAACAAAAAACAAAAGAATGTTATTCATTTTTACAAAGAGGTTAATGTTTATCCAGCTTAAAATTACGAGAACGACGCCTAAAAATTGAACTGCAAAAAGGTGAACAGAAGCTATGATATTTGTTATTCGTTCTTTTGTAAACACAAAGATGGGGATATTTGCTTTTCGTTTTTCGTTATTTGTTCTTTTGTAAGTACCAAGAGGGGGATATTCGCTATTCGTCAAAAACGAATAAGATGTGAAGTTTCTTCAAGATGAACCAACATAATATACACCATACCTTGAAAAGTGGTCCAAATTGGCGAGTTTGTCCTCATCGTTCCAGAAACCTCTCCAGCCTCCGCATAAACTGGTGCTAAACAATAACAATCTTCTCCTTCTAAATAAATCTGATTCCAGTTGCCCAGAGGCCAACATATTGCTATACAACTCATTACATTAGATGTTTGTATAAAACTATAATAATTTAATGTAACTGGTCCAGTGTAGGGAAGTTTTCTCCAATACGTTTCACTTGTACAACACCTTGATTTCCATACAAAAATGGTTAAAAGAAGAATCAAGGTACCGTATTCTGTTACCATTATGACAGTAGAATGTGTTTATATACCAGCTAACTAAAACTATGAATGGTGGTTATATGTGCTACAGGACGTTTGTTTGTATATCAGCTAACAAATATACCGAGCCGTTTATAATAGCTATAAGTTATTTATGTAAGCGAAAAGTCTGATGTGTTTATATTCCAGATAACTAAAACTTCGATCCGTTCCTCCCGAAATCACCATTAGTTATGTAAGAGAAAAGTCGGGGGTGTTTATATACCAGCTAACTAAATCTTTGATCCAATCATTCACTTTGAGTGTTGACGACATTTTAATTATTCAGTAATTATTGGCTGATAGCAAAACTGTTCTTTTTTTTTTTACATTTCACTGATGTAAATCAAGTTACCTAGTAATTTATCGAATAAATAAGGTAAAGTAGATTTTAATCTAAATGAACAGTATATCCCTAGAAGGTATAAAACCTTAAGGCGAGCGTGAAAGTAGACCATTGGAATTATCAGCATCAACCAAAATAATCCATTCATAATCGAAGATCTATTACGATGGATCTATTAGGACCGCATTATCTATCTCAACTAGTTCAGTTTTATATTCCATCAAATTTTATCCAATCTGGTTCGGACTTTTTTTATTTACTACTTATAACTTAGATTTACATAATAGCAGTTTAAAAATTTTGAAATTTTTACTTTTGTTGCTGACTTTTGAATTTTAAAATTTAACACTTTTTTTAACTTTTGCAATTTTGATTAGATCGAAATCAAAATTTGCAGTTAGATAAACATTTTTCTTGTCAAGAAAAATCTGTTTTAAAAATGTCGACATCACTTCCGGTTTCGGCGTCATACGTCGCTAAACTTCGAATTTTTACTTCCGGAATTCTAAAG
>CM060202.1:17747625-17762721 GCA_030562195.1 Nipponacmea schrenckii
CGTCGTCTGCCTCTCTTTGTCTCTCTCTCTCTCTCTCTCTCTCTCCCAGTCTATTTTTAGATCGTGACATCACGTGATACCTCTCGACCAATCAACGTCCTGTACCTGTAGTAACCCGCTTACTACTATACTGCAAAATAACCTTGTTTCCACTGGGGGAAAAGCCAGCTTTCAGCTTGCCCACGTGGGTTTCCACAAGGGTGTGCATAATGCAATCGCGCACTACATGTTCAGCAAAATATTGTTTTTTATTTGCTTGGTCAAAAGAGAAATAATCTTATATATTTGAAAATGGGTGGCGAAATGATCATTTCAAAAGAGCCAAACGTGACATGTAATGATATCAGAAACATGCATATGACATTTTTATTCCAAGCCCCTGATATCTATTTGGACAATAAGTTAGAAGGACTAGGGCACAAAAATTGTGGGTTTTCGGCACCTTTGTGGGTGTGGGTGTTTTAAACGTTTTACATACCTTGAATCCACCAAAATTCGATTTATTTTGAAAGATTGGTGCTTCTGTAGTTCAATCATACCATCATCATCCCCGACACCATTCATTTCAAGCCTGCGGTTGCGTCAAAGTTTTTTTCAAGAATTTTTATCGCTCAGTCGCCATTTCAAATTGCGTGTGCATCCACAATTTAGACAAACAGGGTCACGTGAAAGTGGAAGAGGATGGTGTTCATTATGTTTTATCACATGACCCTGTGACGTGATTTGAGTAACTAGATCACCGTATTTATGGTTGACTGTCTGCTGTCTGAAAGTTGACTGAATTGATGCAGTGGCCTAGGTCCGTTCACTATTTTCAGAAATAGACCTAGTATTTTCTTCAGATTTAGTCCTGTTCATTGCGTGTATTTAGGCTACGGAAATTCTTTAAGATGTATGTATAATATGTATATTATTCCATGATCACTTGAAACTAGTAGTCGCTAAAGATTTCATCATAATTTCCGAGATTTAACTTGACGTAATACGCCATCTTGACGACGTCAATCAAACACAATGATAAAAGTAGTACGTGAAGAGGGGGCTCAATTTTTTTCCACCTACGTTGACTCATTATTATAAATTATGCATTATTTTAATATAAAAGGTGTTTTGTCGACATGTCTAATTTAAACCAGGAGTCCCTTAAACCTCGATATATTTAGAAAGATCGGTGTTTTTTGTAATTCATCATACCATCATTTCCCCCTACACCATTCATCGTTTTGTACCTATCACGTGGCCCTGTAACTGCGAAAGTTTGGATGTGCACGCATGGTGGTGATGGAGCGATTGGAATTCTAATAAAAATATTTGGACTCTGCAAGGGCAATAATGACGGTATGAGTTACCATATCTGTCCAAATAGCTATAAGCTTTTTCAATAATCATTTCGTTTTGTGAGTTTTCCAGATTTTATCAGGGATTCTGTTACTTAAGACACCAGGTAAGTTCACTGATGAATTGTCCATTTTAAGCAATTTTCAAATTGAGAGTCTTGGAAATTCGCTGTGATTATAAGGGAAAGTAGCTCTCACGCGGGGTTTTCCAACGTTCTCGACCTCTACTCTTGAAATGACCCAACACCCATCATGGTTAGACATTGTACATAACAAATTCACGGAAGACCAAGGTTGGCAAAGTTTTCAAAAATAATTAATGAATTCATTTTTAAAAATATGTAAAGTGATAAACTTACATTATCTCTAACTGCAGTGATAATAGAGATGATGCGTACAAAGTTGGAATTTTCAGTTTTCATTCATTTTGGAAAACACGTGATGTAATATGATGTAGATTGAAATGTCAAATGAAAGGTTTTTTTATCAAGTAGGCATTCAAAATATTTTGGGAATGTTACCAGGGGCGTAGCGTGACCATTTTGACTGGGGGGGGGGGGGGTGGTTACCGACGAACACGTTTAACGTCTAAGTTTTACGGATTAACACGTGTTCTTCCGGGGGCAAAAATAACTTACTCGCACTATTAAGTATATACATTATACACGAAAGAAATCCATCGCTATAGCAAATCCTAAACCTTTGAAAACCATATCAATCAGGGGTGTATCTAGAATATGCCAGAGAAGGGGGACTGATTGATGATTTTTCCAAGGCAAGTCCTGCAGGCCAAAGGCCTTCGTGTTTGGCCCTTGCAGTGGCGGGGTGTTCGGGGGTCCTTTCCCGGAACTTTTACAAACTTCGAAACCCGGAGAATACATCTGACGCGATTTTGGAAGTCGTTTCCACCGGTCAAAATTATCAATTTTCATCGGAAAACCATATTTTTTATATAGCCTTTTTCGACCTATTCCGCGTTTTACCGACAAGTTCAGTAAAAATCACTTTTTATGTAGACGAACAGTTTAACAGATAACATCATTACTGACACAAGGTTTCCACTCTTCCGGTCAGCCAATCGGTTTTACCGAAGGCTCCATTCCCCATCCATGACCATCTATTATCGACCGATTCCGCGTTTTACCGGCAAGTTTAGTAAAAATCACTTTAATGTAGACGAACGGTTTACCGTTAACATCTTAACAGACACAAAGTTTTCACTCTTTCGGTTAACAAATCGGTTTTACCGACGTCTCCATCTATGACCTTCTTTTATCGGCCAATTCCTCGTTTTACCGACAAATTCAAATAACGAACAGCTTACCGATAACAAGTGTATCGGTTAACCAATCTGTTATACTGAAGACTCCAGTCATAACCAACTTATACCGACCGATTCCGGTAGTTTCAGTAAAAAATATTCTTAATGTTGACAGTTTACTGATAACATCATAACCAACACAATGTTTTTATACGCCCACATGAAATGGGGGGCGTATATTGTCGTCACCCACATCCGTCCGTCCGTCCGTCCGTCCGTCCGTCCGTCCGTCCACAATTGCTCGTAAACACTCTACACAGTGTAATTCTTGACGGATTTAGATGAAACTTAATATGAGTGTTAATGATCACGCAAGGATAAACCCTATCGAAAATCAGCGAAATCGGAAAAAAATTAGTATGAGTTTCTGCCCTTGTTCTTGAATGGCTCGTAAACACTCTACAAAGTGCAATTCTCGACCGATTTTGATGAAACTTGGTGTGAGAGTATGTTATAACTCAAGGATAAACCCTATCGAAAATCAGCGAAATCGAAAAACATTTAGTATGAGTTATTGCCCTTGTTCTTGAAAACGCGTTTAATTTTAGCTTGTAAACACTCTTGAGAGAACAATTTTTAATGGATTTTAATGAAACTTGGCCTGAGTATTTGTTATCACCCAAGGATGAAGCCTATTGAAAACCAGTCAAATCGAAAAAAAATTAATATCAGTTATTGCCCTTGTTTTTGAAAACGCGTTCAATTTTTAGCTTGTAAACACTCTACAAAGCACAGTTATTGACCGATTTTGACGAAACTTGCTGAAATTGTTTAATATCACCCAAGAATGAACCCTTTTGAAAATAGCACATATCGAAATATATTTAATAGGAATTATTGCCCTTGTTCTATAAATGTGTTGGATTTTTGCCTTGTAAACACTCTACAAGTCACAATTCTTGAGCGATTTTGACATAACTTGGCATGAGTATTTCTAATCACTTAAGGATGAACCCTATTGAAATTCAGTTAAATCGAAAAATATTTAGTATCAGTTATTGCCCTTGTGTTTGAAAACGCGTTCAATTTTAGCTTTTAAGCACTCTAGAAAGAACAATTCTTAATGGATTTTGATAAAACTTGGCTTGAGTATTTGTTTTTACCCAAGGATGAACCTTATTGAAAATCAAATAAATCGAAATATATTTAGTGTCAGTTATTGCCCTTGTGTTTGAAAACGGGTTTAACTTTTTGGCTAATAAACACTCTAGAAGGTACAATTCATGACCAATGTTGACAAAACTCACTGAAATTGTTGGATATTGCAAGGGATGAGCCTAATTGAAAATTAAAAATATCAAAATATATCTAATATGAATTATTGCCCTTGTTCTTTTAAACGCGTTCGAATTTTGTCTCGTAAACACTCTACATGGCACAATTCTTGATGGATTTCGATGAAACTTGGTGTGAGAGTGTGTTATAACACAAGGATGAACCCTATTGAAAATCAGCAAAATCGAAATTTTTTTTAGTATGAGTTACTGCCCTTGTTCTTGAAAACGCATTCAATTTTAGCTTGTAAACACTCTAGAAAGAACTATTCTTAATGGATTTTGATTAACTTTGGCTTGAGTATTTGTTTTTACCCATGGATGAACCCTATTATAAATCAAATAAATAGAAATTTATTTAGTGTCAGTTATAGCCCTTGTTCTTGAAAACGCGTTCAATTTTAGCTTGTAAACACTCTAGAAAGAACAATTTTTACTGGATTTTGATGTAACTTGGCTGGAGTATTTGTTGTCTCCCAAGGATGAACCCTATTGAAAATCAAAAAATATTTAGTACAAGTTATTGACCTTGTTTTTGAAAACGCGTTCAATTTAACTCGTAAACACTCTAGAAAGAACAATTTTGAATGGATTTTGATGAAACTTGGCTTTAGTATTTGTTTTCTCACAAGGATAAACCCTATTGAAAATCAGATAAATTGAAAAATATTTAGTGTCAGTTATTGCGCCTGTTTTAAAAAACGCTTTCAACTTTTGGCTTGTGAACACTCTAAACATTCCTTTTTGACAAAACTCAGTGAAATTGTTTAATATCAACCAAGGATGAGCCTTATTAAGAATTAAAAATATCAAAATATTATTAAGGGTGAACCCTATTGCAAATCATAAAAATACCGAAAAATATTTAATGAGTTGTTATTAGGTACAATTCTTGACAGTTTTTAATGAAACTAGAGACCCTAGAAAAAAAATAGGTTGGTAGGTTGAATAATTCATTCCACTTATTGTAACCTTACTGGAAAGTTTTTATTTGAAATAAATGCTGCCAGTGGGCGTATATTACCTTGCCTGGCAAGCTATCTTTACTTTTTAGGTTAATTGGTTTTATCGACGGTTTAGGTTAATTAATCGGTTTAATCGATCGATTCCGCGTTTTACCGACGTGTTCAGTAAAAGTCCCCCGTACGCTACCCCCCTGAATGTTACTCTCGGGAGTTGACACAAATAGAATGGATGTGCCACCTTAACTATATCATGGATTGACTGACACAATTGAAATGGTTGTAGCGATCTTATTCTCTCTTTTTTTTTCCGATAGAGATTACAGTTATCATCGCATTTAAATAAAATTTGGTGTGATCATTTATATTGATGAGATCTTGGATAAGCCCAAATTTTCTTTTTCAGTTTCTACCTGTGCTAAAACAGAAAATATACTTATGAGTGGGCGTATCTTGCTATGCTTGTTCTCTTTTTGTTTCCCTTTTGCTACATTGTTTTTTCTATCTTCTGTTTTGCTTTTTCTATCAACTTCTCATTCTTGGCTCGTTTCTTAATCCTTTTCTCCATCAAAGTTTATCTCTCACGTCTCCAGAATTTGAAATGTAACTTAGATCTTCCCTATTCATTGTCGTCTTTATCTTCGCTACGGCTGCATAATTTGGAAAAAGTTGTCTTAGATATCATGCGTTGTCTTATGTTTAAAGGTTAAATTTAGGATATTGTCTTTAAGGTAATACAAGGATATAGTGATTTACAGAAGCCCGGAACAAGTGAGAGGTGCTGTAAAGCCATATATACTAGTACTACTTATTTCCCCATCGCCCACTTCCATTAGCCCCCTACAAACTCCCCGGATTTCCTTGGGCTAAATATTCTAGAAAAAAACCATCGTCAAACTTACGTTTGGGCGAAAAAACTAAATGAAGAACCAGTCAATAGATTTGACTGCACTTAAATACGACAAAATAAAGAGAAATGACGACTTACAAGCAGAAATACAATTGATTCGAGAATAACAATATATTCCAAATCCTACTTTTAGAAAAAAAGTTGAAAGAGTTTTGATCATAAGACTTTTAAAATAAAAAATGAAATTAGGTATGGGAATAGTAGATGAAATTCATACAGAATTAAGAAAAACTAAAAGCCTTTTAAAAGTTTTCGCCAATAATTACATGATCTGCCAATTTAAATGAAGTTGAGTATTGTTAAGTTGTCGATGAATATAATAACAATATTGATATTAAAAAAAACAAAAAAACAAGTAACACACAAAACAACTTTTGAAATGAGAAATTAGATATTTAACTCAAATTTAATGTTGGAGGTCGAGTTCGTATTTTTTATTCGATGAAGGTTATGTTGGAAATTCGACAATTTGAAATCTTTAGTATTGATAAAGTGAATAAACCCTCACCACCAACTTACTGTTTAGTAGATTTGCACGGTAAAGAAATCTTGGGCAGATTTTATCAATATGAACTTTAAAAAAATGACTTCTTTCGAAGATATGGAACAAGTCATATGAATTCAATTAATCCCTTGGGCAGAAGATTAACACATAAAACGTATTGTATGCGCGATAAAATATCTTCACTAAAATATGACATATTTGTATGCTGCAACTAAAAGTCTTTCTTCAGATCAAAAAGGCGTTCATCATTCTACTTTAGTCAAAGAGATATCAATGTATTTTTGTGATTCATATGGATTAAAGCTGAATCATTGATTCACAGTCTGCCTTTTATATGAAAAGAGTCTGAGAGAACAAATGCCCTTTACAGCTATGGTGCAACATACCGAGGGCTGCACTCAGGGCCCACATATTTAATTAGATTTTTTATTTACGGAGCATTCAGACAGAAATCTTATATTTATAATTTTCTACGTATAGCTGTGTTACAGGGTGTGGTTGTTCTTAAAGGGGCACAGGCTTGATTTGTTTAGGACAATCATCCGACAGCCTCAAACACATGAAATCTTTTGTTTAGCTAATCATACATAGTCTACAGAGCTTACCTTTGAAATTTGAGCCTTCAAATCCATTTATCCGTGTTTGAAAATCATAATGTCTTAAGATATTATGAACGTCCCGCCATATTGGAAAATCAAAGAGTTATAAATAGACTACTGTGCAGGCCCACACTGATAAAACAAAAAGAAAGTACATGTAATAACAACTGTAGATTTTGTCAACAGGACACACAATTTTCAGACTGACTGAAGACCAGCCGCGTACAGCACGGAAAAAAAATAAAAAGTGAAAATTTTGAGGTATATTTCAAGGTATTTTGCGATTTTCTTAGAGCTTGAGTATTTCTGAGGACTGTTTAAATGTAACAAAGGCCCAAAACGACCACTTAAAATCAAGATTGTGCCCCTTTAAAAGCAATTAAATTACGATTTATTTCAAGCTTAAGCTTTTTGAGATTAAAAAGTTTAAAGGGACTTTTCTATATTGTATTTGCTTATATTAACGTAAACTTTACACCAAAAATCCAGCGGAATATATGTTCTTAAGTGTATCTGAAATTATGAATACAAAATTCCAACCGTCATCAAATGTGAGATATTTCCATCATTGAGTCCATCTTAGTATATTTTCATTAAATAACTTTAAAACTCAGCTGTTATTGCGTGGCAAATAAAATTTGTCACGCTTTGTTTTCGTTCGGATTATTATTATTTTTTTTTTTTTTTTTTTTTTTTTTTTTTTTTTTTTGGGAAGCTCGCTAGCCCAAACGGAAAAAGATAGACTATTTCTGTTTTCACCAATGGTCTTTATATGGGCTGGAATCAAAATTGAATGTCTAACATGAAATTTTCGCTAACCCGAAAGTGGCTAATTGCATAATATGCAAATAAGATTTCAAGCTAGCTCGGGCCCTAATAGTCGCATCGGTCTGAAATTTACAGGATATAGAAAGATAGGCAGCGCAATTAAAACTACATCATCAAAATTTTTTGATCACTTCCGGTTTGGGCGTGGGGACTTCCGGTTTTTTCGTCTCATGTCGGGCGACCCTGCTTCCCATGTAATTCAAGATTCTAAACAAAAACAGTATATTTTAGCTATACTAAATGATTTTAATCCCCTGAGATGCAGAAAAATTAAATTGAATGTTGCGCATGCGCAGTTTTCAAAAATAGCAAATTTTCTTAAAAATTTAATAAGTCCGCCAATTATTAACCGATTTTTATGATTTTGGTGTCTATCGAAACCTTGATATTTTATCTAAAAAATGTTGGGAACAGAATTTTGATTTTCGAATTTGAATTTTTTTTATGCCCGTTCGAATTTTTCGAAAATTTAAAACTCTATATCTCGTGACCTTGACCTTCAATGACCTTGACATTTGAGATGTAGAATGTCCTTGACCTCAGCTGTCTATAGATGTGCTGATATTGCATGACAAATATTAACTTCCGGTTTTATAGCCCACCGAAATCTGACTATTTTGCAATTTTGGACGGTTATGTTACACTTTCGGGCTCTAATGTTCGGATCGATCTGAAATTTACAGGATATAGATAGATACGCAACACAATTAAAAATATATCATCAAAATTTTTTGATCACTTCCGGTTTGGGCGTGGGGACTTCCGGTTTTTTTTATCTCATTTCAGGCGACCCTACATCCCGTGTAATTCAAGAATGTAAGCAAAAACAGTATATATTAGCTATACAAAATAATTTGTATCCCTCGAGAAGAATAAAATTCCAATTGCTAGTTGCGCATGCGCCATTTTTCCGAGAATGGCAAATTTTCTTTAAAATTTAATTAGTCCGTCATTTATTATCCGATTTGTATGATTTTGGTATCTATCAAAACCTTGCTCCCTTATCTAAAGGATGTTTGAAACAGAATTTTGATTTTCGAACATAAATTTATTTTATGCCCGTTTGAATTTTTTGAAAATTTGAAATTCTATATCTTGTGACCTCACCTTCAATGACCTTGAAATTTTCCATATAGAATGGCCTTGACCTCAGCTGTCTATAGATATGACAATATTGAATGAAAAATATCAACTTCTGGGTTTTATAGCCAACCGAATTCTGACATTTTTGAAACTTTGAACGGCAATACCACATTTCCTTATGAACACATTGACTTGAGATTTTCTGTTTTATAATAGCCTCAAAACTCTTCAATAAAGGATATATGCCAAAAGTGCAGAAGCATATTTTAACTAGAACTGTGAACAGCTCCGAGCGTGGCAACTATGCGTTATCCCATGGATTTCGAACATTTTGAAACTTCTAACCTGCTAGCTTTCAATTCCGGTACTTTTCAGCCTCCAATTGTGGAACAAGCGTAACAATATTGTTATATCTATAGACAGCTGATGTCAAGGCCATTCTATATGGAAAATTTCAAGGTCATTGAAGGTGAAGGTCACAAGATTTAGAATTTCAAATTTTTAAAAAATTCAAACGGGCATAAATAATAAATGACGGACTAATTAAATTTTAAAGAAAATTTGCCATTCTCGGAAAAATGGCGCATGCGCAACTAGCAATTGGAATTTTTTTCTTCTCGGGGGATACAAATTATTTTGTATAGCTAATATATACTGTTTTTGCTTACATTCTTGAATTACACGGGATGTAGGGTCGCCTGAAATGAGATAAAAAACCGGAAGTCCCCACGCCCAAACCGGAAGTGATCAAAAAATTTTGATGATATATTTTTAATTGTGTTGCGTATTTATCTATATCCTGTAAATTTCAGATCGATCCGAACATTAGAGCCCGAAAGTGTAATATAACCGTCCAAAATTGCAAAATAGTCAGATTTCGGTGGGCTATAAAACCGGAAGTTAATATTTGTCATGCAATATCAGCACATCTATAGACAGCTGAGGTCAAGGACATTCTACATCTCAAATGTCAAGGTCATTGAAGGTCAAGGTCACGAGATATAGAGTTTTAAATTTTTGAAAAATTCGAACGGGCATAAAAAAAATTCAAATTCGAAAATCAAAATTCTGTTCCCAACATTTTTTAGATAAATTATCAAGGATTCGATAGACACCAAAATCATAAAAATCGGTCAATAATTGGCGGACTTATTAAATTTTTAAGAAAATTTGCCATTTTTGAAAACTGCGCATGCGCAACATTCAATTTAATTTTTCTTCATCTCAGGGGATTAAAATCATTTAGTATAGCTAAAATATACTGTTTTTGTTTAGAATCTTGAATTACATGGGAAGCAGGGTCGCCCGACATGAGACGAAAAAACCGGAAGTCCCCACGCCCAAACCGGAAGTGATCAAAAAATTTTGATGATGTAGTTTTAATTGCGCTGCCTATCTATCTATATCCTGTAAATTTCAGACCGATGCGACTATTAGGGCCCGAGCTAGCTTGAAATCTTATTTGCATATTATGCAATTAGCCACTTTTGGGTTAGCGAAAATTTCATGTTAGATATTCATTTTTGATTCCAGCCCATTGGTGAAAACAGAAATAATCTATCTTTTTCCGTTTGGGCTAGCGAGCTTCCCAAAAAAAAAAAAAAAAAAAAAAAAAAAAAAAAAAAAAAAAATAATCCGAACGAAAACAAAGCGTGAAAAATTTCATTTGCCACGCAAAAAAGCAAAATTAAATTTTACAACTCCAGTACTAACATAAAATATATTCATCCCACATCAATGTGGTATACATCATTGGACAATTAAATTGTCTCTTAAATGATATGCGACATGGTCGTTTTACCATGAAAATTTAAGCATTAATTTTAGATAAATTAACAAAATAAATACCGATTTTGGGTTTTTTATTTCATAAAATCTGTTTCAAATTGATCAGTCAGGGTGTTAAAGGCTGTTATATAACATGTCAGTAAAACTGGTGGTTTAAATTTTCACACCTACTTGTCAAATCACTGAGCTGGGGAACAAATTAATCTGATTATGTAATTTCTCAAAATATTTCCATTCAAATTCAAAACATGCATCAAGTTAAAGAAGTAAATTCGCTTGTCATTGATCAGTTCGAATTTTGTTCGTATCTTAAATAGAAATGATTTTATAAAAAAAATGTCAAATACAGGCATGTGAAGAGTAGCAGACATATATAAGTCTTATAAAACACAGATGAACTATTGACCACTTTAGTCACGGTTCAACGCACACAGGTGGCCAAAGAGTAAATTAATCTAATGATATAATCTGATAACCCTAATAAAATTTATTTTTTTGTAAAATTTTTGCATACAAATTCAAAAAATATCTCTTTATAAAGCTGTGAATAAGCAAATTATCACATAGCTTGAATTTTCTCTCTATGTTAATTACAACCAAAGTTACAAAATAATGTTTAAATTTGAATATAGAGAGTTTAAATTTCATGACAAATTGTCATCTTACTACCTACTTAAAATTTGGTTTGGAATTTATGTAAATATCCTACCGAAATCTTAGACATGTACAAAAATCTAATAAGGAACTGATAGTAGAAACTTATAGTAGAAAAAATTGCCTCTATAGCGGAAGGTTTACGCTTACAATGGGGAACCAAACTCAAATTATCTGCCCCTGAAGATGGCGCCACCGACTAGGGTCCCGGAAGTCGATATCACGCTTACTGACAGCCATACTTCCACTAATACGCGATCGTGAATGATGCCTATAACTTGTTATTGTGTTCCGGGATGTTCGAAGACGGGAGGATTTTTGTTTCCCACTGAAAATATTCGTCGGAAACAGTGAATTGTGGCCGTAAGCAGGCGGAAATCTTCGAAAGGAGATACACTGTGGCCCACTTCGTCCAGTGTCGACTGCAAGTGCAAGGAATGGAAAGGAGTGGAATTTACGTCCTCCGGCAAGTGTTTGCTTTATTAGATAAGTTTCCTTTTGTAATTTTGAAATAGTTGTCATTGTATTAGTATGTCTATATTCTTTGAAAACCATGGATGAAATGACTAGTGTTTTGTGGCAACTGTCTGATCACTGACAGCAATGTTTTACTGACTAAGCCTCTTCATGTTGTCTTATTATGGCCTAGTTTGCCTTTGATCTACAAATTAATTTATGAGGCCTATGATATTACTGAGAATTTTAATTCTAATAAGTGGGTTTATTTTTACTGGACATTTCTTTTAAGGAAGTGTGTTTGAAATTTTCATTCATTCATCCTATGAATATATAGACATACTAAGAATTAAGATGTGTTGAAGATTGAAATGCATTTTAAGATTATCAGTTTACATAATAAAAGTACCGGTACGTTTCATTTTTTAAAATAATCCATTATTATGCCTATAAATCGGTATATATTATACTTATCTTTCTTGTACATGTAATCTATTCTGATGAACATTTTTAAAAAGAACACGAAAAAATTTGGATGCTAATAATGAAGCCCTGGTGTTGATTTTTTTTCCTAAAATTATTTTTGTTCTGTTCTGCTTGTTTCATTTCTTTTTTTCAGGTAACTCATGCCAGTCTTGTGGGCAAAGGCCATAGTTAAAAACACAGGTTAACATATTTAGGTGAGTTAAAAGTTTTTTGTATTTTACACATTTTTTAAACATTCAATTTTACAAAATAGGCATTTGGTCAACTGACCTCATTAACTGTTACCAGAGGCTAAACTGAAAAAAACCCACAGCAATTAGGCTGTTGTGAAAGTGCATCCAATCTCATATTTGCTTCCAAGACAACAGTTTTTTTTATTTCTTGGTGAATACTAGCTAGTGTGTTTTTGTGAATTGAAAAATACTGCTGCTGGAAAGGAACTGCATGTAAGTTTATACTTTATTTCTACAAATCATGACCTTATGATTATATATTCTTTTTTCAGGAACAATTCCTTTGAGATGTCAGGAAAGCCTGTATCTGTTCCATCAGTTTTCCAGTGGTCTGAAGAAACAACAGATGAAACTTGGTGTGAGTGTTCCTAATCACCCAAGGATGAACTTTGATTAATATCATGAAAAATCTTTAATTCATTGATAACTCTTGTCAACCTCCCAGACAAATCGACTGCCATTATAAATGTTGGCGCATTATGATTGCCATCACTATTTTCATTTCTGCTCGGCATTCTGATTTAAAAAAAAAAAAAAAGAGTCTGTTGATGTTAGCCTCAAATACTTCAGAAAACTATTGTGTAGGATTTTCGTGAGTCATTGTCAAGTTTCTTTTCAAACTATTCAAGACAGCAGTGGATTGATTCTAATTTCAGTAGAGTAAATTTGATGTCAGTATTGATATCTTTGTAAATGTCATAATTTGGAGTTACCAATAAATATTTTTTTTCCAATACCTATGTTCAAGATTTTTATTTCTGTCAATAAATACAACCCTAAAAAAGAAAACTGTTGTAATCTTTAAATTTGTAACAATTCAACCACAGAACTAATAGGTTGAAATCCTACTTGAACTGAAGGTTTTTGTTCAAGGAAATTTTCGACATAATTTTGGAAGGATTAAGTTTTGAATTTCTTTTTAAGTGAAGCGCAAAGGAAAATATTAGATCTAGGGCTAGTATTACCATAAATCAAACCAAAATACTCAACTAGCCTCACTGACTACATTGTGCCCTAAAAAATATACTCAGAATGTATTTTTGGGTCCTTAAAGAACACATTTCCCTCTTTGCCTACAAACTGTGAGTTGGATCCAAATTTCAGTCTGAAATTCCCCTCTATAAAATCATATTTCCAATTTTGAGTATAACTTAAATGGCCATGGTTGGCATTTTCAAAACCTTAAGACAATCTAAACTTGTTTTAAGGTTAATATTTCAATGATACAAATATGATTAGAACTACTAGGCCTACCATATTAATGTATGTAGGCTAGCCTACTGTGTGACCACAAAAATAATTCTGATAGCCTTAGATTGACGAAAAAGGTTTTTAAAATGGCAACAATAAAAAAATATTTTGAAATGTGGTTCATTTTCTCTAAAAATTTCTATGACTTGTAGGGTAATATGTTCAATGCAATGGGAAAATTTTAAAACTTTATATTTCTATAGACCCTAAAGTAGAAGCCACTCTTTGAGAATGGAAATTAATTGACAATTATATTTGATTACTTGTGACGTGAAGAAAATTCAAAATTCAATAAGCACTAGCCTAGAACTGTATCAGTCCGGGCAGTAGACCGGTCAGTAGAACTAGAAGACCACCGTAGTTGGCATATGGTAGGCCTAGTATTAATAGTATTAGCCTAGGCCTATTGAATCATGCCTACAATCATACATAGTAATCATTTGTCTTGTCTGGGCTAAAACAATGATTATCTAAGATTATCATTAAGATTTCAAGTATTTTTCAACTCCAATAATCAACAAACGACAGTCGCGAAGGAAATTTGTCCAAACCCCGGCTGTCACTTGACTAGGTCTACTTTCGATTCTCACAAACTTTCAGTGGACGTATTCGTTCGAAGCTTAGCCGACGGGTAAAACTGATTGTAACTTTTGGTTTAATGTTTTTTCTACCAGAAACCTCCCCTATTTTAGATTTTAGTTTCTTTTCAAAGTTTAGATAGGTCCCATAAACCAAAATCACGCTTACTATTTACATAGTCGGCCATGAATGCACACGACGCTTTAGGACCGCAATAGTCGCCGCGCCCCCTACATCAAGGAAAGACAACTCGCGAGTTTGGTTCCCCATTGTAGGCTGAAAAGTACCGGAATTGAAAGCTAGCAGGTTAGAAGTTTCAAAATGTTCGAAATCCATGGGATAACGCATAGTTGCCACGCTCGGAGCTGTTCACAGTTCTAGTTACTTATTTTGATACTTATAAATACTATGAATGACTCGGATATATGTAAAGTGAATGCTTTCTTCAAATCGCAAAGAATATGGTCGAGATGCAATCCCAAGGTGATAAAATGAACGGTATCAGGGAAGAAACACGCCATAACAAGAAATCACCAAGAAGTCCACAGAACTATATTTACGTTACGTTTAGTACTATTAATCATAATACTCTTAAAACCCCAATCTTGAAGAAATGTGTAACACGTATGATTTTTATACTTCTCGATGCTCCCGATATACTTTGTCTCAAAATCAGGTTACATCCGAACAAAATTAGGTTTTGTAACCGCAACAGTAATTCATTAATATAATAACCTGACAATAATCGATACATATTTATTTAACATGAATTATACACAATGAAAAATCACATGGAAGTCATATTGATATTCCAAAACTCTTGAAAATTT
>CM060202.1:18963221-19470062 GCA_030562195.1 Nipponacmea schrenckii
ATGAAAATGAAATGAATGGAGTTTTATATCGTAATTTTCTGCACCTTATGGGCTAATAAAGACAGGCAACATCATGCAGTGTGCAATGAGAGACATTTTGCCAGGACAGCGGCACAAGCCTACTCTTTTTTGCAAAAAAATTCTGAAAGTTCATCTCGACCTTGAAAGTAAACTTACAACTAAAATAAAATATGTAAAAGATTATATTTTAATCCTAATGTGTTTTTATGATAATCAATAATAAATATGACATTAACAATTTGTAAAACATTTATAATCTCAGTGTGTAAAGTTTGTAGAGGTTATCGTAAGGACAGGTCAGTGTAGATCTTTCAACTATTATTTATAGTATTACCAGGTCAAGGTATAAGTCAATTGGTCTGCAAACAGTCTTTCTAGCTAAGTTTAGCCATACCATTTAGAAAGGCCAGGCTAAATACCATTAACCTCCCAGTATATGTATATGTCTTAAACCTTCAATTATTACTTAGAATTAATTAGAATTATTATAAAATTCAACTAAACCTTTTATTAATGTAAAATTCAAATAAACCCTTAATTATTAGTTAAGAATTATAACAAAATTCTACTAAACCGTCAGCATTATACAGGCATTAGTTCATAGTAACTACATGATCATAGAGTGATTAAGACAGACACATTCATCAAAACCTAATTAATAAAGGCATTCAATCAAAAAACAGATTAATAGAGGCATAGATTTATAGGGAAATTCTAAGGCATAACTAAGAGGCATTTTTGTAAGATTCCATCCAGAGGCATTTTGTTAGATACAGATTAACCGAGGCATATATTAAGTGGGATGATGGTGAATAAAAATTAGAATAGGAAATAGAAAGTGAACAAACCAGTAGGTAATCCAAGAGTAAAATATCTATCAGGTCCAGGTTTAAAATCAATGATACGTCTTCTAACATATCTGGCTGCCCACTCTGATACATCTTTATATTTATCTAATATTACTAACTTCATCTACAACAAAAAAAAAAACATACATATATCTGATACAGGGCTGTTGATTTATCTGCATTTGCCAGTTATGTCTGATATCAGCTCCAAAATGACTCACTGGCATTTTTATCTTCAGGACATTTTCTATGCGAATAAGTTAGATTTTCAGGATTTTTTTGTCCATTCTTGATCAATTTAGTACAAGATCTTAATTTACTTGTTAAATCTCTGGTTGGGAAATTCGTGTTAAAGGTTTATCCATGTAAACATCAATTCATGGTCATTGAGAAGAGGTCATGCGATATAACCACTATATCTGTAGACAGGAAATTTTGGCTATGTGGTATGTAAAATGTAATACAATAAATTCTTCCCTGCTCTAGGCCTACTATAATAGCACAGGTACCCTCTAATTTAAAACATCGAAGGTTGTTCCACTTAGCACTTAAGTGTAGAACATCTGTTAGATGTTTTGGTATCACATAATAAATACTGGGAAAATACAGTCTGTGTCATGCCTCTATGAATAAAATAACTTTAAAACACTTGTTTTGTCACTTACTTTTATTTATAATCTACCCTATTACACGAGGTCAAGTGAATGACTACAGAGTTTAGCTTTGTACATTCAATTCAGATAAGAAACACAAAGGAAACGCAGATATACAATCTGCTATCAGCTGATTTCCTGCACAGTGTAAAGACAACTGGATAATCACTGATTTTTACTTTGTTATCATGACTGTTTATATTCATGCAAGGGAGCTAATATTCAAGAAACAGTTAGCTCCCTTTGACCAAGAAACTGGAAACACGTTGGGTCCGTTGTAGATTATCCAAATATTTGTTCAGGAATCTTCTCTTCACTGAGCATTACAATTTCTAAAAATACAATATCTTTCAAGTTATATTATTGTTCGTGTCTCCTTGAACAAGAATTATCAGGTTTTTATTAGTTATTTCTACAACTGAGTGTAAATTGCACCCCTCCCCTAAAGAAAGTTCTGGGTTAAGGTTTTTACTTCCTGGGCATGTAATGCTCACCTCCTGAAACATTTTTGACGGACCAACTCGGTTTCAAGACTGACATCGTATATTTGGTATATTCATTATAAATATAAGTCATTTCACAAACTGTCCAATTTTTATGACACTCGAGTTTAAAAAGAATTCATTTTTGTCAATCCTTATCCTATTGAAATGAGTTTGTATTGTGAAACCTAAAAAACAGCATTCAAAGATTGATAAAAAATGTTAAAACCACAACTCTAAAATAAAAAAACGTCGAGATTTCTACAATTGCAAAGTACTATCACTTACCTTTTCCTTCTTGTCTATCCCTCCATTACTCATTTTATAATACAATAACAGCATGCATACAAGTTACAATTGGTTAGGCCTGTAATATTACAGAGATATAATAAGACACTCGATTGGATCAAATTTCAAAAAACAAATATATTATAGTGATAGACAGTATATAAGCCCGAGAGCACGTCTGTATGGTCTTAAACAACTATATTTTACAAGGATAACAACTTAGGTTCACAAGTCCGCTGTGAAAGGGATCCTTTCTACCAGCTGGTCCTTGGTCAAACCTCTTGGCATTGATCTTTCCCAGATTATCCGTACCCATTTACAGCTGGGTGGACTGGAATTGTGAGTAAAGATGACTTATTTAAGGTCATCGGACTTACACACACCGATCGCGATCAATTTAAACATATTTCGATTTATGAAGAATAATTGCAAAAGAGGTGGATTTCCTGTTGCATATCTAAAATAACGGTAGATTCAGGACTGATTTAGATGAATATTGTGGAATGTACGTGTAGTTACAAAATATAAACCTAGATATAAATTTGCAAAAAGGAGACATATTAAACGGATGCACAAAAAGCTTCATATGAATTATAATTTGCAAAAACAGGAAAATGGTTACCTAGCCGATTGAAATTGGGTGGGGATCATTGAAGAAATTTACAACCAGGTCGAGGTGCGATGAAAAGTAAATATTGATTTTTGGTTTAAACTTACAAGGTCAACTTGTTCTTCAACTGTTTTCGGGTTATACTGAAGTTCATATATACTGGGTTCATAGACTATTAGATGGTCGCAAGTAGAAATCACACATAAATATACTATATCCATTTACAAAGAAAGAAATTACAGTAGACTTCCAACATGTAACAGAGAGAAAATAATTTGGTTATCTATATTCTCACGAATGAATACCTAATTTGGTGAATCGAATGATCTGCTAAAATCAGTCATGATAAATTTGGGCAAAATACTCATATTGCCGTAACTGCAGTAGGTCCATCGTTCATTGCTTAAAAAATTACTGTCCTTCCTTACTATTGGCAGGGGATGTACTGAATCAAATGTCAAAAAAAAAAAACAAAAAAAAAAAAAAATTAAATGAATAAATAAATGTCTATCTGTTTTATCATGTTTATCCAAGAATCCTTATCGTCATACTGAATGAATTTCAATTTAGAAGTTATAAATCGTTTCTTATATTTTATTCAAATCGAAAACTTATTTCAATTTCAGATTCAATACCGGTTACATATACTTTATATAATTTGATATTAGAAATGTTAAATTATGATCCCTTCTTGTGAGGAGAGAATCGTTTATATATATATATCACACTCAAAGCTGATAGATCTGGGCATGTGGTCAATGCTGTCAGTCACGATTGATCAACAACGGATCTCTATGGTATGTTTTTCGTTTCATTATAAGAATGATTTAGACTATTTGTACGCAGCTTGTAAATAAACCGGCATGGCTGTGCGGCTCAGCAGACAGATTTTTCAAAAAGTTATTTATCGGTGTACAACCAATAATTATTCGCCAGCTTGTAAGTCAATTGTTCAGTCGACAACAAATAGACAGAATGTAAGATTTAGCAGTTACAGAGGGTCTGTTTCCACACTATCGTTCAACAGAAATAAGAAATTATGGGGCCAGTTGATTGCATCAGGTGGAATATTCTCGGCTACTTTCGGTTTAGCTTTTATTAAAACGGCTGAATGTCAAGTTGATGAACGGAGTAAGTGTGTCTTTTTGCATTTTATTTTTATTTTTTGGGGGGATCTTTGAACCTGTATGTATAATTTTATTCCAATATTCATTTGTCTTTGAATGCAATCACTCTTTGTTGTATTTGAGCATGACAGTCAGCCATTAATGAGCATGACAGTCAGCCATTGATGAGCATGACAGTCAGCCATTGATGACCGCCAGTCGGCCATTGATGAGCACGACAGTCAGCCATTGATGAGCATGACAGTCAGCTATTGATGCACATGACAGTCAGCCATTGATGAGCATGACAGTCAGCCATTGATGAGCATGACAGTCAAGATGCAGAAGTATTACTGCACATAAGATATATAAGCTATATTTTATGTTTAACTTTAAGGTGAATTTCTTGGATTAATTTAAGAAGAATTTTTTAATTAATTATTATGATTTTTATTATAGGTGTAAGTTGTTAAGAAATTACTTTTTAACCTTTTTGTATTTTCTGTTGTTTATTTTTACTAAATATTAACACCAAAATACTTGATCCTGGTGTCAGTTCTTTTTATTGAATAGTAACTTATTACTTTCAATCACCATTAACACTTGTAAATTGTAGATAATTTCTTATCAATTGATGTACTGAAATTCGTAGCATAGTCTCTACTTGTGACCTAGGCCAGTGCTTCTATAGGAGAGCATCTGTTATAACAACCTTAACAAACAGTTCTGTTTCATTACTCATTGTTATTATATATTACAGATAATCAACTTCTGGCTGCTATTAAAGGAGGATATAATAAAGAAGTTAAAAGGTAATCTCTCACTGTGATATTAAGGTTTTGTAAATGGAATGGTATTAAATTTCAGAATAATAATTCTAGAATATTTACATTCAAAAATTACTTTACCTGAAATTTGATAGAAATGTATAAAATACTATTTTTAATTTTGATATATTTCAGGTTGTTGAAAGCTGGTGTATCACCTGATTGTAGACATGTATTAGGCTGGACGGCTTTACAAGTAGCAGCAGTCAATAGAAACCTTGAGTGAGTAATTAACAAACTTGTGGCTCAATATGTACAATAGGCCAAACTTTATACGTCGAATCATGTAGTTGTGATGACTTTATTATATAAATTGGGGAGCAATTCAAGGAGCATAGGAAATTCTTAGTCCTTAGATGTTGATATTGTGTGTTGCCTATAAACTTTTGCCAAGCTTATCAAACTATATTACAGTGAAACCTCTCTAAACCGGCAGGATGTTGGTCTTGTTGCTTGTTTACCTGTAGAAGTGGTAATACATAAGAGCGTAATGAACTGGATGAGTAATTAATTAGCATGTGTCGCATTCATCTTTCATGCCATCAACGGATTAACGTCAATTAATACAAATTCAGATGCCGGTTTAGAGAGACCAATTAACTACTTTGGGACTTGATTTCGATGCCGGATTGCGGTTTAGAAGGGGGGCCGGTTTACCAGGGTTTATCTCCTCTGTATTATATAGTGATTAGACGGGACTTTTCAAAATTGTTGGTTTACAGTGGAAGCAGGTTTATAAAGGATGCGGTTTGGAGAGATTTCACTGTATTAGCCATCCCATGGAAACATTATATTAAAAAGGTGAACACTTCTGTGAATCTTCTATTTACTTGACATTATATTGTAGAGTAGTAAAACTATTATTAGAAGCTGGAGCAGATCCTGATCTAGGAGATGAATTTATTAATGTTTATGTCACATCCAGGGAGAAACGACTCAACACTTTACAAGGTTTGTATATTGTATGAATATTAACATTATCAGTATTGGATGAAAATTACATGGTTGTGATGAAGATTGGAGTAATATGACTGTAATAGATGTTGAATTATAAAAATCCTAATAGTGTACCTTTGGTTCTTTATGTTGTTGGTCTCATCATTTAGACCTATTTAGCGAAGATCAGGTTGGTTGGTAGATCATCATTGACTTGTTATTTATAGTGTTGATGTCTAGAGAAGAAGATTTTTGTGACAGATTAAGCAATGCTCCTAATTTTAAAGGCTGTACAGCTCTACATTATGCTGTCATAGTTGATGATACACAAATAGTGGAGACATTACTTCAAGCTGGTAAGAGATAAATGGAAATTTTAAGCTTAAGGATAAATTTATTCAAAACAACTAATGATTATCCTAAATTTCAAAGCCATGATTTATTCATTGTAAAATATTATGATAATATATTAATATTAAGCTAAAATGAAAATTTTCAAATCCAAAACGTTTGTCTTAAAATGTCTTAAGACAGATTGGCATATGAGCTTCGTTAAGTTTACATTTGAGACCTCCTCTAAGTAATTACAGGGAAAAAATGCCTATTTTAAAACAAAATTCAATTAAATTTTATGTTCTTTTCACCTACAGTTCATTAGTAATTGTGTTACAGGTGCTGATCCAACTAAAGAAAATGCATCAGGACATACACCTATAATGTATAAGAGATCTGATAAAATGGCAGATTTGTTACAAAACAGAGAGAAGGAGGTGGGTGTTTTTGGATCAGATACTGCACTCAAATGTGATATTATCTCAATAAAATGCTTTTGACTTTAATTTTGTGAAAAAGATGTCTGAAGTAAATTTGAAATGGTGCAAATAGAAAGTCAAAGGTCACTGATACACATTCAATTTTAGTCAATTTTAATTTTTAACATTTCCTCATTGTGTTTAGTTCCATGAAAAGAAATTAGAACGTGAAGCTGAAGAAAGAAGAAAATATCCCTTAGAAAATAGGTTAAAGGAATTTATTATTGGACAAGAAGGTGCTATCAATATGGTGGCTTCAGGTATGTTAATAAAGCTGTGTTCTATGTTATACAGTTATCTAATTAAACAGTTATATTCCAAGATATAGCTACACGTCTTAAGTACAATTCATTACAATATCACATAAAGTCCATTCTATATTGGTTGTGTTTACATAGATATGAACACAATAGAAGTTTTGCACCTTTCAGAATTTAAATGTTTGTTAGGTTTATATGTATATTATATGATCATTTCAATTTAATATCAGTTATGTGTTTTCTTATTTAACAAGTAAAGTATACCATAATATTGCTTTTGTGTTTCTTGTTATATCTGCTCCCTACTTCTAATCTTATCTTAATATCAGTTGTCCAGATATCTGTTACTATGTGGAAGAAATACAGGTCTGGCATACATAAATCTTACTGTTGATCTTATATTTTTTTTTGAATGAAGTTTCTTGTGTTTGAAAGTGGTATTGTTTAATATTGTTCTGTATATAGATTTTATTTTATTTCAGCTATTCGACGTAAGGAGAATGGATGGTATGATGAAGACCATCCTCTAGTGTTTCTCTTCCTCGGTTCGTCTGGTATAGGTATGTGTTGAACCAAATTTATATAAATTTTATTTCTTGTGTACATGTACACACAATAAGCATAAGTCAAGATGAAACAAAACAATTCATTTTCAATTACCAATTGTAAATGAAGAAAAAAAAAGAAAGAAACAACTATATTTTACAAGGATAACAACTTAGGTTCACAAGTCCGTCGTGACAGGGATCCTTTCTACCGGCTGGTCCTTGAGAGTTACATTGTAGCTTTGCCAGATTATATTCATTATGATCTGTTTATTTGGCATTTAAAACACACAGAAGATTAAAGATATTGAGGATACAGGCCAACTTGAATAAAAACTTGATACTTTGTTGTAGGTAAAACTGAATTAGCCAAACAAGTTGCTAAATATCTTCATAAAGATGTTCGTAAAGTGAGTATATGTATTATTTTATTTATGAATATTTTGATACTGTATAGCACTTAGTGTAATATTTGAAGATATTCATCTTTATATTTACACTATGCCCCGTTTGAGATAAACACCTATGATTAGATACTGATGATT
Organism: Nipponacmea schrenckii; assembly: GCA_030562195.1. Lineage (NCBI taxonomy): Eukaryota > Metazoa > Mollusca > Gastropoda > Lottiidae > Nipponacmea > Nipponacmea schrenckii. The sequence continues at coordinate 18,971,155 of CM060202.1, forward strand.
GCCATTAATTTTGTCCCATGTCCCAAACGGATCTATAATCAGAAACAATTGAAAGCATATATATATAAAAAACAACAATTTTTATGCATATAGACTTCCATTTACTTAAATTTAAATTAAATTAAAATAGAATTTAAATAGAAGTCTATATCCATAAAAAAATTGTTGTCTTATAATGAGCAGTGATACTTCTATATGTCGTTCAAGGAGCATATATATATATTTGTTTCTACAGGGTTTTATACGTATTGATATGTCTGAATATCAAGAGAGACATGAAGTAGCCAAATTTATTGGTTCACCTCCAGGTTATATAGGTCATGATGAAGGGGGACAACTCACTAAGAAATTAAAAGAATGTCCAACTGCTGTAGTATTGTTTGATGAAGTTGATAAGGCACATCCTGATGTTTTAACCATTATGTTGCAGTTATTTGATGAGGTATTTTATTCAAATTCATTCTAATTCATCACAAGATATTTCATTGATTTTTTATTATTTTCTGTTGTTTCTTCCCTCACACTGGATCAAGTACTACTTATTCAAATGACTTCATTCGATTCATCTTCAATTTGATTTAAAAACCCTCTGTATTGTTTTGTGTATTTTCTGTTGTTACTTCCCTTAACCTGGATCTGAGAATGTCCAAAGTTTGACCCAATCAAGATATCAGAGCACAGATTTTTTATGAACATAGATACCGGTACTGATAATTCCATGCACTATTTTGAGAATGAGGTGAAGGTACCACCAGATAAAATTAGATGTTGTATGCGGTGTACAGTACAGGACTATCCATACAGAAAATCAATTATGCAAATACTCAAGTTTCGGTTCAGATAAAGGCATTATTGCATCCTATTATATCAACATATACCTCATTGCTTCTCACTGTTATGAATAAAGAACTCTTTTATTTGAGGGTAAATAAAGTCTTATGTATTATTATTTCTACAGGGCCGGCTAACTGATGGTAAAGGGAATACTATAGAATGTAAAGATGCTATATTTATTATGACTTCTAACTTAGCTAGTGAAGAAATAGCACAGCATGCTCTTGATTTACGTGAAGAATCAAAATTAGCAAACAAACAGAAATCTACAGGAGTTGGTAAGTCTGTTCTATATGGTATATGTGGTGGCTCTGACAGTGAGTTAGACACTTGCTTGCTAACCTGAAGGTCCAGGATTTTTTGGCCCGTTTTCCCCTTGTCAGTGATGCAGGCCAGAAGGATTGACATGGAAAAATCGTCTAGTCTTTTGGATAGGACAATAAACAGAGGCCCTGTGTGCTACATGCTGATTGATTTCGAAACAAAATTATCTTTTTTCTTCCAGATAATGCTGAATTACTTGAAATGGTGACGATATCTCGCAATTTTAAAGATTTTGTTGTTAGACCAATTTTAAAGGTAGTTCTCATTTCATTTTTAAATGGGTCATATAACTATCACAGAGTAACGCTGCAATCGTTTATCAGCTGAAAGATCCGTTTCAATTCACAATCATAAATCAGTCAATCAGACGGCATGGCTCAAGTTTCAGACCTAGTTCAACTCTGTCTGTAAATAAAAGTAAACAAGCTAGTTCAAATATGAATTATTGGATGCCTATATCACTGTATCACTCTGTGTCTAAACTATATTAGTTAAGAGTAGCTAGAATCTGAAGAGAATAGGAATTTGAAAAAATGGCTTCTCAAGATTATTATTCATATAACAGAGTCACAAGCAAAAAGTTTTATTGTTTTCTCTTTTTTCCAGAGAAATTTTCGAAGAGATGAATTTCTAGGAAGAATAAATGAAATCGTGTATTTTTTACCATTTTCACGATCTGAACTGAGTAAACTTGTTACTAAGGAACTTGAATTCTGGGCCAAAAGGGTAAGAAAATTAAATTTCTGTGTTTTACACGAATAATCTATATGTATATTGATGACAAATTATGAATAAGTGTCAAGTAATTGATTTAAAGGTCTTTGTATCCTACATTATTCTTGATCTTGACATCAGTTTGCTTGCTTTGCCAAAATATTGGTTATTCAACCCCAATTTCTAATTCAGCTGATTGAATTCTTGGTGACTTTGTTTGTTTTGGTATTTGTTTGCCTAATTGTTATCTATTTTGAAATATAGGCTGCAAAAAAACACAGTATAGAGTTAATGTGGGATCATCATGTAGTAGATGTTTTAGCTGATGGTTATGATGTACATTATGGAGCTAGATCAATTAAACATGAGGTAAACACTTTCTAATTTATCTACTGTGTACTAGTTACTAGCTTGGACAGTAATTCTGTAGAATTTCACTTTGTATTTTAAAATAAATCTTGATGTTATAATATGGCCTCATTGTTTTAAAACAAAAGATTAAGATCCAGTCTAATTAGATAATAAATGGATTTTGGTCATGAAATGGTCATCAATGAATGAATACCAAACCCATGCCAGTTGGCATCATCTATAATTTTTGGATATGTTTTACAGATTCGGTACCATTTGGCATTAACATGTGTTTTTTTGTTATTTAAAAAACCTAAAATATAACCATTGTTCCAATGTGAACTGCACATTACACCAGTGTAATATTAGATTTTATAAAGTAGTAAATGCTATTTTCTTTCTTCAGGTTGAAAGACAAGTAGTGACACAATTAGCCATGGCCCATGAACAACAAATGATATCTAAAGGTGCTTCAATAAGAATAGTTGTACTAAACTATAGTGATTTAACTGAAGACAAATATTCTTCTAGAATGGAACCAAATAATCGTGTCATTAAACTACAAATTAAAAGACAAGGTGCCAAGGAATTTACAGACTTGAAATTTAAAAGTACTGCCAATGCTTTCAATGTGAATGATGCTTTTGGATCATGATAAAGTTAATGTTAGTATAGATATTTGATTACTGTGGTTATAGGTTTCTGTTGGCCATAGAGCCATTGATGTTGATGTGAAGACACTAAAATACTGTTTGATCTAGAAACATTATGAGAGAGACAGTCTATTAGTATATTGGTCATTTTTTTCATATATTGTCTTGTCACTGCAATATGTAAAATGTTCTATTATAATAACACTTCTAGATGAAGTCTGTTGTATTGAAATAAAGATTAATACTCTAAAATCAAAATTCCTTTATCTGTAAACAATATATATTAAATACTGTTATACACTTTCATAACAAATACAATAAGGCAGTAATATGAAATATTTTCTAAAACGTCCATGTTAAATAAAGCCAATTGGAAATAGTATCATAATGAAACAACAAACACATAACATGATTTCAAAACAAAAATGGATTAAAATGTTGAGCCTGAGTGTACATAATTTGGACTGATATTAAAACAAGTTTAAGAAACAATATGAATAATAATTTTGTGAACATCCCATATCCACTGACATTATTATTAAAAACAATATTTTCTTATTTCTGGATCACTTAGAGTACCAGAATAACAGTAATCCAACAATATCTCATTCTTGACAACATTTGCAACATAAAAAGTACAACTGATTTACTCACATAAACAGTCAATCCATAACAAAGTAAACACTGCTTTATTCAGCAGGTATTTTAATATGAATTCGATGCCAAGCATTACTAAGACACCCTCTTAGATTCCAAATGCCTTCAACAGAATCTGGTTGAACATTATAAGAAACATCAATAGCTTTACACACAATTTCTGCCTTACCACCATGGTTCTCTGGTAAAGGAACAGTTGCCTCCCATAAGGTCCAGGCCCAGGTCTTGTATGGATTCTGCTTAGTCGGTTCCAGGTCTGCTGATGTCCATGTTTTCCCGCCATCTGCTGAGACATCAACTCGTATAATTCCCCTTCCACCACCACTCCAAGCGTACCCCTTAACTGTCACATCCTCTGATCCAGGTTCAATTTCTGCTCCATCTGCTGGTTCACAGACAGCAGATGTTACAGGGAGTTGCTGTATGGCTACAGAATTATCAAAATTGACATTATGCCAATCAATAGAGGAATTAAAGCCCTTATAATCTTTCCGTTGCCAGTGACAGGTACTCTCTTCTTTACTTAGATATATTTTATTTAACCACTTGACTTGTCTAGCACCCACAATACCTGGAATGATAGCTCGAACAGGATAGCCATGGTCTCTTGGAATGTCTGCTCCATTCATCTCGTAAGCTATGAGTATATCATTTTTATACTGTCTAGCAATCTCTATTGGAATTGAAGCACCATATGGAGCTCCTTCAGGACCTTTATCCATTCCTTCAAATACTATATGGTCATGGGAACATTTGTCTAAATCAATACCAGAAGCTAGAAGAACATCATTAAGGGTAGCTCCAGACCATTCAGCATTGCTGATAGCAGCATTATTCCAATTCAACCCCTTCACTGCTTTAATCTTAGTCATTTCACTGCGTCTATTACCAGCACATTGGACAACAGATGCTGTGGATACTTTCTTAAACTTCTTTTTTAGATCATTTAATGTCAACTTCGACTTATTTTTATCCCCTATTCCTATTTCTAATTTATAAGATTTTGTATCCACGACTGGGACTGGCAGATGATTTCTTACAAAAAACAGGTCATTGGGTGTTAGGAACTTTTCAGGCAAAAGAAGAGGTGGCGGTTCAGCATTGAAAGGTTTTTGAGAGCTGGGAATGAGAATAGGGTTCCTCTTTGGTTCATTGGCGTAAGGATCATTAATATTCTTGCCTTTAGATTCTGATTTCTCTTCAACAATGTTACCAATTCTGTATTTCTCCGCAATACCAATAATACCAGCATGTTTGTGTACAGCATACAATTCCCAATAGGGTTCAAGAGATCCCCCAGCAGCCATCATTATTTTGGAACCACCAGGGTGCTGAGTTACATACTCTGTGATATCGTATACACTATTCTTATATGTTACCCATATCCTTGTATCTTTGGTTTTATGTTTAGCCACCTCTTCTGGTGTATATGTTGGTAAATCAGGTCGCATGGTACCTGGTTCAACAGTTGCAGCTGATAGATGTCCATTCTGTAATTTCCAATATAAACCAGTGCCTGTAACAAAGAAAAATGCAGATATATTTTAATTTACACTCCTATTAACGCTTACTTTTAAAAAGTTAAGTATTGCATACTGTTCTTGAACAATCAAATTAACAACTGCTATCTTGACTAATTTTCTGCTATCCCTTGTAGAACTAAGGCAATATAGAAACATATTATTCTAATTTATGACTGTTAACTCTGCTTAACTATATAAATAACAATGACCTACATATGTCATTTAAATATCATTTTACAACCAGGTTGATATTTTTAACTGACCCCAGGTCAATACACAGGAATGTCAATGCAAAATTAAGTCCTTGGATCATATATATTTCTTGCCTATATTTGTAGGCTCAAATTATTAACATCTCTCAAAACATATATGCCAAACCAAAGGCCATGGTAAATTTCAATTACATGTACATAACAAAGAGGCTACAAGTATGTCTTTGACACAGATATGTGTAGCAATGTGTAGCAATGAAAGTAATAAGTTGGTACAATGCCATTTAGAATTGAAACATCCAAATTGAAAAAATTAATAAATCTCACTTCTAAAATTGTGCTCAATACATTATTAAAATTAAATATTTAATTTTACCTATAACACCAGCTGCAATGATATAACCAGTATATTGTGATGTATAACCATTTTCTTCTCTTGAATTATGGTGGTTGGAAAATGAACGCTTCGTGACGGTTTCAGCTAGCTTTGTCAATGCTGCTGTATGCCCATTAATTATCTTGTCATTTCTCTTCAGAAGCCTCAAACCATTTTTAGGTATTCCTGTTGCTTTGTGTAAGTTCGGTAATGCCCTTACACCAAGCATTTTACAGCCGTGCAACTGTTTTTTCTCCTCGAGTGTGATGTTTACCTTTATCTTTTGAGGTGTCAGGGGTCAAGGCTCTTCGAGACAAGGTCAAGGTTGATTCACGATAAGAAAACTCCTGGTTTGTCTACTTAGCGCGATAGACCATGTACAATTACAGACGCCTATCGTCCTACTTACCTTAACGAATTGATTTCACGAAAATAAAAATACAATGCGTGCAAAAATTAAAAATTTGGTATAATTATTGTATCAGCCTGTATTTTAAATTTCAGACTGTGGATCCTCAACGTACATATATACTTATGGCACACTGGGCCTCGGTTCACTGCCCCATCCAAACGACTAGATCTTATATGCACTTCATAAATCACAACATTAGTAACAAAGAATTCTTGGATTCCGATTGCAGTCCACAGTTTTAAGTAATAACTTTTCATGCTGGACTCCAATCTTATGCTATAAACGTGAATAGTGCAGGCATGGGACCTTTTTCTTGGAGTGAACATTTTAACGCAAAGTAATTTTCTAAGTGATCACTCAAGACATACAAACTTCAGTCATTGCCATTTGTAATAATGCCAATTCGGCATTTTGTCCCTTTTTCCATTGTCGCTTTGCAATATTCTAGGCCTACAGAGTTCAAAGTAGCCATAATTTGAGGTCACGCCTTCTGATAAATTGATTCACCATAAAACCATAGCTTTTGATTTAATAGATAGTGACCTTTATTCACATAAACGATAAAACAATCTATGTTTGGACTGTATTGATAAGCTATTACGATTTGATTATTGACAAATATCATTGCCCGAAATAGGTCATTCATGGGCGTATTCGAAAAAACAAAATATTTCGGACTAAGTAATTAGTGGCACGTGCATCATTTCACGTGGCCGGATATCGTATCCATTCAAAACAAACCAAGTGCCTCTACAAAAAATTGAATCAGGTGAGTTGTCAATTTCAGTCATTTCATATATTTCACTGAATGAACTGAATTTATGCAATCACATTTGGTCACCTATAATCTTGTTACAAAAAGTCCAGTTCTTAGGGTATGCATTTAAATTTTTACTAATTTACTCCTAGCATAACTGAATCAAAGTATTATCAATTGAAAGGATAATAAACATATTATTTTTGTATAATTCTTGACTGCAATAATAAGTTTTCCATCTTTTCTCCAGGAAAATGTCTGGTCGTGGCAAGGGAGGTAAAATAAAGGCTAAAAGTAAAAGTAGATCAACTAGAGCAGGGTTGCAATTTCCAGTAGGAAGAATTCACAGATTATTGAGAAAAGGGAATTATGCTGAAAGAGTAGGAGCAGGTGCTCCGGTTTATATGGCAGCGGTTATGGAATATTTAGCTGCTGAGGTAAGAAGTGTTTTGTTCTGATACTGATTACCAAAAACCTTACTGAAACTGCTGAAATCTAATCTGATAATCTACCATCTTGTCCTGGACGGTGTCCGTCATATTATATCAATATATTGAACATACTGAATATCTAGGTATCCGTTACGGTTTTGTTGGTTTGAAACTTATAATAAAGCACATTTTCAATCTCTTTTTCTCCTTCCTTAACATGGCATCAGCCTTCTGAATGATAATCCATCATTATTTTTATACACAATCATAACATCTTCTACCGTCCTTTTCATTTCAGATTTTGGAATTGGCAGGGAATGCAGCTCGAGACAACAAAAAATTACGAATTGTACCAAGACACATACAACTTGCTATTAGGAATGATGATGAACTAAACAAACTATTATCTGGTGTTACTATAGCCCAGGGCGGTGTGTTACCAAATATTCAACCAGCATTACTACCAAAGAAAACCGGTAAAACAGGCACGACTTCCTCACAATCACAAGCGTTTTGAATGGGAAATTATGGATTATGTTTCATAGACTTAAATAGGAAAGACCTGATTATTTCTTGAATGAATTTAAGAGGTTAATTTAGAATGTAGTTTTGACTGTATTTATCAATATCTATAATATATAGATTTCTTTTTTTAATGTTACAATGTTTTGTTTTGTCCACTTTATCAATAGATACCACCACCAAAATAAGAGTTACGACTATGCTTTTATCAAAATATTGCAATCTGTCTAATATTTTGACATTATTGGGCTCTTTAGATTAAATTGTACCCTAGTGGAGACAGCCAATCAAAGCATTTATATTTTATGAGGACGTTATCTATCGTCGCCCCGTCTAATTGTTTTCAATTTTTGACTTTGACTTTGTCAAAATATAAAATTTGTCTTGTAGAAAGTTTTCATTTGAACCTTATAAATATTAGGATATATTTCCAAAACTTTCAGGCATTGCGTTGTCTTGTATGACCAAGAACGGTGTATGTGTTCAATAGTTTTGAGGTGTGTGGATTCGCCCCGAGTAAAGAGTAATAAATGTAACCAACATTTTAATAACCAGTAATAAACAAAGTAAACAATCAGTAGATTAGCAATAACAAATATTAACAACTAAATTTCCATGGAGAATCATATCCGAAACCCGGGTATAAAATAACTAACTCTTTACTTGACAATTTGTCAGTTAAAAAGTATATGAAGCAATTTTTTATCTTTTCCTGAGATATAAAATCGTAAGGCACTCTAATTTTCTTTCAGCGTCTCTTTTAAATAAAGCGATACAATTAGCTAGTTCTTGTGCTGAAAAGGCGGTAGAATTGTTTCATTTTCATTCTGTGCTGATTGATTCAATATTCCCATCATACTCGAATAAACTAACGACATTGGAGCATCGCTATGAGAAATAGTAAGGGGTGGAGCAAGAGTTTGGGGTAGTGCAATAGTGTCGCTTATAACGATCTCTTCATTTACAGCAGTACGTTCAGAAGGTGCATCAGTGGTAGATTTGTTCCGTGAAGTATCTTCGGTACAAGGGCACGCCATAACTTCTTGAGACGTGTTGAAAATCACACCACAACTGTAACACTTAAATATGGCATCTTTCTTGTGGTTTCGACGTTTGTGACAGTCATATCCACTACGACTCTTGTATTTATGTCCACAAAACTCACATTGGTACAAAGAAATTCCACGATGTGATGCTAAATGTTCTTTATAAATGGCTAGATGTTTAAAACTCTCGCTACAAACACCACATTTATATGGCTTCTCTCCTGAAATGTAGAGGAAAGTTGAATCAAATTACGGAACAATAGAACATAATATAAACTATAAGAGGAATAAAACAACTACGCATTAATTTCTATCTCGCAATAATTTGTAGCCTTACAGTATATTTTACTAGGATAACAACTTAAGTTCACATGTCCGCCGTGACAGGGATCCTTTCTACCAGCTGGTCTTTGGCCAAACCTCTTGGCATTGATCTTTCCCGGATTATCAGTACCCATTTACAGCTGGGTGGACTAGAATTGTGAGCAGAGGTAACTTAAAATTTAAATAAATAAAGAAAAAAAAAAGCCAAGTAATATATATTTTGCAAATATTCTCTCAGCAGTTATGTTCAAATCATTGGACAAGATGTGCTACCCCCAAAATTTTTGTTACATTCCTTTTGCGTTCTCATACTTTTTTCCGAAAATTTGATTCTCCGATAGTCTTCATAATAAAGATGGCATTGATCTATTCTGACTAGTAATTACCTGTATGATTTCTCACGTGAACAACCAAATTACCAGTCTTTCTGAACACTTGTCCACAATATATACATTGGTGAGGTTTCTCCCCAGTATGAATTTTAATATGAGTTTTCAAATGTGTGGCTTGTTTGAAAGTTGCACCACAATAGTCACATTGAAATGGTCTTTCCCCTGAAAAAGAAAATATATCTGAACACCAATAAATGCCTCAGCAACACTCTACTATAGAACTCATAAGAGTGGTTTGATCTCTAAAGTAAATCATAACATAATTTTTTTTTTCGTCATCATTTCATATCTTACAGTTTGTATACTTTGATGTTAATTTCTGATTTTACCCCCTATGGATAATGTGTTTGACCCATAATTGCAGACGATACCAAACGAAGGGAATATTCTTCCATTACAACCCTTTGTTTGTTTCAAATATTACGACGACTGCTTGGCTTAGTAAATTCTTTGTCACAATCTCTTAGGTGGCTTGGTGTAGGCACATTAGCAACGTAATATGCGACCAACTTTCGTAAATGTTGCATTTTACAATGTAATGTTCTACATTTATGGCATTGAGGGTTTTTGAGAATGGCCCCGATAATTCAGCATAGCCTGTATTTTAACACAATGTGTTAGTTAAATCAAATGTGCATATATACTAATCCAATTCCCACATACAGACTATGAGATTTTGTATTACAGACAAACCTGTATGAGTTCTGATATGGTTCTTCATACAATCTACACGAACAGATTTGGCACATATTTCACACTCAGCTTTTCTATCCCTCTTTGCCTTTACCAGCTGATTTGTTTCATGCCACGTCAAGTGTTTCTGGAAATTATGTTGAGTCTTATAATCACGTCCACATTCTTGACAAATGAACTTTGAAGGTTGGTGTGTTTTCAGATGGAGAGCTAACTGTTTTTCAGACTTCAACACCTTACCACATTCAGTACATAATAAATTTCCATCTTCGTTTTCGTGGTTGATGAAAAAATCATCATCAGACAATGCACCAGTACTTAGAGCTTCTACGTCATCAGCATCACAATCAAGGTTATAGTCTTTTGAAACTAATTTTTTAGTTGGGTGCGATTTTCTATTTCGGATTCTATTACTTGATTTTATCGGTTTTACATTCTCGTTCAGACTATCGACTGTTTTTGATTCGCTACTGGAGTTTGGGTTAGAAGAATAAGCATTAGCTGATGTATTGATCTCTTCCACGACATGGTCAGAAACACTTGTGGTTACTGACCCTGTGTTAAGATCTTGGACAGATGCGGTTCTGAAACTTGTCTTATAGATATCTACAGCGTGTTGGACAATATGAGTTTTTAAAGCATTTACAGAAGGTAGTTTCTCAGCGCACAAAGCACAGGTGTAACTTTGGTCATCATCAGTTTCGTGACTTTTAATATGGGTACGCATCAAATGTTCTTTTGTAAAGGTTTTCTCACAGATCGAACATGTAAAGTCGCGTCCTTGCTTTGAATATAAAATCTGGGAAACTAGCGCGGCACTTACTTTATCTGCTACTGGTACATCATTTTCAGTATCCAAAAGAACTGTTGTATTAAGGTTGGAAACAGGCTTTTTATTAGTAGCTACAATATCCGAATTTGGAACAGCTTCGCCCCTTTGTTTATGATTTCGTCTGTGAGCATCAAATCCACTCTGACGGCTGTATTCTTTGTCGCAAATGTCGCAGTGGTAAAGTTTTATTTGCTTGTGGTCGGCAACATGTTCAATAAGAGAACGTTTATAACTAAATTTCTTGTTACACACCGAGCAGGAAAAGGGTGTTTCACCTGTGTGGATGCGTGCATGAATCCTCAAATAATTACTGCGTGTGAACCTTTTACGACATATAGGACAAACGTATCTTTTGGGTTGGTGATTAACCTTACTTTTGACTTTACTATCTGATTTACCAGTCTGATCAAGAATTGTACGAGGTTCTCGTAGTTGGTTTTCTCTTGAATGTTTTTCCATGTGAATCTTGAGAGACAAAATCGACACTCGCTTGTTACACACCCTGCAGTCTATTCCTTTTTGTAACCTTAACCTTTCAGGTGTTGTTTTTGTAGTCGATTGACCATCTGTTGTGGACTGTGGTGACATACTGGTAGCCAAGAGATCATATGAACAATGTTTAATCGGTGACGTCTCGGACGGAGATAAATCAGACAAGCACCTTGTTTGGCTTTCAGAATATTCGTTTACAGAATCTATCAAGCTTACAAGAGATTCTTCAGAGGGATCAGATATGGAATTATAAGATTCAGATACTGATTGGCTCGTTTTTCGGGTTAGTCGCTGAAAGATTGAAATTGGGCGCAGCTCTAGTTCTGTCCTTGAGAATTTCAACTCGGATTGAAAAGCAGATGTCACTGGTACACGCCTTATCATCGACATACTGTCTTGATTGGACGTAATCACCATTGGTATACCGGAATTAAAAGAATGTAAGGCAGTAGTTGGTAATGATGTAGCAGCCAGAGGTATGCATACGTCAACATTTTCAGGAGTAGAGGACGCTTTTGAAACATTTCTTACATGATCGTGGTTAAATTTGGCATATTTATTTGTTTTGGGTTCAATACTATTCGCTTCATGTGCGTTATCGAACCTAAAATGGTCTTTAACTGGTTTCAGTAAAGTATATTTCAAATTCTCCAATTTGGCCCCTTTATATTCCCTGTCATACACATCCTCGGGGATTTGCATAGAATAATTTCTACTTTGACGATTGATCTTGTAAGGACTGACACTGGCTAACTCTAATGCTTTCTGCACGAGGTCATGATTCAACGGAGAACTTGCCTGAGCTCTCACACCTTCATTACCAAAATATACAGGAAGGTTTTCTATAGGTTCGTATGTAGTCGATCCAGACTGCATTTGGGTGGATTCGGGAGAACCAACATCTTGATCCATGCGGACTGAAATCTGAAAAGAAAATTGTGGGGCTACAATATAAACATAATATGTTGAAAATATCGGACGTGAGTTCTAATCTAGACCGGAGTGTGAAAATCCGATGACCTTGAATAAATCATCTTCACTCACAATTCCAGCCCAGCCAGCTGTAAATGGCTATGGATAATCCGGGAAAGATCAATGCCAAGAGGTTTGGCCAAGGACCGGCTGTTAGAATGTCACAGCGGACTTGTGAACCTAAGTTGTTATCCTTGTAAAATATAGTTGTTTCTTTCTTTCTTAATACCGTTTAATTTAGGTTACCGACTATTCAAGACAACAGGCGAGAACGCTTTTGCTCGAGGAAATTACAATTACAGTTTACAAAAATCGATCCACGCACATGCTTAAATTTCCATGAAATGCACGTGCATTCCTAAATTCCTTCCAATCGAAGAAAGGTAAGGTAAAACTTTGCTCACGTTGCGTAACTGAACAAACAAAAAGAATTATTTGCTTGAAATGTGATAATGGAAAATCAAGGATGGGCGATTACACGTCTTAGCAATGTAAATTATGTCTTATAATTCATCCAGATAATTTGAATGGGATTTCGGACTACATTATAGAGAGAGAACACGCGGTGGTCTATGTTTGTTGACACGTCGTTCTAAAAATAAACCTCGTCTAAGTCGACTTGGTTCGATTTATTCATTTTACGAAGTAGGACTTTACTTTTCAAAATATACGAAATCCAATAAATAGCTGAAATAGAGTAAATAGTTTAATTTTTACCTGCTAACTCATCCGAAACTTGCAGACGAACTTCCAACATGTCGCCCAAACTTAATATGAGATCGAGGTTACTATCGGGTGCGTCTAAAATTCGGAATAGTTTCGGATAATTATTAATAATAGCACAATTATTATATAGAATAATTCGGGTCACGTTTTTTGTTAGACTTTTTGTTGTAGAAATTTGGAGAAAAAAAAATTGGAAAATGTCATTGAATGAACATCAAATTATTATGGTTAAATGAGAACTGCATTGTATATAGGAGAATAAATTCAATATAATTTGATGTAAAGCTAATGCTTAGTTTTTTAAACCCTTATTTGAACAAATACAAGCATTGTAAATATTGCTTTAAATAATATGCTAATAATTTCATACAAACATAATAATTTCCCATTAAATGGATTTAAAAACATAATTATTTCCAATTAAATGGATTTAAAACATAATATTTTCCATTTAAATACATTTATATACAGAAGTCTATATATTCTTTTGTTCAATTTCCAATTAAATGGATTTAAAAACATACTCATTTCCATTTAAATGTATCGTAATCGAGGCATAGGTGGAACTGGACCTAATTCCTTGCTAAAGTCGTCTTTCACAATGTATGCCGGTTGTCTGGTGCAACTGTGGTATTTTGACAGGATCATTTTTGTTCTCTCAGGAGCGATCCCCATCACTTCGTCGTCTGGTAAGAAAGGTTGAAATTTACTCATTTCTTTTCGAGCTTTGTCAGACAGTGGTATTTTCCAAAAATCAACTAAAGGGGCAAGGTTAAGTTGCGAAACTTCCGCAAGTAAAATATACCACAGATCTATTTGGTCGCTCTCTTTCTTTGGGTAAGACGAAGGATTCATTCTTCCGTATCGCCTGAACACCTCTTTAAATACAGCCCAGCCTAAATGATGCGCTATCTGAGCATAAATGAAAAGAGCAACACCAGGGTCTGACTTCCAATGAGAGTAGTTTTTGTCGGTGTGATTTAGGTATCTTTTGGCATTGCTGAGTTGGTCTTGTAACCACTCATGTACGATGGGTCTTTTACCGATCAACGTATCCATGGCGTGTAGGGTGAAAATGTTAACAGTGACTTCTGTCGTGCCTGGAAATGTCCAAACGCCTTCCTGCATGTTGTGCCCGAACTCGTGAAATACTCCCCATGAACCTTTCGTGTTTAAATTGTATGAATTTAGAAGAAAAAAATCGTGAGAAGGGTTTGCAACATCTAAATGAGTAACAACTGGGTATCCACTATGCATGTAACCAGCTGATGGCTGGACATCTGTGACCAGCCACTGCCTTCTGTGGTTTCGAATATCACTTCCTTTCAGATGGAAATGTGCTTTAAGAACTTCATCCCACTTCTTCATAACTGAAACTGGTTCATCTAAGTTCCTTATACTTTTAGATGGTAGTGTTATAATAAGGAACTCGCTACAGATATCGGCCCATAGACCTGGTGCTTGTCGTCTTACATGCCATTGCTCTATGGTAGTTGGTAAAGTTAAGTCAAATAATGGTGCCTCTATCACATTATCTAGTTGTACGGTGATTGACTGTTGATTACTTGGACTTGTAAAATACACCAATCCACCAAACGCAGCCTTTATAACCGTACACTGCTCCACTAATGGTTTACAGCAAACAACATTTGGCCATCGTTTCAGTTCGGATTGCCCAGACAAGCAATCTGAATGAGCTCCAATCTGAACAGTCCAACCATTTCCAATACCATTCTGAGATAAGACTGAAACGGCTAATGAATCACCAGCTTGAACATAATATCCTGTTGGGTGAACGTCTTCTTTGTAGGATGATAACGTCAAGGCAACAGAGGTTTTTGGTGGCGTACGTTCAAAATCACCCGGGAAACTGGCAATACCAGGTAAAGTTCCATTGACTTTCCCCATTTTATTCAGAGTCTCACACAGACCCATCAAAGCCTTTCCTTCAGACGATTTGACAGGGCAATGCTCAGACGGAACATAATCAATGTCGGTTGATGCCAAAACACCAGACAAATTACTCAATTTTCCAGAAAACATGTGCAGTTTTTTATCAGTCAATTCTGAAAGAAGTTGAAGCGATTCTCCGACTTGCGACAAGGCACGAGCGTCACTAATACTTGCGTCAACGGCTCGTCCAAGATGACATTTTTCAGAAGAACAGCAAGATTGAACATCTAATCCATTTGCTGGTATTTCAACGTATCGTTTGGTATACCCTATGCCAACAGCATCTAAAACCGGATCGAATGGTAGATCGTCAAACGATTTACCTTTATGTATCATAAGCCAGCCCCATGGACACATTGTGTGTACAAAAGCGCCTCCAGAAATAACAAAATTAAGAACTTCGTCATTCGTAAACGAAACATTGTTTTGCCCAGACCAGACAAGAATCGTTCCATTTTTTGGATTTAACGGCCTTTTACGCGAATCAGCATAAATAACTTCTGAATTGCTGGCACGCCCTCGAGTTAACCAGTTTCTCATATTACGATGAAGTGTCTGTATGTTTCCATCAGAGTGTTGACCATTAAATTGTGATAAATACCCTTCATGGGCAACAACCATTACTCTCCCTTCGCCTAATTCAGCTGCAGCAATCCAGACGTCGATGGGGTTCGTGCCAGAGAGAATGGCTCGACAAGAATCACCAAATACTACAAGACTCCCGGGAACAGCGCCAGTATGAGGAATTTTAGACACTCCTCGTAAAATTTCCTGTCGCCACTGATCTGCGCTTCGATCATTCATTTGACAACTTAATGCTGGTTGTGATGTTTGATTCAGCTTTCTATATTGAATATTTGTTGGCACAAGATGGGCAATTGGAAGACCTTCTTCAGGAAGAAATACTGCTGAATTATTGTAAGAAATGCCAATATTATCCAAAAAGTGTTTAAATGGCATGTCATTCAAAGATTTATCAGGACGTAGTTGCAGCCAACCCCATGCACAAGCACAATGGACAACACTGCCTCCACCGTGAACATATTGAAGAAGATCGTCCGAGGAGACACCTTGTGTATCATCTGCTCCATTCCAAATCAAAATCTTGAATCGTGGTAAAGAGCTTCTAGACACATCTGGATTTCCCAGAATTCCAATTTCTCGGTTGCCGTTATATTGACCGTGTGTTAGCCAAAGCTTTATGTTCAAATGAAGTTGTGCAAGCTTTTCATTGCTATTTACCTTGGTAAAATCAGTAAGGTAACCTTCGTGACCCACTACTATTACCCGCCCTCTTCCAATCTCGACGGCTGCAACCCATATCTCACTGTTTGGGCCTGGTATTATGGAACAAGCCTGTGGGTTCCGGATTGTTAATGTTGCAGGTACTGCTCCAGTATTTGGTATAACTGCCACTCCTGCTAAAATTTCTGCTTGCCATTGTCTTATACTTGACATTCTGAAAAGACAATGAATTTTTATGTACGTGGTTCCTGTTTATCGAGAAAAATGCCAACAGATCTTGAAAGAGGATTTTCAATTCAGGAACCTGATAAGACACCGAAAAAGTGAGATAAGAGTTTGTAATTACGAAAAAATCTTTATATTATAAACAGCTTTGGGGATGTAAAAATTTAAACACAAGAAAATAAATCCGTAGTCTATGCAAGAGTTATAACTAATTATGTTGCATTTGTCCCAGACACAATTCTGTTTTCACAAAATTTAATACCAGCTCTTAACGTCTACACGTTTCGGATTAAAAAAAAACAATAATTATGTTATATTAATGTCGATATCTATTTTTAGAAATAAAAAATGTCCGGACTACGTAAACAAAAGCCATAGAAACTACGCCTATTTATATGCTTGTTGGCCATTTGATTGATACAAGTATTCAGCGAACAGCGTAAGGTGGAAATGATTTAAAATTGTAAGCCTTACCTCTGCGGTCGTGGAGATCCTTTAGTTGTATGAAAACTTGACGTATCGTCTGCTTGTGAAATCTAACTCAGAGTCTGAAATGTTTACGATTAGTCGATTTGGCTTTCACTATTATGTCCTATTCCACGTCAAGCCTATTTATCTATGGTATTATTGTAGATTTGTTTTCAAATAAAAACGCTGCTATTGGCAATGCCATCTAAAACTATGACTAATGTACACTATTTAGATCACCGGTAGGTTGGGGCCTACAATGAGTTACGGTGCATTCCTTCAGTCAATTAGTCCGAGTATGTAACCTGATAATGACGTCGAATTTATTTTTACTCTCTTACTCATTTACCCCCGGCAAATAAGGTTTATTTATGTTTCGTATTTTTCGAATAAGTGATTTCCTCTTCAACGTGTTACCCAATTTTGTTGATTCGTGAAGACTAGAAATATATGAAAGTGTGTCGACAGTGTTCTAACCATAGGGAGGGGGATCATATTCGGGCAAAATTCTCGACATATTCAGGCAAAATACCCACTAATATTGTCGGGAACCGATTCCTGCCAGAATCCCTAGATTCTATTGAAGCAAAATACCCGAATATCGAGATATTCGTGTGGAAGACTTGTGGGCTTGTGATATTTACCTTGATATTGTTCGGGCACTTTAGGATTCATGGAGGTTTCGGATTTGATCACCGGGCATCGTCAAGGTCATCATCAAGCATAGCGTTCAGTAGAATTCGGGCAGAGTCCGAGATTCGGGCACAAATCTCTCCCGCATCCCCAGTTTCAAAACCTCCCGTACGCCTATGGTTCTTGTAACATATGTTGTCACATTGTAAAATGATGACTTCTCTTCGGTGAACATTGTTTGCTGTACCAGAAAATGTCTGCAATTTCTCAGTTTGCCCCGTCGATTCAAAGGGACTTGTTATATTTCCCGCCCTTCCTCCATCACATTCACAACAAATGGTGAGAGGGTGTATTTTGTACAGAATAATATTTGGCAAAGTCAGGAGTTTCGACCCCCAGAAAACCTCGAGCAAAATATGGAATATTCCTATGCCTTGTCGGATTTTTTCATAGGGTCTTCGTTTTTTACCTGGTGGGGTCTTCCTTTTATACCTTTTTTTTACGTCCGTATTTATGTTACCCGTAGGAAAGGAGATGGGTGATGGATTTTGCTCAAGTTTTCTGGGGAAATTGGCGTATTGACATGCTGAACCTTCGAGTAAAATTTCAATGGAATATTCCTATGCCTTGTCAGATTTTTTCACAAGGTCTTCGTTTTTTACATCGTGGGGTCTTCCTTTTTTTTACGTCCGTATTTATTTTTCACCCTGTAGGGAAGGGAGGGGGTGATGGATTTTGCTCATTTTCTGGGGAAATTGGCGTATTGACATGCTTAACCTTCGAGTAAAATTTCAATGGAATATTCCTATGCCTTGTCGGATTTTTTCACAGGTCTTCGTTTTTTACATCGTGGGGTCTTCCTTTTATACCTTTTTTTACGTCCGTATTTATGTTTCACCCTGTAGGGAAGGGAGGGGGTGATGGATTTTGCTCATTTTCTGGGGAAATTGGCGTATTGACATGCTTAACCTTCGAGTAAAATTTCAATGGAATATTCCTATGCCTTGTCGGATTTTTTCAAAGGGTCTTCGTTTTTTAAATCGTGGGGTATTCCTTTTGTACCTTTTTTTTACGTCCGTTTTTATGTTTCACCCTGTAGGGAAGGGAGGGTTGATGGATTTTGCTTTTTTTCTGGGGAAATTGGCGTATTAACATACTTAATCTTGGAGTGAAATTTCAATGGAATATTCCTATGCCTGCCGAATTTTTTTACAGGGTCTTCGTTGTTTACCTCGTGGGGTCTTCCATTTTAGGTCTTCGTTTTTAACCTTGTCAGGTCTTCCTTATTTAGGTCTTCGTTTTTACCTCGTGGGGTACTTCCTTTTTTAGGTCTTAGGTCTTTGGGTCTTCGTTTAGTACACACCCAGTATATTCCAAGTCAAAATATTTCATATTTAACCCCCACTTTTATATAAGATGTCTAGATAATTGAGATGTGTTAACAATAGATTAGCCTATAATAAATATCAAACATTTTGTTTTAATACAAACAATAAATAAATACAATAAAAATTTAACAATACATTTTCAGGAATTATAATACTGGTGGGGGCATATAATGATTTTAAGGATATGTTTCAACTAATTCACACGTTTTAATTATTTCATTTACTCTTCAGCTTGTCAGAGCCTAGAGTTGTAAATTAGCCTTTGTCTTGGGAAATTTCAAAACATAAATTAGAGAGAGAAATCCTTGAAGTCTTTGATTGTTTTCAGGAGGTGTAAGGACAGAATTGTTTTTATCGCATATCAATTTAAAAACACCAAAGATATCACTGGTTATTATGATGTATCACATCCTTTATCTTCCATTTGACCTTGTGACCTGGAACAAATTATTTGATAGATTCTATCACATCCGTTGCTAGGGCTGGGCGATATTGAGTTTTGTAAATATGATGATTGCTGTAAATACTGTGATTATTTATCTACCACCATGTTGAAAGGCAAAAGTGAGAACGTGATATCATAAACATTCATCAGAAATCAAAAGTAACTGAAATCTTTGTCAACTTTAGAAATAGACATTTATGCAAAAATATCATGATTATTGCCATACCGGTATATCATACTTTTGATATGAAAATGTATTTGCTATTAAATAATTTAAGAATTTGTACCCGGAATTTTACCCAGCCCTAACTGTTACAGGATTTGGTGATTCAAAAAAATCAAACATGACTTTCAACAAATGTAAACTTTAAAAAAAAATATCAACAAATTAAATGCAATTCATTCAACATAAAACTCAAAAGGATCATCTTTGTTTGTTTTGATTGAGGGAGGGTTAATGTGGGGTGTATCTTTTAAATCAAAACATTTTAACATCTGATATTCACTGGGTCCTCCACGATCTATTTTGATTGGTTTCATCTTCTCATGTCTTTGCCTGGAAAAATCAACATTGATAAATATCAAATATGAGTAGCCGAGTCAAAGAAACTTAATGCACATAGAAACTAAAACACTAAGTTATCTACTGAAGAATTTTTCTCAACTTATTATTAACTTATAGCCCATATTTTGATGATGCAAATAAAAATAACTTTCTTTAAAGAAAGACAAAAGGACGTTGAAATATTGGGGGATATTGGCATATACATGTTATTCACAATCTCTCAAGGAGACATAAGAAATTATAATCATAATGACGTGAAACAATGAGATTGTACAAGTATATTGTCTACATTTCATTTAAATTTAACTAGTGACTCATTTTTACCTTTTTCCAGTACCCTTTTTATAATGTTTGGTTTTTAATTGGTCAGCTATAGCCTCATCTGAGATATGAAACTGTTGAAACTGACCAAAAGTTATGGGTGGACTCTTGACATCTTCCTGTAAGAGAGGTTATACACATTAGAGAAACAAAGTAACAAGTCAGTCTGATTATATATAAATTATACACTAGGTAAAATGACTTGGGCCATATAAAAGCTTCTCAGTGAGTAAGTTACACTGTAACCATGAGCTGTCTTAAGGTGAGACAAGGTAAGTATTTTCTCTTTGGACAATTTGCTGATTAGAATTACACAATATACCAAAGATGTTTGCTTTATTTAAAGAAAAAATACTTAGTTACAAACTATAGGTTAATGGCTGAAAGCAGTCCAATAATTTCAATAATGGTCCTAACACAGCAACGCAAGGACAACTACTTATGCAAAATTTGCGGCCATTTTGAAAATTGATGTACTCTTTTTCACAATGCCCCTACCAATAAGTTGGAAGTTGGTGCAAATCATTATTATAATTATTTCAATTATCAATATATTAAGAATTCTTTAAGCAGACATTCCCCTGCCTTTAGTCCCTAAAAGAAGGCTTGCAATTAACTCAGCCCTCACCTTCCTGATTTACTGAACAAAAAAGAAAGCCAAAAGTAAACATTACCTCTTCTTCATCTTTGACAGAATCTTCATGAATAATATCATCAGTAGTCTCTTTCTCTGCTAGTACAGGATGTGTGGGTAGACTAGCAGGATCAATCAGTACATCATATGGTACCATTGGATGTTGGTATGTAGATGGATTATGGATATCCCAACTATCTGATTGCCCTAGTGTTCCTGTAAGCCAAAATACGGGTCATCATCTTGCTTTGTCCAAGCTATTGGTCAAGTACTTATGCTTTAGTCCAATTAGCTAGTATCTTTACTACTAAATACTACTATAACTACTATAATACCAATTTAAAAATCATAAAATCATAAAATTATAAAACGTATTATATTATCTGCAGATAGTCATTAGTAGTAATAGAGTATATAGATATCCGGCACCCCTTCGCTCCGCTTCCCTCCAAAACATGGAATCGGAATTCCTTGCCTTTTTTATAGTAGTTTTAGTTTAAACATATTTTATTGAGATAATCAAATGGATTGGATACGAGTTTCAAGAACCTAAGAAACAATTCTCTCCAGTGTACATCATATTAATATCAATTTCAATATCAAGAAGTTTAAGACATACCAATATAATGACCCTGTAAATTCCACAATCTAACTGTACAATCAGAAGAGGATGTTAATAATATTTTATGTTCTTCCACCAAATCTATACAAGTCACACCTTCAACATGTCCTCTCCAGGAATATAATACTGTAAAATGTAAATCATGCCTTATTAAAATTTATGGGATTATTTATCTAACTCAAACAAAATGAACAAACAGCTCAAATTCTTATTGTAGAATCAATGAGGCACCTCATGTCAGATATTTAATTTGATAACATATTCGAATAGTCTATATATGCATTATTATGTACACGGAATTGTTGTGCGTGTAGCAATATTATATATACTTTTAGTTATCTTAAAATGATTATCAAAGAGTTCATGAAAAATATATAAGCCTATAATAATTAGATCCAATATACAAGAAATCACGCCTGTAAATATTTTAGGGTGCCAACAAAGAAAATCCTTCAGCAAGAAAATCTGATTAATATTGAGATCTTGAGGTTTTCTTCAGGTTTTATTGATGGTTAGTATTTTAACTACGAAGAAATGAAGCATCAAAACCCAAGCTTTAAATGGTCTGTACAGATCACTGAAACAATTCTGTTTCCAGCACTAAAAGCTGCTGTAGCAAAGTTTTAAATCATTCAGTAGTTCAATTACTTACATTCTGGTGGATTAGGCTCTTTTCTATTGACACAATAGTCTTGTATACACCATACATAAATAAAACCATAACTATCACTGGTATACAAATGACTATTGTCTTTGTTTACTACCATTCGACTAACCATTGCACCTTCTATTTTAGACTGAAATAATCATACCACTATTAGCATTTGGTTTCTGTAATAGGGCACACTCACTGTTCTTGTTCACAGTATCCCACTCTGTGATAGAGCTTGTTAACTAGAGTCATAAAGTTATTTTCATGTTTTATGATTGAAGATGAAATATTCGAGAACTTATTCAGCCTATTATAAATACAACGTTTATTAGAATCATTGCTTGATAAAGACAAGAGAAGCCTCGTAAGTTATCTAATAAAGTAATTAAAAAAAAGTGCGTTATTTATTCATTAAGTAAACTTTTTTAGCATCATAGCTTGATAAAAACAAGAGTAGCCTTGTCGAAACATCTCAACATATTTAATATAATAATTGTTAACAATGAAATTTTGTCACTTAATCACTAATTGATTTGTATTTGGAACACTTTTTTTTCCTATCAAAGCTGTAAAAATAAGAAATCTTACCCCAGAAAATTGAGCCATGAGTTTGCCACCTTGAAACACATTCCAGAAATGAATATTAGCACGAGGACCACTAGCTACCAATGTGGCAGCATCCTTTGTATAAGCTCTCGTTGATAGGAACAAAATCTTATTAATACTTAAATCACCGTCCACTGAAAAAAAATTTATGGAAACTAATACTATAACATCGCAATATTTAATTTAAAGAAATGAATGTAGTTTTATGTCCTACTCTTCTGCACCTTATGGGCTAATGAAGAGGAGTTAAAAAACAAACAAATACAGTAATGTATACCAATAAATGAATTAGGAGCAAGGGGAGAAGGAGTGAAAATTAACAATTAATAAAAACAAAGTATCAAAAACCAAAAACATGTTATTGATGTGCTGTTCTCTGGAATGACAAGGAAGGGAAACCCAGGTGACTGATCATGTGATCATTCCTTCCACAATATGTATCATTTACAATAATAACCATTTGTAAAGGTTATTTTCATGAGCAATATATTATATTTACAGTAAAATATTACAAGGGTGACAACAAGGCTCTTAAGGATCACATTTAAGTGTAAAATAGTTTATAAAACCACGATCATCATTTACTCAATATAATCCAGTAAAATAGTTAATATTGATGGCCATGTATTCCATAGACATTGAAAGTAAAATAATGGTTAATCTGTTGATATTGATCCTCAGAAATTTGAGCTACCCTGCTGGTCATGTGCTTGTTTAAAGGGACAGTTTCACCATTCGTTAGAGGAATCGTAACTTAGTCTCAGAAACGGGACTTTTATTTTAAGCCCTAAAAGCATAGGCCTATGAATATAGAATTATCCATGTGTGGAAAATAAATTGACATAAATAGAGCAAAATCAATAGCCTTGTATGCAACTCATGTGATTAATAAACAAAATCTTACATGATTGATCAGTATAATGTTTTGGAGATGGAGGTACAAGATGGCAGAAGATATGACCAGACACCATATTCCATACAATCACCTCGCCATCATAACTAGCTGTGGCCAGTAAATTAGGTGGACTTTGAGCCACAGATAATATATCTTCTTTATGACCATTTTTCTGTAAGAATACCAATTTTTTTACAAATACGGTTCCTAGGGGCAACTGACGTTACATGTAAATATTACAGGAGGTAGCTAATAGCAGGGCTGTTAATCACAAAAAAACGGACATCTTAATACGTAATTAAGTTTTTATTACACCTTTTACCAAGAATGCATAAAAAAAAGTAGGAATATAGTACATTTGCATAGAAAATATCAGTTAGCTATTTTGAAGCTCCAATCGGACATGACTGGCAAATACAGATAAAAAACAGTCTTGGCTTGAAGACTTCTTAAATCATTTTTAATCATTCAGAGATCTGTTTAATGATTCAATACTTTACTATACTAATGTGTACCAGAAGATTCTATACCTGCAGAATACGGACGATTCACAAGGTTAAAACCAGGGTATAAGATGAATACAAAATGTTAGTTAAGACCTCAGGTTGGACATTATCATTTATGATAAGCAAGTAAATATGACTAGGAAATACTTACAGCATCATCAGCCCAGTAGGGTTGTGGATGTTGTACATGGTGTATATTACTATCAGATTGATTATCACAATATATATTAATACGTTTATCCCAACCAACTGATATCACATACCGGTTTCTATTAATCTCAATAAACGTAACATCACAAATCTCTTCATTACGTTTCTCTGAAATAAATATAAAATTGAAAATTCTACATGTATATGCTTATGAAATAGAGTTGTTCTCGAGCAGGGGACGTTCAATTAGTTCCCAGGATCATATCCATATACTGAAATGTACCCTGATAGTATTTATTCTGTTATGCCAAATCAATGATCAAATTGTTAAGACAGGAAAATAGAAATCACAGTCATAAGTTTAAGCTGCATTGCTATATGGAAACTTGTTCTCTACCAATATAATGTCATCAATGACTTAACAATAATAATATAATATATAAATTATTTTTATTCTTTATACCTTTTTCAAAAACTTTGAGACAATGTCCATTGTTATAATTCCATATCTTTAATCTTCCATCTCTACCTCCAGTTATTAATCTAAACAAATTATTTCAATTATTTCAAAATCGTGCTATTTCTTTGAAAGTGGTAGTTCATAATGATTCTGATACAGGGGAATTACAACCTTATTTTCAAAAATTATTATTCAACATAATTTGTTGAATTTTTGTAAATAATTCAATACACAAAATTACACTATCTATCCTAATATAAGAGAATTCTTTTACTACATAAGTATTTGGAAATATTAAAAACCTAACTACACATATATGAGTAAAAAGTAAGATCCTATCATGTCAATGTCAAAATAAAATGGTCTTGCAGATCCTCTCCTAAGAGACCATCCTCATTCAGTGACTGTTGTAAATATTCCTTTGAGTGGTCTCTGAATACAGGTTCTACTGTAGGCTTTCATTTTTCATGGCTTCTACAAAATGGACAACCTACCTTCTACCCGTAGTATCAAAAGTCATACAAGTTATAGCATTATCTCCGTGAGCATCACCGTATTCAAATATAGCAGTACCAGTTTCTAGATCCCAGAGTTTTATAACCGAACCCTCGGAGCATGTGACTACTTGTTTAAAACTTGTATTAAATTTACAACATGTGACAGGTTCTTTATGTGTTATCACCATATCAGCATGTAATACTGGTCTGAAACAGCAAAATAAAATCATAGATATAAGCGCTTATCCTCATTTACTGATTTGCTGACTCGTGAAATCAACAAACTTTTTCAGATTGTAAATTATTTCACTAACTGGGCAAAACAATTGTAAGCATATACTATTGTACTGTCGTCTAACGTTTCGACTAAATGCCTTCTTCAGAAACACTTCAGTATTTTATGATCAAATTCTTTCCTTCTTTAACTTTGAATAAGTAATAGAAGGACTGAAAATTATCCGAACATAAACTACTGAAGTGTTTGTGAGGAAGGAATTTAACTGAGGTTAGACAACAGGACAAAAGTATATATATTTATTCAATAATTTTGTCTGCCTAACAAACAATGGGATGGGTAATGGTAATCAGCACTAAGGTAATATTCAAATATAAAGATACCCAGTGAATATTTTAGTCACTCTTCTTGATATAAAACCCAGTTTTAACTGCTACCAAAATGAGATTTATTATCTCCCTTGGACTGTAAAATGATAGTCATTATTATTTCTCTCTGTCATGATAGATATTAACATGCGAAGCTTAGTGCAATAGTGCGAATGACCTTGAACATTATATAATCTATTATCCTCTTGACATCCTTGACAATTGCATACTTTTCACAACAAATATAACCAACCTTTTGGATGGTTTTATTATACAAGTGGTTGCCTAGCAAGATACGCCCACTTTAAAATATATTTTCAGTTTTAACACAGGCAAAAACCCTAAGATTATTTAGGTCTAATCCAAGTTCTCGTCAATATAAATGTTCACAACAAATTTCATTAAAATCAGATGAAAACTGTATTGTCTATCGCAATCACAAGCCGCGTTTTGACTAAGCCAAGTGCAATAACTCAAAAACAGTATATCGAAATGTCAATTTCGAACTTGACCAAGATGACATCACACCAAATTTCATTCCAATCAGATGAAAACTGTTGTCTCTATCGTGTTCACAAGTCTATTTCGACGCAATTTGACTTAGTCAAGGCCAATAACTCAAAAAACGTTCACCCAAAAATTGTCACAATCAAACTTGTCCAAAATTTCATCAATATAAATGATAACACCAAATTTCATTCAAATCAAATGAAAATTGTGATCTCTATCGCGTTCACAAGCCAATTTTGAGGCGTTTTGACTAAGTCAAGTGCAATAATCACCAATTTCGAACTTGTCCAAGATCTCAGCAATATCAATGATCACAGCAAGTTTCATTCAAATCTGATGAAAACTGTAGTCTCTAATGCATTCACAAGTTAATTTTGACGCGTTTTGGCTAAGTCAAGTGCAATAACTCAAAAACCATTCATGGAAAAATCGCCAATTTCAAACTTGTTCAAGATCTCATCAATATAAATGATCACAGCAAGTTTCATTCAAATCTGATGAAAACTGTAGTCTCTAATGCTTCACAAGCAATTTTGACGCGTTTTGGCTAAGTCAAGTGCAATAACTCAAAAACCATTCATGGAAAAATCGCCAATTTCGAACTTTTCAAGATCTAATCAATATAATGATCACAGAAGTTTCATTCAAATCGATGAAAACTGTAGTCTCTATCGCGTTCACAAGCCAATTTTGACGCGTTTTGGCTAAGTCAAGGCAATAACTCAAAAACCTTCTTCAAAAATGCCAATTTCGAACTTTCCGAGATCTCATCAATATTACTGATCACAGAAAGTTTCATTTAAATCCAAGAAAACTGTAGCTCTATTGCGTTCACAAGCCATTTGTGACAGCGTTTTGGCAAGCAAGTGCAATATCAAAAACGTTCATCAAAAAATAGCCACATTATCGAACTTGTCAAGACGTATAAAAAAGTACAGCAATTCATTTAAATCCACAAAGAAATTATCATGTCAAGGAGTCTTACGACGGACGGACGACGGATCCAGGGGACGAAAAACGATCCATCATTGATAATGGGGCTATAAAAGATGAGCATTTTTACAAAGAAAAATCAAGGTCCTTATACCATTGATCCATAGAAAAACATTTCATTACTTAGGCATGATATTAAACAAGTTATCAGTGTCTTGAACAATTAATGGTCGTGTAAAACATTTGTTTGCATGATTGTGTAAAACTATTGAAAGGGTGTCGCTAATACATGTTCTGATTATTAATAAATAGTGAATAATTCGTTAGGATACATTAAAATTTTGGGGGCTTTTGGGTCGCTTATTGTATTGAAGGTGGGCTCTTAATAAAAGTGGTCTTGTGAACAGGTTATACTGTAAACCAAATGAACTAAAACATGAAATAATCATACCTGAGACGAAGTGGTAATATGGCCATTTGATCAGTGGCTACAGATAATGCTTTAGATGCATAGGAATAATGTATAGATTGTAAATCTCCACGAATTTTATGACTTTTAGGTCGAATGGTGACCAAACAGTTATGATCTTGAATGTCCCATACCTGAAAGTAAACAATCAGCTGACTCAATATCAATAAAGTTAGACAGGCATTGATTGAAATGAGTAATGATCAACTGAGTTGGGATGACTTAATATTTGAATGTTTGTCAAGCAAGATGACTTAAACTCTGAACGAGAGTCAATCAACATGAACAATAATAGATTAACATTGTCACAGTTATTTGAAATGACTTAATAGATTAAATTCCATTGCAATTATCTATATCTTACAAGGAAGACAACTAAGGATCTATGAGTTTTGCTAGCCAGTGGTATTCCCAATTTTTTTGTACCCATTACATATATATCCTATAGCATTATTTATCATTTATATAGTAAACTAGACAATTGTTGTTAACTTTATGAATGAGTCCTGAGAAACGAGCTGTCCTTATAAAACAATCAGTTTCATTCAAGCTTTTTTTACTTTAAATTCCATACATAAAAATGTCATAATAAACCAGGCAGGCCATTTACCACTGTCGTGAAATATAACGTGATTGTTAGTGTACAAATGTTTGATAACCTTATATGATCCATGACGTTATCACTACAGTTGACTTTAGAATGAACGATAATTTGATTAAGATAGACATGTGTCTTATTCTCCATCATTCATAATAGCCACCTACTGTTATGAAGGCTATAACATACACATAACAGTACAGGTGTAAATTGGGTCGTACAGCCCTTAATCTTAAGACTGGGGCGCAACAGCTATTACAACAGTCCCACAATTGAAAAGTGCTTCTATCCCCTAAACCTCAGTCTTTTATAATGTAGGTGGTGCAAACATCAGTCCCCTATTATTGAGGCGGTACAGGCCATCCAAACCTTATTCCCCTATATATGGAGGTGGTACAGACCATCCAAACCTGTCCCAAATATATTGAGATGGTCAAGACCATCCAAACCTGTCCCAAAAGACGATTATGGTGACAAATACACTATTTACATGGAGACAAAGACAATACTGTACCTTGATACATTTATCTGTTGATATACTATATATACGATTATCATCTTCAGCAATAAACAAATAAAATATTGGTGCATTATGACCACGTAATAAAGCAGTTGGTTTGCTGAAAGAAAATCAAATAGCAAATCTATAATTCCATTGAAATATATGTGAGTATATTGACGGCAAGAATAAATTGCCCAATTATCATGAATCTTGTATGAATAATGAATTATGGTATACTACTCCTCAATTTAATACAATAATACACAACGTTAAAACAATTACACTGTCGTCATCAGTCTTGTTCACTTGATGACGACAGTGTAATTGTTGAAAGTTGTGTATTATTGTATTAAATTGAGGAGTAGTATAACATAAAACTGTGCTCATTATTCATGTGCTTCCTACCCCTAAATGTCGCTTAGGAATTAATATATTTGTAGGGTGTAACTTGTGTATAGCCAATAATACCCAAACTATTAAATCTGTGGTTTCCGAAATACGTCAGAATTTAATGATTAATGAAGCAGTGTAATTGTTGAAACGTTTTGTAATATTGTTATTAAATTGAGGAGTAGTATACCATAAAAACTGTGTTTATTATTCACGTGCTTCCTACCCCTTAATGTAGCTTAATGATTATGAATATTGTAGGTTATTGTAAAATCATTGACAGCAAATATATATAGGATTCTCAATTTGTGAGTCACCTGATTGATCACAGTATTTTGAATAAACAACAAAATAATAATTACCCAAAGACATATGGATTCCATAATCTGATGATTCTGTCCATACCTGGAATGAAATAATAAATTTTGTTTAAGTATAAGAGGGTATGATATACCCATTGCAGTTTCCATTTTGGACACAATTTTCTAAGTCAATACATGTTAACCATGCATGTTTCAGATGAGTAAAATTTAGTAAAGTATGAAGGTCCAGTAGATAATTTTGATGGCTTGACGCCTGGGAGACGGTCCAAGAGAAAGTACCATATTTGTGGGTAACAGGGCAATCACTCAAGCCTTTCTTTTGGTACCAAACTCATATATTCTTACAGTTTCACTTGCATAAATAAGGGCATGAGGTTATACATATTTATGATGGACCATGAATTGAAACAGACCAATCAGAACTATTCTTCATATAATTTGTTTTGTTAATATAAACATATGCAAGAAACTAATGAATATAAACATTGTATACTGTTTTGATGGATCTATTTATTACTAATTAATGTAGTAACACAATTTGTTTAATTTGATTGTATCTGACAGAACAATGGATGTTATTGCTGCACTCAGACCTCAAAATTAATAAGTCAATGTCTAACATATTGACCATAAATAACCCTTTTCAAAAAGGGCTATAAACTATATTTTATATTTCAAAATTAAGATCCGTAAAAATAAATCATGTAACTTAAGGAGATGGAATAAATAAGTCTGTTGTTGAATACATTGTAGTGATTTGTTACTAGGACAACCTAATGGAACATCTTATGTCAATCTATGGATGCCTGACCTATGCCATATGCCTTCTGACATGGCATCAACTAGATCATTTCAGCCTTATCTTCAGACAACTGTTCTCTTTCAGCCTGATTTTCAGACATCTGTACTTATTTAAGTCTGATCTTTGGGCAACTGTACTTATTTAAGTCTGATCTTCAGACATCTGTACTTATTTCAGTCTGATCTTCAGACAAATGTATTATTTCAGTCTGATCTTCAGACAACTGGACTATTTCAGTCTGGTTTTCAGACAACTGAACTTATTTAAGTCTGATCTTCAGACAACTGTACTATTCCAGTCTGATCCTCAGACAATTGTACTATTCCAGTCTGATCTTCAGACAACTGAACTTATTTAAGTCTGATCTTCAGACAACTGTACTATTCCAGTCTGATCTTCAGACAATTGTACCATTTCAGCCTGATTTTTAGACATCAGTACTTATTAAAGTCTGATCTTCGGGCAACTGTATTTATTTAAGTCTGATTTTTAGACATTTGTACTTATTTCAGTCTGATCTTCAGACAACTGTTCTTATTTAAATCTGATTTTTAGACATCTGTACTTATTTCAGTCTAATCTTCAGACAACTGGACTCACTTCAGCTCGATATTCAGAAAAATGTACCATTTCAACCTGATCTTCAGACAACTGTACTATTCCAGCATTATCTTCATTATATGAAAATATGACAAACAGAACTTTGAACAATCACAAGTATGGTTTTGTGAGACATTTTGTTTATATAACCGTCCTTTTCATTATGCAATATTATTGTCTGTGTCATGTTTAAAGGAGCTGACTCAGATTAAAATGTCAGAACATTCTGTCTTGTATAATTCATCTTCTGTCCTATCCAATGAATATATAATCAAATATCATTAATTTCATAATGACCTCTTAATAATCAGATTTGAAATAATCAAATACATTTTTAATGGATAAATATTAATATTAATCAGATTATATAAGGATTCTTTTATATTATTTATGACAGCAGGTTTATCTAATGATGAATATAGACTCTTTTGGCCAAGTTTAAAAGTTTTACATTTTATGTTCATTTTGACATGCAGTATTTCTTTTAACAGAACTTGTCTTCTCAACATATTCATGATTTTTCTCAAATGACATATCATACGTGAAATTTCAAACTTTAATGGACATCATCCTCACCATAAATTTGCTCTAACGTCTGAACAGATTGGAAGTAAAGTACAAATTCTGTAAATATTTCCTAAAGTGGTTCAAAGGGGGCCAGTGCCTTTAACAGATTGCTGTCTTGTGTCAAGTAACAAAACAACCTTTCTTATATAAATATACAAATCATATGACATTACATAAGTATACATTGAACTTTTTCTAAGATAGCACATTTGCAGGTGTAGGTTTACTTTCAACTGACAAACAACACACATCGTGAGATGACAAGGTGTTGTCATTAACTGAAGTCATAGAAATATATCCTAATATAGGTTCACTTATGTAACCACAATTTCTTCAATGCCACAAAAGTCAGCTTTATTGGTGCTGGTCACATGCTCTCTTACATAACACAAGTCATTAATTACATTTTATGTCCTTAGTAATAAATATAAATATGTTTATTCTAATTTATGCAAAATATAAAACCATCTGAAAATATGCATGCATATACACTGACAACATGTACATGGACAGAATTTCAATAATTTGCATACTCTTGCATATTTTGAGAACCCTTACAGTTTTTATTTGTCAATCACATATTTTTAGATCACAAAAACAAGAGAAGATTTAAGAAATATTACCTCCAGTGACTATAATATTCTTTTCTTTAGAGAAATCAAAACATTTTACTCCTTTATAAACTTTAAATACAGATTGATCAGCTTCCAGTCTACTTTTAGTATTGTTGTAGGCATAGAAACCTTTCTGTCTGGATCGATCTGACATTCCAACATCTTTTAATTCTTTCAGTTGTTGCTCAACATGAGTACTACCAGTTGTACAACCTATTTATGGAAATATGAAATAAATTAGGCTTTATTCAAGTAAGATTTAAAAACAAGTGCAAGCATACCAAGTTGTATATCATATGTACTTTTGTTTTCATAAACTGTATTTCATCTGTACTTTAAGTTATGAGTTTAAAAGGAAGTCAAGTACACTATCACTGTCAAGTGTCAAACTGAGGCAAGATATTTTTGATGGGAAAGATTCATGATTGTCTCAAAGGCATTTTTTCGACTGTTCAAGTTTCTGTTTCTATAACCTTAGTTGGTTTTAGTTCTGAATACTACAAATAGTACTATGGTACATATTGCTACTCCAAACTAGCTCAATATTTATCGTTGAAGGGTTATCTCTGCATATTTCCTTGCATTTGGACAATATTTACGGTAGGTTATAATAATGTCCTTTTCAAAGGGATACTGCGTCTTAGAATGGACATAATATCTAAGATCTCAAGATTGGTCAATATGAATATATAATATTCATCAGTGAACTTACCTAGTGTCATAAAGTAACAGAATCTCTTAAAATCTTGAAAACTCACAAAACTGAGTAATTATTAAAAAACGCTTAATCAATTCATTAAGCGTTCTTTAATAATCAATTACATTTTATGGATAATCATTAGTTTTTGGATTTATCAGATTATATGTCGATCCTTTTATGTTATTTGGCACCAGGTGTATCTACAGATGAAAATGATGCTATTGACCAAATTTAAAATTTCATGTCCATTCTAGACAAAGTATTCCTTCAAAGTATTTAATAATGTCAACAGAGGCATGTGTTTCTTAGTGTATAGATTTCAACAATTTCTCATGCCAGTCTAGATGACAATATATCTGTTTACAATATTGTAAGAATAATACCTATTACTAGAGCTGTATTTGCATGATTAGAACATGAGATAACTTGTCTTATTTCATCATAATACTTCAACTAAAAAACAAATAACAATCAGTGAGTGAATAAAACACTTTGTTCAATTTTGATTAACTCAAGATAATGCCTGAATTATTAAAGAAAACCTTCAAAAAATCTCAGAGTGTCATCCAAGACAATCTTTAACAACAAGATTTTTTTGTTTTTTTGTTAAATACTTCTAAATCGCTCTACAATTGAACGCTATGTCAATTTTTTTGTTATTATATAATTAATATCTATATACATCAAATATATTTCCTATAAGAAAATTGATAAGGTATTTTTTATAAAAATGTGAGAACAATAAAATCTTTGATTGAATATAAGAAAATTGATTTATGAGGTCAATTTTTAAAACTTTGTTTCCTTATTGATCATGGCAGGTCATACCCGGTCATTCACCTATAACATTTATATAAGTTATATAAGTACAGTATATAGAGCATATAAATACTATCAGAGTAACAAGTTCATGGTAAAGTACAGTGATAAATAATGACTTGCCTGCTGTACCCAATCGCCATGGACTTGCCATCGTATAAACTGTACATTTTGACCACTAGCTACTGTATCTAAACTTATACTTGCAATAAATCCATCATGTTTGGGCATTTTTTTCCATGTTCTACAAATCATTAACACAAACAAAGTAGAGCATTGGGTTGGTTCAATTAATGGTCTATAGTTCAGTTCTGAACAATTTGATGAAAATCTTCAAAAAGAAAGATATTTTCAGGTGACGGGAAGGGTGCTTGAGGGATTGCTGTTAAAAAATATTTCCCTCATAGATATTCTCATATTTGCTTTTTTCATTCATAAATATGTTTGAAAGGGTTGAAAATTTTGATCAAGGTTTACTTTATGTTAAACTGTTCATTCTATGTTGTTAATTTGATGCAGGACAATTGAGCTAATTTGAAAATAGGGGTCAATATTCACATACCTGAGACATTCACCAGTACATTTAACAACTAATATATTAACACAGCCCTGACTATCACCATATAATATCAAACATTCATCGTGACCTGTTGAACTGAAATAATATCAAACTTATATATTAATACAGCCCAGACTATCACCATATAATATCAAACATTCATCATGACCTGTTGAACTGAAATAATATCAAACTAATATATTAATACAGCCCTGACTATCACCATATAATATCAAACATTCATCATGACCTGTTGAACTGAAATAATATCAAACTTATATATTAATACAGCCCAGACTATCATCATATAATATCAAACATTCATCATGACCTGTTGAACTGAAATAATATCAAACTAATATATTAATACAGCCCAGACTATCATCATATAATATCAAACATTCATCATGACCTGTTGAACTGAAATAATATCAAACTAATATATTAATACAGCCCTGACTATCATCATATAATATCAAACATTCATCGTGACCTGTTGAACTGAAATAATATCAAACTTATATATTAATACAGCCCTGACTATCACCATATAATATCAAACATTCATCGTGACCTGTTGAACTGAAATAATATCAAACTTATATATTAATACAGCCCAGACTATCACCATATAATATCAAACATTCATCGTGACCTGTTGAACTGAAATAATATCAAACTTATATATTAATACAGCCCTGACTATCACCATATAATATCAAACATTCATCGTGACCTGTTGAATTGAAATAATATTAATTATAACTTAGATCTCAGGGACTAGGGCTAAAAGTATAAGCAATAGAAACTATTTCATTTATTAAAGTGTCAATGTCTAGTTAATCACCAATTCCTGTGTATCACCTAACTTAACAGAAGTTCTAAATTCAATGCATAATAAATGGCATAGACTATATCAACAAAATAACACTGTATCTGTAACCAAGACATAAATAATCAATAACATAATGAAACTTACCTGTAATCTAGCTTTAAAGGGACAGTCTCTAAGCCACTGATTTGACAATACGGTTCAAATGATGATAATTCAAAGAATTGTATCTCCCTATCACTGCAATAGTAAATGAAATGAAATGGAGTTTTTTGTCTTTATTACCTTTTCCTGATTAGAATAACAACTATTATTCAGGTTCTGAAACTGGAATGCTGAATTTCATAGGGTTCTGAAGAATATCTTTCCCTCACTGTTGTCTCATTCAACTATTGTCAATAAGTATTCTCTCTATGACAATGGTCAAAATTCTCTATGAAAATTGTCAAGGGAGATAACTACAGAAGCCTTAAACAAATTATTGTCAAATTAAAAATTTATTAAAATTTTGAGAGTCAGACAAGGAAAGTTTCTGATCAAATAAGTCCTAGAAATGTTAATAAATCATAAACTTACCCAGTTCCAATTATGATTTTATTAAAATGAGGCATGATACAGAAGTCTGTTATCCACTTTGGTTTGGTTCTGTTGTTTTGTTCAGAGTTCTAAAAAAATATAATAGAAGTGAAAGAAAGATTGACACCAAGATATTAGATCTTAGTTGAGATTCTAACACCCAAACCATTTCCTTAAGGAGACAAACTATGCTGTTATGATCCATGCGATAGTGCAGTCTCAGTGTAATATCCAGACTAGATATAGCTAACTAATTTATACCTACCACCACACTTCTGGTTCTCTTCAATTCACAGGATGGTGACCAGAAAGATACCATTCCATCCTAAAATATTCAAGATTTCGTATAATACCGTAAATGTTCAGACAATCAGCTTTGGATACATTCCAATGTAGAATTCATATCTGAAGCAGGTACATACTTACTCTTTCAACTGAATTAATTATAAATACTAGTGTGAAGCTTAAGAACTTTTTATTATAATTTAGTTGATTTGTATTTTAATGCAAAGTCAATCATGTGAAGTGGAAAAAAGTGAAAATTTGGATTTTTGAACTGGAATTGTTATTTAAATGACTGGACAATCATCATTTAAAGAATTGTTTACATTTCACAACTCATAACTTACCTGACTACAAGCTATAAAAGTGCCATCAGGAGTATCAGTGATGCGTAAAATAGGGTCACGATGTGGTAAATTCTCAATCTTAGCCGGTAACTGAAATGCCACTTCCTTTGCTCGTAAATAGGAATCTTCTTTCTCTGCATATTCCAGTTGCATGTATGTACAGAATTCATCCCACGTTATAGCACCTTCAGATGACCAGTCGATTTTCATAAATAATGCATCGATTTGTTGTAGCTGGAATAAAATGTTGAATCAAACAAACTTTTCTTTCACCAAAGTTCAGACAATAAGCCACAATGTTCCATTTAGATTGTGAACAATACAAGGTCATCTTTCTCACTTAGTTCATCTTCACCCATTTTATTAATGGAAAAAAGTGCCTTTAACATTTATTTTGGGGCAAACCTTAGTATTTTTTTAGGTGCCATAATATAAGATAGAAGTTGTTATTTTCATGTTTTGCTGCGTATACGAAAAGGTTATAAATACCGGTAGATGCATATAGACATTTTAAGGACTCAGACAACTACCTTGCTTGCTGAAAGATGGAGCTGCTCTTTTAATAAATCTTTGAATTCGTCTAATTCTAAACATCCTGTTTGGTTGACGTCTGCTGTTAAAAATGCTTTCTTTAATTCTTCTAGTGTATCAATATTAATTTTTTCTTCTATCTACAAATAAAGGCCCTAACAATGTAAATATGCTAAGATGTTGAAATTTGTACCTTATTGTACAAAGCCTTTTGATTTCCTGACCTTCAGTGGAATATTTTCAATATCATTATTCTGTAAAACATTTATTAGACCTTTCCATAATAGAATAGACTAATTATCACAAGAGTTCACCACATCTTCTTTTTAAGAACTATATGAACTATTTGTCCCTACTACTCAACTTACAAAATCATTAAACTATTTGTCCCTTCTAATAAACCAGACAATTAAACTATTTGTCCCTATTAATAAACCAGACAATTAAACTATTTGTCCCTTCTAATAAACCAGACAATTAATCTATTTGTCCCTTCTAATAAACCAGATAATTAAACTATTTGTCCCTTCTAATAAACCAGATAATTAAACTATTTGCCCCTATTAATAAACCTGACAATTAAACTATTTGTCCCTACTAATAAACCAGACAATTAAACTATTTGTCCCTACTAATAAACCAGACAATTAAACTATTTGTCCCTTCTAATAAACCAGACAATTAAACTATTTGTCCCTACTAATAAACCAGACAATTAAACTATTTGTCCCTTCTAATAAACCAGACAATTAAACTATTTGTCCCTACTAATAAACCAGACAATTAAACTATTTGTCCCTTCTAATAAACCAGACAATTAAACTATTTGCCCCTATTAATAAACATGACAATTAAACTATTTGTCCCTACTAATAAACCAGACCATTAAACTATTTGTCCCTACTAATAAACCAGACAATTAAACTATTTGTCCCTTCTAATAAACCAGACAATTAAACTATTTGTCCCTACTAATAAACCAGACAATTAAATTATTTGTCTCTTCTTATAAACCAGACCATTAAACTATTTGTCCCTACTGATAAACCAGACAATTAAACTATTTGTCTCTTCTAAAAAACCAGAATAGACCAGACAATTAAACTATTTGTCCCTTCTTATAAACCAGACCATTAAACTATTTGTCCCTTCTAATAAACCAGACAATTAAACTATTGCTGAACCAGACAATTACACTTTTCCTGAAAACTGGTCTGTAAAACGCGGGATCGGTCGGTAATTGATGGAGCCGTCAGTAAAATCGGTTGGTTGAAAGAAAAAGTAAAAACCATGTATCGGCAAACTGATTAAATAGTCTACTTAGGCTCTATAAATCTATATTTATAAAATAATTATCTACTCTGTAAATGGTTCGGTAAAACAGTTTCTGATTGTTAAAGATTTATGATATTGTTCTCTTTTTAAATGTGATTTAACTCCCCTTTTTGATTCTCCGTTATCGAAGTCATTTTTCTGTTCCTTCTCTCGATTGTCATGAATAGTTTCTCGTATTAATGACCAGTCCAAAACCCACGCTTTTTCATTCACACCAAGGCAAAACATCTATTACCACGGATATCAAATTGTCTAGGTTTTTTTAGTAACCGTAAAGTGCTGTTTTACAATTGTCTTGGTTTTTCTCGGTTATTCAAATTGTGTAATAAAGTCCTATTCCATATTTTGGTAATTCTGATCATACATAGCAAATAGGGCCTATAATTTATGGAGCTTATCTATAAATTAATGTATCTGCTCTTTTTTTGTAAAATAGTCTG
Source organism: Nipponacmea schrenckii (assembly GCA_030562195.1). Lineage (NCBI taxonomy): Eukaryota > Metazoa > Mollusca > Gastropoda > Lottiidae > Nipponacmea > Nipponacmea schrenckii. Next base: position 19,009,995 of record CM060202.1, read on the forward strand.
TTTTAAAATAGTTTTACTCGCTTGTTCAAATTGTGTAATAAAGTCCTATTCCATATTTTGGTAAACTGATTACATAGCCTACTTAGCTTAGGCTCTATAAATCTATAGGCCCTATCTATAAATTAAGAAATTTACCTTAAATTAACGGTTACTATTAATCATTCAAAAGTTAAAATATAACGACTACTATCACTAAATTCATAGTGGTGCGTACGCATTTACCGTGAAACACCGATGTATAAAAACATTAAAACACGATGCTATATAGTAGCTATATTTAGCTCAAAAGCTGAAGGGGCGTTCGTCGGTAAATTTTAGAGGTTACACCCCCCAGTCAGAATGGTCAAGCTACGCCCCTGGTCATAACAAACAATCTATTTTCATCCAGCTGATAATTAGAAAATATAGTGTTAATTAATAAGACTGCTAACCATTTAACACTAGAATAATAATAACTTCTGCTTATCTAATTCTACTTATATAAGACAGCTTGCCAGGCAAGGTAATATACGCCCACTGGCACCATTGATTTTGAATAAAAACTTGACAGAACAGCAACAATCACTGGAATGAAATATTCAACCTGGAGTCATATGCTTCTTTTCTGGGATGATAAATGTACAATATTACTAAGTTTCATTAAAATCTGTCAAGAATTGTACCTTCTAATAAGGCAATAACTCGTTAAATATTTTTCAATATTTTTGATTTTCATCCTTGAAAAAATAATAAATAATTTCAACAAGTTTTGTTAATTTGTAAAGAATTGTGCCTTTTGGAGTGTTTACGAGCTTAAAATCAGATTTTGCAGGGATTCTGTTGCTTTATGATATGATACTCTTGTTGACCAGTTTTGAGAACTTAAATTTTATGTCAAGAAACAGTATCTAAATCTACCTCAGTTGTGTCACCATATTTTCCATACAGAAATACATTATTGTGTTGTAATGATTCGTCCAGAAGAATATCAACACTTTGGGCACCTGGACGTTCACCGCTTGATATTGATGAAAACTTTGAAAAATTCCCATAACAGCAAACAGAGCGAGAAGAAAATCCTTTAAATCCTGATTCTAAAGATAGATGTAGATTATCATTCAAATACAGTTTGGTGTTACTCTCCATTATACAGCTAATCAAAGTTAATCAAATTTTGCTAAGAAATCTGAATTCATATAGAATATTTATGTTTTATATCAGTATAGGGGATTCATATAATATCTTCCACCATCAACCACACAGGATACGAAAACAGTGAATCCTAACACATAAACATAACCATTATTGAAACTTTATTCTAAGGTAAATTTGAAGAAAATATAATTAAGAACAATAAATCAAGACCTATCACTGAACTGGTAATTAATAGGAATTTATTAAAACTAGATTCCCACCAATTCAGGCCATGTTTGCTCAACATGATCTTGGCACTATGATGTCTCAGAAACAGTGCTAGAAGTTAACACCATAGGACGTCCTAGGACTAAGATAGTTTTAAGAATATATGCAACTAGATAATTAAATTGTGTTCAGTATAGCATTGTATCTTATTGTAATGGGGGACAAGTTCACCAAGATAAACCCTTCATGCCAGTCTATGTCAGGATTTATTAACATCAATATAAGAATCAGAGACTCAATAGAGACTGTCTAACAATAGCAAGAAATAATTTAAGAGACATATTGTTTTTCTAATAATCTGTATAAAGTATGGGAGAATCTTCTGAATCTAGCAAAGAGCAGGAAAACTAGTAAGGAGCAGGAAATGTAACTAACAAAGAACAAGAAATCTAGAAAACACTGGGAAATCTAGCAAAGACAAATTCTTAAAAGAACTTGAAGACTAACAAAATACTGGAAAATCTTGCTAAGATTTCTTTTTTTTTAAAAAGACCTGGAAATTTAACTATGACTTTGAGAAAAAACCTAAAAAGCAAATTTAAACTTTCATTTTAAAGAAAATCCTGGAAATCTTGCACAGACCTTCATAACCTAAAGTATCTTAAAATATAATAAAGATCAGAAATTTGAACATCGAAATCTACCAAAGACAAAGATATGTAAGAAGACAAAGAAATTAATACTATAGATACTAACTATATAGAACAAGAATATAAACAACCAAGAATTCTTGTATACCTAGGTGTCTACAAAGAACTGGAAATTAAAAAAGACCTGGCAATCTATCTTTAAGGTGTTAATAATAAAAGTCAAATAATAAAAGTCAATAAAGTCAATGAGGATATAAACAATAGTTTTCACTTTCCCTTTATTAACTCTTATTATAAATTATCAAATAGTGTGATCAACTTCAGTTACTATTTCCATAAAGCTCTTGTTTTTTTTCTATAAGCTTGACTTTCTGTTTGCACATTAAAAAATTATCACATTTTCTATTTAGCCAGTTTATTTCTGAAATAACATCAGCAAAGTTATTTCCTGGAGCTTAAACAATATGGTTGTGTCAATGAAACACTATGAACACCTGTCATAAGCAGTTTGTCAACCGAGAATCTTTATAGTACACAATATAACCAAAAAGGTTCAAATATAGAGCATTAAATTGCTTAAAGTAAAAGCAATTGTAGTCCGAAATTTGTCTTAGATGCGTGCGCAATTTATAATGACGACTGAGCGATTAAATTCTTGAAAAACTTTGACGCAACCAAAGTCGTGACATGAGTAGTGTAGGGGGATAATGATGGTATGACTGAACTACAAAAACCATCCCTCTTTCCAAATACATCAAAGTATTTAAAAAACCCTCACCTGCCGAAGTGCAGAAATCACAAGTTTTTAGTGCCTAGTTTCTCTCCCCCTGCCATATCTGTCCAAATAGCGTGAGTGGCTGGGAATAGAGTCAGCAAGTTTCGGACCAAGGCCATTGATGGTCAGAATGAATTTGAAAAGCCTGTGTGAATCTTTGTGATGAAATCTGTGAATATTCTGCTAACACCACTTACCTCACCCTTTACTAAATGTAAATTTTGGGATGAAACCGGACCATAAGGTTTTGGAGCTGCTGCTTCTTTATTTGAACGATTGTTTTGAAAGGGTCTTTCATCAACATAAAATAATAATTTCCGTCCCATTTTAAATGTTGATGTCAGAGCTGACCATTTGGATCTAGCAATTTCAGATTTGGAAGGCATTGAATCTGGATCTGGTTTGAAATTCTCCATTTCTATCTTTACTGTTTAAAATCAATTTATATTCAGATATAGGATTTTACCCAGTGAATGTGAACCTTATATCTGCACTGATTCGGGAAATTAACAGTTTATGATCAAATATACAAATTTAGCATCACTGTATAAAAAACAATTAACACTTTCTACAAATGTACAAACCAAGTTAACAAACAGCAAAGATACTTCCAAGAAGATCGGTTAATTAAATAAAAAGCTCAACTCTGGACATCAACAATATGTAATGGAACAGCACATCTATTATTAGTTGCTTGAAAAACTGTCAAAATCAGTTCATCAAATCCATCCAAAACTGAAAAACTAAAACTTGCATATCCACTTCACAGCACTAATGACAACAAGATAAACCGGTATGTGATGTGATTTCAAAATAAATGAAGACTATATGGTAGCTATAAACAATATGAATAATTAAACATCTTACTTAATCAAATATTTATCAATTAGCACATCAGCATTATTTATTATTGTCTCAATAATGATATTACCATGAACTTGTATCATTTTGTCCGAAAAAAAATCATTTTCAACCTTCATTAGAACATCTGGAGCCTGTTTCACAAAAAATTTACTAACAATGGATCATCTGTACATCATTTACTAACAATGGATCACCTGTACATCATTTACTAACAATGGATCACCTGTACATCATTTACTAACATTGGATCACCTGTACATCATTTATTAACTTTGGATCACCTGCACATCATTTATTAACATTGGATCACCTGTAGGCCTACATCAATTACTAACATTGACTCACCTGTAGGCCAACATCATTTACTAACATTGGATCACATGAACATCATTACTTATTTTGGATCACCTGTACATCATTTACTAAGAATGAATCACCTGAACATCATTTACTAAGAATGAATTATCTAAACACCATTTACTAACATTGGATCACCTGTACATTATTTACAAACATTGGATCACCTGTACATCATTTACTAACATTGGATCACCTGTACATCATTTACTAACATTGGATCATCTGTACATCATTTACTAAGAATGGATCACCTAAACATCATTTACGAATCATCTGAACATCATTTACTTAGAATGGATCTCCTGTACATCATTAACTAACATTGGATCACCTGAACATCATTTAGTAACAATGGATCATCTGAGCATGATTTTCTTGGAATGGATCACCTGAACATCATTTACTAACATTGGATCATCTGTACATTATTTACTAACCTTGGATCACCTGAACATCATTTACTAACATTGGATCACATGAACATTATTTACGAACATTGGATCACTTGGACATCATTTACTAACATTGGATCACCTGAACATCATTTACTAACGTTGGATCACATGTACATTATTTACTAACATTGGATCACCTGAACATCATTTACTAAGAATGGATCACCTGTACATTATTTACTAACATTGGTTCACCTGAACATCATTTACTAACATTGGATCACCTAAACATCATTTACTAACAATGGATCACCTGTACATTATTTACAAACATTGGATCACCTAAGAAGTATTTACAATCACTGAATCACCCAAACATTATTTACAAACATTGCATCACCTGAACATCATTTACTAACATGGGATCGCACATACATCATTCACTTACAAACTATGGATCAAATGAGCAATGGTACTATTTTAAGAACATACTTATGATAGGGACAGCATTTGAATACAGTGGATCACATTTACGGATTTCTTTTTACTTTATAAGAGACAGGTCATTTAAAAATTTCATGAAATTGCTTTTCATTGATTGATATGAAAACATTTTCCAGAAATGTTCTAACATGAAAATATAGTACATGCCACATACTACTGCATTCAAGTGAAATTTATTAGACCAGTAGCTGGTATATTGAGTAATGGCTTAAGTGATTGATATAATCGCCTCTTGGATCCCAGGTGTATTGATTATTAATCAAATACCTCAATTCATTACTAGATTATATTTGACACGCGTCAGCCATGACAAGCCTTCACAATTTACACCTTAATCTACAATGGTTGCTACAACAAACCGCCATTTTGAGTTAAACGGTCACACAAAAAAACGTCTGCACGAATATGTCTGTGAATAAATAATGTTTAACAAAATAAAGTCAGCCATTCTATTCAATCAAAGCCAAATTTAAATGTCTTTCCATTTATTGTAAAATCCCCCCATTAAATATATAAATACAACAGTAAGATGCATTTGTAACTTGCATTGAAATATTGAAACATAAGTGAAATAAGTTTAAAGCTAAATTGATACATGGGTTTCACAGAAAGCCTATCTCAATCAAGCTTTGACTGCATGTGTCGAAATCATATTCAGTAAATAAACAAATGGTACTTACTTTTGATTTCAATTGATCGGAAACGTTCCCGGTGGAAAATCCAGGACGAATAATGGTTTCATCCTCCCCTACTCCATCCACCGCTGCTATAGTCAACCTTCTTGGATGTTTCACACTGTCATCAATTTCATTATCTGCATTGTTGTAACTCTTAAATTTCCAGGCTTTTCTTGAAGTTCTAGAAGTCCCAGCCTGGGTAGCTGGTCTTTGTAACGGCAACCCACTTTCGGGGCCCCCAAATGAAGCCGTCGACGGTCTGTTGACACTTTTATCAAATAATCCTGAGTTGAAAGAAGGATGAGTCTGTAAGTTTGCTGCTGCCGATGAAGGCCGAATCTTCTTCAGATTCTTTGACTCCTTATCCTGCTTCATATTGGGAATGTTTGTTAAAATCCACACAGCCTTGAACACCTGTTTTCACCTATAAGATCAACATTGACAATATAAAAAAGCCCACACCATTAGTGGTCTATAGATTACAATAAAACTATATGGTAACTAGTCAATACAACTATACACCGGTTGACTAACCTTCAAGGGGGGTGTTAGAACAAGGCATTGGGTGATTAGATATAAGCCTATTACTAGTTACAACCTTTTAACTCTTTAAATACACGGATTTTCAATTAACTTCTATAGCATTGATTAGATTACAGAATGAATGAAATAGACATAAATACATTCTTATAAAAATATGAGTGTATGACCGGCGAAATGAAACCTTGGACAGGCGTTATGAAAGCCTGAGAAGGTGATATGAAAGCTTGAAAAGGCGATATAAAAGCTTGAAAAGGGAATATGAAACCTTGAGAAAGCGATATGAAACCTTGAGAAAGCGATATGGAACCTTGAGCAGGCGCTATGAAACCTTGAGCAGGCGATATGAAACATTGAGAAGGCGATATGAAAACATGAGCGGGCGATATGAAAACTTGAGCAGGCGATATGAAACCTTGATAAAGCTACTAGTATATGTAACCTTAAAAAGGCGATATGAAACCTTAAACAGGCGAAAGGAAACCTAGAGGAGGCGATATGAAACCTAGATGAGGCGATATGCTCATTTGGTTTAACGCACCTGGAAAACAACGTCTATTTTGTTTTCTTTTACTGTCTACAGCACTTTTTATCTAGCGTCTTTTCATTCTATTTAGTGACAATAAAAATACGTCACAAATCATTATGACTGCTTTTGTCATTTTAAATTTGCTTAAGCTTGTTTTAGTTTTCATAAACGAAACATCAATTTACTTTTACCCGGATAAACTTTTGTTATCTATCCTTGTACGTGTAATAAGAATTTTCTTGGGGAGAGAGTACGACGGTTGTTGAAAAATACATTTTTGTGAGGCTAAATAGACCTATACTTAAAACAACAAGTCCTTTATCGTAAGCATGTTTCTTACTAACTTATTGACATTCACCAAGTCAACAACAGAACACTTACTGTTCTCGGGCTTAAAAACATTCACCAAGTCAACAGCAGAACAGTTAATGTTCTCGGGCCTATAAACATTCACCAAGTCAACAGCAGAACACTCACTGTTCTCGGGCTTATAGACATTCACCAAGTCAACAACAAAACACTGTTCTCGGGCTTATAAACATTTACCAAGTCAACAGCAGAACACTTACTGTTTTCGGGTTTATAAACATTTACCAAGTCAACAGCAGAACTCTTTCTGTTCTCGGGCTTTTAGACATTCACCGAGTCAACAACAAAACACTTACTGTTTTCGGCCTTATAAGACATTCACCAATTCAACAACAGAACACTGTTCTCGGGCTTATAAACATTTACCAAGTCAACAGCAGAACACTTACTGATCTCGAGTACATAAACATTTACCAAGTCAACAGCAGAACACTTTCTGTTCTCGGGCTTATAGACATTTACCAAGTCAACAGCAGAACACTTACTGATCTCGGGTATATAAACATTTACCAAGTCAACAGCAGAACACTTACTGTTCTCGGACTTATAAACATTCACCAAGTCAACAGCAGAACAATTACTGTTTTCGGGCTTATAGACACTGACCAAGTCAACAACAGAACAGTTCTCGGGCTTATAAACATTTACCAAGTCAACAGCAGAACACTTACTGTTCTCGGGTTTATAAACATTTACCAAGTCAACAGCAGAACACCTTCTGTCCTCGGACTTTTAGACATCCGCCAAGTCAACAGCAGAACACTGTTCTCGAGCTTATAAACATTTACCAAGTCAACAGCAGAACACTTACTGTTTTCGGGCTTATAAACGTTTACCAAGTTAACAACAGAACACTGTTTTTTCGGGCTTATAGACATTCACCAAGTCAACAACAGAACACTTACTGTTCTCGGGCTTATAAACATTCACCAAGTCAACAACAGAACACTTACTGTTCTCGGGCTTATAGACATTCACCAAGTCATCAACAGAACACTGTTCTCGGGTTTCAGACCTCCACTAAGTCAACAACAGAACACTGTTGTCGGGTTTATAGACATTCACCAAGTCAACAACAGAACACTGTTCTTGGGCTTATAAACATTCACCAAGTCAAACAATAGAACACTGTTCTCGGGCTTATAAACATTCACCAAGTCAACAGAACACTTATTACTGTTCTCGGGCTCATATTGTAGCAGGTTTAAAACAAACAGTTCAGATTGTGTTATCATGTATATCTATATACCTATATAAATATAAACCTTGTTCATATCACCTTTTAATTACTACTAATCTCATTACAATATTATGTCCTACGTTAATGAGGCTACTACTACATGTACTAGGCCCAGTATCCGTCGCCGTTAAGTAGTAAGAAGAACACAGTCATAACGCTAAAAAAGTGCTAGGTCATAACCAAAATATGATATTCTTGAAACAAGGTCTTCTCTTTACCTACAACATTCAATTTTTGTGTCAGACTTTCTTGAATACATGGCAACAGTTCAAACCTCAATATAAAACGCATAGATTTACACTCACTCAATAACCTCGGCAATGTTGACATTTTCATTTGGACACTGATAGTTACTTCCCTTTATTCATGGGAGATAACTCTGAAACCAGAGCTGAGAATTCTTGAATTCCTCTTTATTTTGTCCATGCCATATATTGCAAAAGCTTATGACAAGACTTGTAGATCTATTTCTAAAGATACGGCAATTCCATATACATGTATACTAGATACGACTATTAACGGATTCTTCGAAATTAATCGGAACAACCTAACGTTATGTAATATTTTTTCCAGTCTATTAAAGGGATACTGCGTCTAAGCATAAACATAAAATTTTAGTTCTAAAAATGGTCAATATGTGTATATTATATTCATCAGTGAACTTACCTGGTGTCATAAAGTAACAGAATCCCTTAAAATCTTGAAAACCCACAAAACTAAGTCATTTTTGAAAAACGCTTTGGCCTAAAATTTTATTTTTTTATGTTATTTGTGGCAGCAGATATATTTACTGATGAATGTTCCTATTGGACAAGATCAAAATTTTCATTCTAAGACCTATTATCCCTTTAAAGGGACATTCAAATACAATCAAGCTGGACCATGTGTAAAAGGGAACTGACCTAATATAAGAGCATATATAGGTGATATATAGGTCAAATCATAACGTTTCTTAACAAAAGCCAAACTTGACTTCATATAACCATTGCCATTGTAAAGATTTCTATAGCTTGTCCGAATTTCTGTGATCTAGGTCTATTATGAAAATGATATAAATGGAGTTTTACGTCCTACTCTTCTGCACCTTATGGATTAATGAGGACGGGGCTAGGTCTATTATGGTAGATTAATTAAGGTATTAGTCCGAGAGTGTTAGAGGTTTTAGAATGTTATTTTGGACACAACTTTGTCGGGTTTTACAACCCAACCACTAAAACCGGAAGTAAAAATGATATTATGTAAGCTTATCAGTATTTTTTCATTCTCCAAAAACTAAACTATTTAAACTTCCCGGTGGAAATTTGGTGACGTCAATGTTATGGGATCGAGGATTTTGTTTTAAACAAATAAAGATTTCCAAACTAATAATCCCTAATTGGCTTCAATCCAATTAAGACTTATTGTTTAATTAACGGTTATTTTTAGTCACCGACACCAAACAAACCAATTAATAAGGTGGAAGTAAACATCCAGTCATTGAAGCGTTCATGGACTCCAGACTGTCCACTCAGAGACACATTATGGCACCACCGTAATTTTTGAGTGAAAGAGCGGAGGGCTGGGTAACTTCTAACATTTCGTTTTTACTTTTAGTCATGCACCTCATTTTATACGTTCTTTCTTAGGTTTGGGGATACTATAAATGATATTATATAATTATATATTGTCCAAATACTAGGCCACATATATTTTCGCGGGAATTAGGTACCATGCCAACAAGGGACCACGAGAGTTTCAGCGGAATGAACCGACTCTGGCTCGCCTGCGAAAGCAAAATTACTTTTTGTATTGATTGTCAATTATCTATTTAGTATATTTGTATCTCAAAAAGCAATTCTATATGAAACGAGAAAGACTCTATATACCTGACTGTGTGATATATAACATATCGTACGCTAATAGAATTTAACCTTATATAAAACCAATTCATATGGGATACGAGACATTGATTTTCTATATTATATAATTATTCGGTTACATATCATAGGAACCAACACAGACATTAATGTTAGTCACTGCATTCCTAAACAATCTTTCAACAATTTAGATTTTGAAATCGATATGCATAAGCATATCCTCTTAAAATTGCGGGGTTGACATTGTTTTTCTGTATTTTAAAGAGATGGTAGGTCTTAGCATGAACTTAAAGTTTTGGTTCTCAAGAAAGGTCAATATGAGTCTATATTCTTCAGGGAACGTACCTGGTGTCATAAAGTAAAACAGAATTTCTTAAAATCTTGAAAACTTGCAAAACTATGTCATTTTTGAAAACGGTTAATCAATTTTTTTAGCGTTTTTCAATAATCAAATGCATCTTTATGGATAATTACTTAGTTTTTTTTAGATATTTATTTTTTTTTATGTTATTTATGGTAGTAGGTGTATTTACTGATGAATAGAGCTCTTACTGACCAAATTTAAAAATTTCAAATTTTATGTTCATTCTAAAACCTATTATCCCTTTAATATAGACTTATATATTATCTTTTAGTGGCCAATGCACATTCAGTTGTTAAGATTAGTGATCACGAAGAAATGTGACATAGTATATTGGATATTAACCCAAAGTTGACAAACTGTGTACAGTTATCCGACATTCTGTTTATCCGACATCATTTTCTGGTCCGGATTGATTTCCTTCTTATACATGTTTTAAAGAGCTCTAAATATTCCGAAAATGTAATCAGTGATCCAGAAAGAAAACAAAATCTGTGTTATCCGACATCTAGTCTGGTAAATACACAAAGCATGTTATGGTTACATGTTCTTATAGTTCAAGAACGTATGCTTATATAAATATTAATTTGATATTAAAGTACATGTAATTGCCCATTCCTTCATAAATAACTTATACAATCTTATGTTTTTTCTGCGTTCTTATTTCAATAAATAACAAATAAGAATCAGATATATTTTGAATAAACGTGGTTATGAAAGGGATTGGGGGAGGGAGAGAGGGGGTGGGGGAACTTACACTGGACTTATAATAAGGTTATCCAAGATGAAAACCAAATCATTTGAAAAAGAAACAGCGGGTAATTAATGTACATGCAATTGCAATGTAACCAAAATAGAACTTATATGATATATAGGAATAGTGCATTTATTTGGTTTACATAACACGGGTTGAAAAAACTCTTTATTTTACATAACATAACTACTGATGTGGCTAGGGTCAATTCCAACCAATGAGAAATTAGTATCTATATCACGTGGTTTTTACATAACCCAGTAGTCCGTTGTTTTGTAAGTGTAGTTCATGTTCTTAAATGATTCTCGTTTAATATTCAGTGAAGTCGTTCGATTCCATGATGGACACATAGGCTAGTTAGATATCCAATATTATTGAACGAAAATGGTGGACCTAGCCAAACAGGCGTTTGATACTAAAAACTTTGACTTAGCAGCCGAAATTTATGAGAGATCTATCACTGAAAATGGACCGAAATTAGATTTATTTCTAGGACTGGCTGACAGTTTTGCTAGAGGAGGGAAATTTAACAAAGCTTTGGAAGTGTATTCAGCAGCCTATCGGTTAGGGAGGATAGGCGAGGGACATTTAAAACATTTGGTGACATCTTTAATTGATGCTGTGAAACAAGATCGTCCTAAATCAAACCCTAATAAACCGGCTTGTATGTTTTCATGTCTGTTGTGTAAAGGTATATTTAATGACCCGGTGACCCTTCCATGTGGACATACGTATTGTAGAAAATGTTTAGAAAAAGACCCAAATAAAAAATGTAATATGTGTAATACTGTTCATTTTAAAATCAAAATAAGTTCCATTAAATCAAACGTTTTAGTATCAAAATTGATTGAAAAATGGTTCAGTTGTGAAAACAAGGCAGCTGTCTTGAAAGCCAAAGGAAACAGTTATTTTGAGAAACGTGACTTTACAAAAGCCATAGAATTTTACTCAGAGGCCATTTCGTTAGGTAAGTTTATTTTCTTAAAATCGTGTTAAATATTTATTTACTTCCGGAGTCATATCATTTGGCTTACATAAATCATTGGCATGTTGACGCCATGTTTGGTTGTTCTCTTACCCTTTTGTAAAACTGTAGCATTTCAAGATTTATCATTGCCAGTCAAGCTTTCCTTTTTAATATAACCATTCTTTGAGTGTAGCACAGCGTTGCTAGTCAACATGATGTGTAATTGAATGGATATAGTCTTTAATTAAGATGTGACAATAAAAATATATATTGAACTGAAGGGGAGTAAGTGTAGTTAATGGATTCTTCGGTCACCTGGTTGTCAGCCAATCAATGAGGAGTATCTGTGACGTACTGAAAGTTGACCGTGAATTTTTATTCATTCATGTGGAAAAACTGTGTCTGTTATAAAACCTTATATAAATAAGCCTTTTCTTATCTACAGTCAATGATCAGACCATTTAGGGTCAAGTCTTTAATTACAAAATAGAAAATTGTGGCTTATTTATTCAAATAAATTATATTGCCGTTCCACGACTAAATTTCCGATAGAGAATGAATAGGCCTACTATTCAGGGCACAGTGAACGTTGATTACGAAATGTTTGTTGTTGTCTAATAAGTCGAACAAGTAGTCCGTTGTCGAATAAAAATACACAGTAAAGTACATTTTATGGTTCTCAAATAAGTACAAAGAAGTTATAGGTCAAACAGAGCTCGGGGTCAAGTCGACGTAATACTGACCGACTTATGACGTTTGGCAAAATGACAGAATTACTTCTATTAATTTGTTCCACCATGAGAAGCAGGTTTAAAGTAGGCCTATCCTGTAACAAATAATTTATAAACAGTTATATAGACCGAGTATTTTTAAACTCAAACACAATCACTTTTATTCTGTATTAAAGCACTGATTTGATGGGATTCTGAAACCAATGTAGTCTCCACAGCTTTGACAGTGGTAATAATAATATAAGGAATTGCTGCTGATAGCAGTTTGGTACCCTTTGAAGCTCAAACACTTCTTTTTCGCTCAAAATTAGGAAAACCTAAAAAAAAAGAGTGTCTTTAAAACATATCAGAGAATTAAAAAAAATAATGTTAATTTTTAAACGCTAATTATTCTAATTCTAAAGTTTTTGAGTTGGTTATTGTTATCTTAGGTGGGCCTATGTGTATTAAAGCATATTTTAGAAATATTTTCAGGTAAACTTTCTCGCTGTCGAAATATAAATGCTCTCTCTAGTTTTGACATTATTTTATTTTTTCAGATAAATCCAACCACTTGTTACTAAGTAACAGATGTCATGCTTTAATATCATTAGATAGATACAGCCAGGCTCTACAAGATGCTGAATTAGTGATCAAAATCAGACCTGACTGGCCAAAGGTAATTTAAAGTTTCTGTGTGTTTTTTAATCTTTTTGAATAATGGCTGAATGATGATATTGCACATTGTTGTCAAGTTGTGATCCTTAGGCTACAGTAGTTAAAAACGACTGGTAATTTTAAGAATAAAAGACATAAGGCAACAATAAAGCGTGTCTTGAACGTCTGTCACTTCATTGTTATGCTGTTATAACAACAGACCCATCCTTATATAATGAAGTTTATTTATACTCTGTCACGTTTCTTAATAAAATAAATAATTGATTTTCCAGGGATATTTTCGTAAAGGTGCTGCCCTCTATGGTCTAGGGAAATATGAGGATGCTGTTGTTTGTTTTCTTCAATGTTTAGCCTTGGATCCTACTGTCACATCGGCTAAAGACAGTCTTGCTAAGGTAAAACTATTCCTTTACAACTTCCTGTAAGCTTGATTTGTTCATATGCCATACTTCTTTTGCCTCTTTTGCCATCAAGAGCCTTTTTGATCTCTTAATGTATCAATCATCAATGAGACCTGAGCTCTTAACTTAAGTTTGGAATGTAAATATAAAATCCCTTTTGGCAGATTATGTAGTCCTCATTCCTAGGTTTTCCAAACTCCATGTAGTTTCATCTGATGTCTAAAATGTATTGTGTTCTCTAATTCAGGCCCTGCATTACATCCTATCTGCACTTCCGCCAGAGGATCCTAAACAACTTGCCATGCAAAAAGAAATGAATCCATCCATGTTACAGAAGTTAATACAAGAGAATTTTGATAGTACTATATTACTACCCCAGTATAATGTAAACTCTATTTTCCAACTACAAAATATAATTAGTGAAACTATTGCATCTGCTGACAACTTTATGTCTGTTGAATCCCAACAGGTAGGAATTTTCACATAGATTTATTATTACTTGTAAGATTTCTTTGACACAATAACAAAATATGGCTACTGTTCAAGTATTAAAAATTGCTATATTTAAAGTTCATGGAATAAATATCTAAGTTTACACTTTAACAAATAAACAAGACTACTACCATTGGGTTTCAAGCTTATTAAGGCTGAGGTTGCCCTCTGTGTTGTCAGTAGTTTGAAATTTTCTAGAATGGATGGTGAAACATGAGATGAAAGAGTTTTGGAGTCTGTCTATTGTATTAAAGGGATAGTGTGTCTTAACATGAACATAAAATTTTAGTTCACAAGAATGGTCAGTATGAGTATATGTTCATCAGTGAACTAACCTGGTGATGCATATTTACTGCTGAATTATTGGCAAAGATTCAAATTTCAAATTTTATGTTCATTCTAAGACCTTTAATACAATTATTTATCATGATACCATACTGGGAGTAAATGGAAGTATATTTCAAATAATCTCTCTAAATGAACCTTATATGATTTCAAAGTTTGTTATATTTAGACAATTTGTTTACAATATATTTCAGGCGTCTGCTTCCTCATCAACCAACTGTGATAAAACTCAATGTAAGTTATCAATTTATGTCAGTATTAGTTTGTAAACTACAAGGACTATTCAATTATAGATTATTATAACCTTTACTATTTTAATATTCAGTAATTGTAAGCTTATGTTAGACTCAAACTTCTGTTATATTTACAGCTCTACTAATACCAATCACTATACATCTGTGTTAACAATCAACTTTTTACATTTTCAGATGCCGAACAACTACGCAATATTACATTTGAGAACAATGATACTGCATCTAAGTCCCCCTCCCCCTCAACCCGAAAAAGAGGTCGTATGCCGTCTCAAACTCTACCAACAAGTCCAACAACTTCTTCTCCTCAGAAATTTCCTAGTAAGTTATTTAATAGATAAATAGGGACAATACTTCTATAAATATTTTTATATTATATTTGTTGTGTGAATTATAAAGGGATTGATATGTTATTTGTCCTTAAATAATAAACTATCTGTAAATATTATTTTATTCAGAATCTTAAACATGAACTTTTGCTTAATATTCGGGATGATGATGACGGTGTGAAAACCATTTATTTAATGAATATAAAAGAAGTATCCATCTTTAAAATTGTCTTTATTTTGCTTGAAAATTACTTTGGTAAGTTGGAAGCACTGTGACCTCCAGACACAACCATGGTACAAATATATTTTGATTTCTTTGTAGAAAGTGAAGAAGAAATGAAAGTAAAAGCAGGACTAACGCGTATTATACCAACTGAACTATTAAATAAAGAAGATGTAGAGTGTGCTCTATGTTATCGTGTTTATTATGAACCAGTAACAACACCATGTGGTCATGTCTTTTGTAAGAATTGTCTCGAACGTTCCATGGACCATCATAGTATGTGTCCTCTGTGTAAAAGTTCACTTGTTGAGGTGAGTTAAAGAGTTTATTAAATGAGAATCAAATAAAACTATTTTGATTTATTACTATAGAGGGTTAGGATCTTTCCATGAAACGACTGATAACAAAAACACTAGAAAGGTATGAACTCTGTCAAACAATATTGCCAGGCCTTGAATTATGGGCCAGTGACCATACCCTATAAACATGTTGCGACTAATGGGAATTTTCTAACCTTAACCAGTTGCGGTGCGTTGTTATCGTTAGATGTTAAATGATATATCTGTCATATTGTAAAGTCGTTGACAAAGACAGCACCTTGTAATTGTTAGGCGTGTTAATTCATGCTCTGTCTTGCCACAAAGACTGTTATCAATCTTGCCTGAAACTAATATCCCACTGGCTCTATTTCCTATTGTAAGTTGTATTTTTCAGTCACTAAAGGAATTTTCTGACAAAATATACTTTGTATTCATGTTGTCTTGAGACATTATTAATTCTCTACTTGGCTTGTTTATCATTCTAGTATTTAGCAGAAAGAAGACAGTCTGTTACAGAATGTATTCAGAGTATTATAGAAACATATTTTCCTGTAGATTACCAAGAAAGGAAAGTTCAACATGACCAAGAGGTTACCGAAATAACCAAGTAAGTTGAAGTTATAACCTTGTTTGATTATATTCTATTGTCTTATAGATATTTACTGGAACAATACTTATCTTTCGTGGATGTAATATTGATGGTTTTTGTTGCAATTTTAACCAGCTGGGGCTAAACCTGGTATTTTTCTGTCAAAGGATCTTTAGAAGGCAGATATTCTTAGTCTCCTTAAAATTACTGTGAAACTATCAACTAGCTTTTTGTGCCACCTTCAATGAAGTTTCTCAGGTTGTTTTTGTCTAAGACAATGTTTTTTGTGTGAAATGTTTTAACAATGACATCTATCTGTCTAGTTATTTATTGACTATAAATATAAAGAATTTATTGTCAAAGGAAATAAATAAATATTTTTTATTACCAGTAAATATGTCATATTATGAAGCTACGATGTGGATGTTTTATTTCATTTAATAAATTTTTCTTTTCAGAATGGGCATAGAAAACAATGAAATCCCAATCTTTGTGTGTACCCTTGGTTTTCCCAGTGTACCCTGTCCATTGCATATATTTGAACCACGGTACCGCCTGATGGTACGACAGTGTATGGAATCTGGTACCAGACAATTTGGCATGTGTTCACATACTACAAAGTTAGTATTTTTCATATTTATCACCCCAGTATACATGTCCCACTAGGGAATGTATACAAACCCAAAACATATCATTAGTTGTTAATTTCTCTCAAGTGTAAAATTGATGATTAAAATTTCACACTTGCTACAAATTTAGAGCAGAAGACCAAGCCAAAAGGCAAACACAAATTAGAGTCTAACTTTAACATATAGACCGACCAGTTAGATTTAAATTAAGAACTTACAGATATTCCAATTAGTTCATGCTCTCATTCATGAACTGTGGAGGCCAGTGTCACTCACAAGTCATATTTCAGTGGCTAATTGTTATGTTATCATGAACCAGTGACATTTCATTGCTTCTGACAGGGTAAACATTTCAAGGTTTGAGTGTACATGAAGTGTAATAGTGAAAATCTAGTAGCTCTAAACACACACCAGCAGAAGTGATAGGGGAGCAAACCCTGAGATATCATGTATAACAGAAGATAGGGCAAACCCTTACTATCATTTCACTTTAACCATTTTAATGAGTTTAAATTATTGAATGTCAATCTTCCACCATCCACCACAGTGTTACATGATATATATATTTCTATTTTCAGTGATGAGTTTTCCGATCTAGGGTGTATGTTAGAGGTGAGAGAAGTACAGTTTTTCCCAGATGGAAGATCTATTTTGGATACTGTAGGTGGAAGACGATTTCGAGTTGTAAGTCGTGGACATAAAGATGGGTATGACACGGCACAAGTTGAATTTCTACATGAAGCACCTATAGAACCCTCACAATTAGATGGTAAGTATAATAATTGTGATCTCCAACAAATTTTTATTCCAATGCTCTTAGATTTATGTTTTTTAATAGATTATGATTTTGGAAAATATATTATCAGTAGTTATTATGTACTAACAAACAATATTAAGCTAGACTTGCTGGCTGGTATTAAAATATTGACCAATTGTTTGATTTGAACTTTGACCTGAGTTTTCTAGTTAACATATATTTTGATTAAATTGGTCTTTATTCCCAACACTCTCTTCTAGTCTAAAACTAACCCTATAGGGTAATTAATTAAACCCAATTGGTCTTGTACCTTCCGAGAATCAAAACGATAATTTTTGACCCAGAACAGAATCCAGATTTATTCAATCAGATTCTAATATTATGGGCATAGACTTCAATAGTTTGGTAATCAATCTTTTAATATTTCCTTTTTTTCAGAAATTTTGAAACTTCAAGAAGAAACATATCAAGCATGTAAGAAATGGTTTAGCAAGTTAACACTCATGTATCAACATAAAATAACCAGCCATTTTGGAGATTTTCCTCCTATTGATCCAACCCCGCATCTCTCACCTAATGGACCTAAATGGGCTTGGTGGATAACAGCTGTATTGCCACTGGATCCTAAAGTTCAACAGGCTCTGTTAGCTATGACATCATTTAAAGAACGTATTCAAGCTTTACAGAAAGTTCTCAATTTTCTGAATAAAAAACAGTCCAAGTGACTAGGACAGGGATTATTCAGTGTTGAATATTTCAGTGTTTGTGTTTTATTTATTGTGCTAGGAATGGCTGTGAATAGTTTACATATATTTTGATTTAATTGATATTTATTCCCCACACTCTTCTAGTCCTAAGCTAACCCGTAGAGTAATTAATTAAACCCAATTTGTCTTGCACCTTTCAAGAATCAAAAACGATGCTTTTTGACCCAAAGAACAAAATTTGCTCTTGTAAAAAAAATATAAAAAATTGAAGTTAAATTTTATAAAATTTTAAGACACTGCTTTATTTAAAAGATCCTTGTAGAAATAGATCCACTGGATATATTTCATCTATACACAAAGCTTTCTATCTATATTAAATTGAACAATATAGTTCTAATTTAGAAATATACATCTTATATTCTGATTAACATATATTAACATTCTGTTTATAAGAATATTTTAGAAATAGGTGTAGATAAAGAAACACAAGATATACTGGTATACTATTTCTGATATGAGCATGTGAAAGGTTGAGTTAACAAATGTCAAAAATAGTATAGCCATTGTTTGTAAAAAATTGTTGATAATATTAGCACTTTCAGAGTACATTAAAAAAAAAACCTCATACATCTCTCTATGTTAATCATGTTTTAAAAATATTTTATTCTGTAAATATATTGCCCTTTAAAGTCTAGAGTGATTGCCAGATTATAGACTAATGTTCATATGAAGGCACTGGCAAAGGATTATAGAGGCCTTGAAAATAGTGCTACTTTTGTTATTTATGTAAATTTGGAGTAAATAATGTTCGTTTTACAGGGTTTTAAGGATGTTTTCAAGTTATGTAGCCAATTAAAATGTATATTGCATCGTGAGCTTTTGAAGGTTTTGTGCAATATAAGGACTGTTCCAGAAAAATATTACACCCTTCCCTCTCCCTCTGGGACGGCAGTTTATTGGCCACCACACCCAAAAATATTAATTAAAAGGTCAGATCTTAAACATTGTTATTGCCTTCTTAAAATTTAACATAAGAAATATCCAAGTAAAATTTTATTTTTCTACAATGTAAATAGTAATTTGCACCCTTTATACCTTGGCTTGTAATATTGCTTATTAATGTTATTATTTTATTATCTGATTGTATCAAGAGAATGTCCTGATAAAATGTCATATTGCTTATAAATGTACTTATAATACATTAAACCTACGATTTGAAATACTCGTGTCAATTTTTTGGATTCATAATGTCATAATATGGCGGTTTTGAATCGTCTGGAAACTTTGCTGGAAGACTACTGCATAGAAACCAACGACCCTTAGAAAAACTGATCATAATCTGTTATAATCAATCTGAACCTATCTACTACTGAAAAAATGCACAAAAAATAGCAAGAGATAGAAATATTGTGAAAATCGAAACCCAACTTAGAAGCATCCCGAGTATGTATGATTACAACGTACATGATTCATAATGACACAGACTCAATCAATTAGCCTATTTAATAGTTGAAATTTCATGATGTATTTATAATGAATATCTTCCGGACGATTAATAATAGATTTACTTACTTATCGTTTTGTCTATAGAAATCAATGTCGCCGACAAACCGTATTGCTATTGGTCTGGCAAGCATTTCACTCTATCTAGAACACATGATTCTATTTCCGCTTGAGATGTCCACTATAAGCTTACTTATAAGTAATGGATTCGTGTATCAATTTCTCAAATATGAAATATAGTTATAGATGTCTCATCTTTGAAATGCATATATGAGTATATGAAGTGACAGACTGGTGCGATTCTAGATTTCCTAAACGTAAAATATAATTAAGGCTTCGAGACCGATGGCTATGTCATGCCCTAACCCTAACCCTAACCCTGAACCCTAACCCTACCTTACCCTAACGAGACCGATGGTTATGACATGTTTAGGATGGTTAATATGATGACGAGACCGATGGCTATGTCATGTTAAGGATGGTTAAAATGATGACGAGACCGATGGCTATGTCATGTTTAGGGTGGTTAAAATGATGACGAGACTGATGGCTATGTCATGTTTAGGGTGGTTAAAATAATGACGAAACCGATGGCTATGTCATGATTCAATAGTTAATCGCATTCTAATAAATGTCCATTATAAGAGGTAGTATTCCTTAAATGTCACTGCCCCAATCAAATCCCTCGTTACATTTGAATCCTGTTACAGTATTAGCTTCTGTTTGGGAATTGGGAATCAGGGGCGAAAGAGAATGGACACAAGGAGAAAATAGGTGAATCAGGAGAGGACATGTGGGAGGTTGCGAAATAGGAAGATGAAAAATGGGAATAAATTGGGGCGAATTGCAGAGGGGTGACATGAGAATACAACACTTTTTTAAAGCCCTAATTTCAAGTTTGACCTAAATCTACTGGCACATAATATTGTACATGGGCCTTTTATTTCTCTCAATATCTCCTTGTAAAGAAATATATATGAGTAAACACTGGCCTATATATTATCTAACCATACATGTAGATCAAGTTACTCGCTAACAATACTGAATAAATAGATGAAGTATTGAGGAACACTTGAATAAGACGCTGTAAAAATACTCGTAAGATGTTTTATAATCATAGCCAGGGTTATATTCACACCGAGGTCAAGTGAAAAATAGAAGGGATCGAAATGACTGGGACCTAATAACCAGAAGGTGAATGTGAACCACTATGAAGGCACTGAATAATACTGTCGTAATACTCTGTCTAGGTATATGCAGCTTTGGTCTTATACAGGCGAAATCGGATCTTAAATGGTGGCAGACGACAATTGTTTATCAAATTTATCCCAGATCGTTTAAGGACAGTGATGGAGATGGTGTTGGTGATCTGAAGGGTAAGGGTCATTATACCTTATAAAGGAGTCAGTCAGAACGGCCAGAAGCACCGCTTACACAATCAGCCTAATGGTTGAAGATATCCGGGATACAAAACATGTGGCTACTGCAGTTCGTAATACATGTAGTTTGACATTGTGAAGATGCATTTGCTCACAGGTTTAACTACGTATATCGATATTGCTATAACAATAATAGTCTGACCTGAATTATTAATAGGCTTACAGCCTACACAAGCATTAGCTCTGAACAGCTCTGAAATGGCATACGTATAACAAGCGCAGCACAAACGTAGAAAGGGAGATTACCAAAGTTTTGATTTATAACCATTTCGAATATTCTCAGAATCGTCTAGATTGTTGAATTCTTTTCTGATCTTCATGATAACTTTGTCAGCTCTTTTGATGTTAAATGGAATAGCTTATAGAGAAAAACATCTTGATCTGAATTATTGTCTTTAATTTCCAGGAATCATTTCTAAACTGGATCATTTTGTATATCTTGGTGTCCAGGCTATCTGGTTAAGTCCATTCTATAAATCACCTAATAAAGATTTTGGTTATGATATTT
This sequence comes from Nipponacmea schrenckii, assembly GCA_030562195.1. NCBI lineage: Eukaryota > Metazoa > Mollusca > Gastropoda > Lottiidae > Nipponacmea > Nipponacmea schrenckii. Next base: position 19,032,058 of record CM060202.1, read on the forward strand.
CTAACCACACTGATGTAGATCCTCTGTTTGGAAATTTAGATGATGTGACCAAACTTATAGAAGAATGCCATAAACGAGGTAGGTATGCGAAGAACTCTTAAAGACATATGCGACTGTATCATTTAACAATTCATTCTTGTACTGTATTCTAGGGGTGAATCTTTAGCAACCAATCATTTCCAATTCGTCACAATCTGAAGTTGAATTGGAAATAACAGGTTTCTCTTTCAGATAATATGAAATATGTAGGCTATCTCTTTAAATCGTCAAATTATATCATAAACTTCTATGTTTCGAGGTGGATGAAGATAGTTGACTAAAAATAAAATCACGAAATGGAAATGTTTCTGAAGGTTCCGCATTGACTGCAAAATGAGATTTCTAAAACTACGCATGAGTTTGAATCTTTTCCCCCCTGTTTAAACCATAACCGAGACATATATATATTTCTCCCCTCCTTCTATTATTTTATTCTAATATATACCTAACCAAAAAACACCGTTGTATATGGTTTTATAATTACGTGAAATAACTGTTACAAACATCAGAAATAATCTTTTCCTGCTTATTTATATCTTTCTGTTTCCTTGTATCTACCTAGATATTAAAGTGATAATTGATTTTGTACCCAACCATACGAGTGATCTTCACCCCTGGTTTCAAGCCAGTATTAAGAAACAAGAACCCTACACAGATTTCTATGTTTGGACTGATGGTAAACCAGGTCCCGACGGGACACAAATCAAACCAAATAATTGGGTATGTTTCAACGACAACGTCTATATATTCATATGCAAGTGCAATAAAATGTTAAATTGAAAATAGCGGGAAAGCAACAAATAAGAACTCATAAAACATAAATTTCGTGGAAACAATCATACACACGTACACAAATAATGTCCAAATACAAACAGCAATAAATAAACAGTAACTCTAAAAGAGGTTCTTGGTGGACTCAATAACTATTGTGGCTAGAGTGGTTTTCATGAAAACCAAGAATTTCAAAGTCCATATTAACGACTTAGTGATCTAGTGAATTTTGACTGAAACTGCCAATATATGGCCCACATTAAACCAGGAACATCTACAACACATGAACGAAAGGGGGTTTTCAGTTGTAGGTCTACTTGTTTGATCTAGCTTGGGTTTGAGAACATGATCTGGTTTATTTTCTAGTTGGGTGTGTTTGGTGGTGAAGTCTGGAAATGGAACGAAGAAAGGAAACAGTTCTATTATCATGCCTTTGTTGAAGAACAGCCAGATCTCAATTATAGAAACCCTAAAGTTGTTGAAGAGATGAATGTAAGAGTATATTATATTGACGTCTAATTGAACACAAGAATGAAACTGAGGGTGACCCCATTCTGCTTCGTATGCTACTGACATGCGGAAAAAATAACAGATTTCTTAGCCGATAATTCGATTTACATCTGTCGAGGTTATTTTAAACATACACATTTCATGAGCATCCAATAATAATGAAAGCACTTTCCCATATTTCAAACTTCTTATGGACAGAGCCAAACGTATCTGACGCTACTTGTCTATTTATAGAAAGTGATAGATTTTTGGATGAAGATGGGCGTAGACGGTATAAGGGTGGATGCTATAACTAATCTGTTTGAAACAGAGGATATATTTCAAGATGAACCTCGTAGTTATAAACCAGGCGTTCCACCAGTAAGTATTGGCCATTGTAAGAAAAACTTCATTTGGGCTGTTAACTATAACTAAATATTCCAGTGGCCAAAGATAGTAAGAGAGACGAAGAGCATGTGCCGTTTTTTTTCATAAGCACTAATATCTTTTTTTTTACAATTACAGCGCCTAAATTCACTATTATACGTCGCTTGTACTAGTGTTAAGAGTGAAGAAGTTCATAGAAACTTCTGTGTAAAGCACTGTCCAAGATCACAAAGAAAGAGATAAATGTTCGATACAAGATAAGGCGAAGTTAGCATAGTTAGTATTGAGTAAAAAAAAACACAAGTAATCTACTCAAACAATAGTCCATAATATGAAATTTGTCTTGTTACCAGTCTAAAAGAAGAGAGTATGATTAGGTTCTGAAAAGATAAAACTCTATGTATAATGATTAGAATATGTTAAACTTAATGAACTAGAAAATAAAGAGTACTAGTTATCGTTACAAGGGGTTTGTTCAATTTCAGAAGGTACAATAGTTTAGAGCTATGGTATAGTATTTTTGCAATCAAAAGGAATTAAGCCCCTTTACCATTCTACGAGTTGTTTTATAGTTTCAGTACGAGTACCTAGACCACATCTATACTTCTAACTTACCAGAAATACGAGGTGCTATACGAGGATGGCGTAATGTTATGGACAAACATTCTGACAAAGACGGATTAGATAGGTATAAATACCCCATTTTCATTGTAGGTATCTAGAAATTGTTGTACATTGTTAGACACCTACTCGTGGAGACAACAAGAAACACCTAACATCTGAATTATTGCCATCGGAAATACACAAACACGTCCAAATTATTCCCGATTTGAAATGGTTCTTTAACCAAAAACATTCATGTAGGTTTGTCTATAATCTGAATAGGAAGGAAAGAAAATCTAGTTTAAGTATATCTTTAAACTAAAAGAAAAGAAAATAAAAAGGAAAAGACGCGAAATTGTATTCATTTGCACAGTATTACGACTTTTTTTCAGGTTTATGGTGGTCGAATTTTACGATACACCAGAGAAAAGAAACGCTTACTTAGACTATGGTGTTCATTTGCCATTTAATTTTGATCTTATTGAACCTATTGGTATCAGATCTGATAGCGGCGGGCGTCAAATTAGAGACCTGGTAGATAATGAGTATGCTAATCTACCACAAAACTCTTGGCCTAATTTTGTTGTAAGTTTTAAACCCCCTCTGATCCTTTATTTATTTTGTAAGATAAATGTGTGAGTATCATTTACAAGACATCTTAACATGTTCAGAACTGCTGCACTATGGAAACATCGTTCTTAGTTTGCACTCAATTGTAGTATTCCTCAATTGCCTGCAGATAGCAAAAATCAACTATATTTTCCTTGGATAACAACTTAGGTTCACATGTCCGTCGTGACAAGGATCCTTTCCACCAGCTGGTCCTTGGCCAAACCTTTTGGGATTGATCTTTCCCGGATTATCCGTACCCATTTACAGCTGGGTGGACTGAAATACCAGAAAATATCTTTGCCTTTGACATGAAATACTGTAGTTAAATTTATATAAAAAATAATGCCTTCATTGTTGAGCCCAACACAAATACATGTACCAGGAGGTTTTGACAGTGAAGGAACCTCATTCAAATTGCAACACCCTGGTTCTTTCATTTAGATGGGAAATCACGACAGAAAACGCATCACCAAGAAAAGAGGTGCTGGAGCTACCAATGCGTTCAACATGTTACTGTTAACACTGAAAGGAACGCCAACAACCTATTATGGTGAAGAAATTGGAATGGAAGAAATTCAAGTCTCTTTTGAAGATACTCAGGATCCATGGGGACTAAATTATGGCAAGGTGAGTCCATCTCACAAACAGTTTACTCCAAATGACTAAAATCTAGATCTCTATGATCCAGATATCCACGTGATTGCTATACCACGGTTTAGTCGATGATAACCTCTATTTAGTTTGTCATTTAATCATGTGGAATTCATGGACAATGACTGCTCAAAATGACTTTTTATTAGAATTTACTTCCTTGGTATTTCTCGAAACGTATCTGTTTTGTTTAACAATGGTTCTGATATATATCAGGACACAATTGTATGGATAACAATAACTTACCATATAATAGTGTCCTGATATATATTCTCCAATTACTAAATGCCACTCAAGGAAGGTTCTGATATAGTTCAAAAAGCAGCAAAAGAGCCAATAAACAGTAAGAACTGAAATGATCTAATACATGTAGTTAATATATTTGCTGAAACATGCACGTTGTCATTATCAGGAGAGGTATGAAGAATTTTCTCGAGATCCTTGTCGCTCTCCTCTACAATGGAATGGTGAATATCAGAGTGGTTTTACTACAGCTAATAAACCATGGTTACCAGTTCATCCTAATTATAAAACTCTCAATATTCAGGTACAAAATTTTAGCTCCATCTCCCAGGAGCATATTTGATGAAAGACAACGGACCGAGACTCGGACACACTCGGAATATTCTTCACCTTGGGGAGGATACGTATACATTAACAAATATAATGTACAAATGGAAATATTTTTAACCAAACAAACCGCGCACTATATACGCAATTATACGTTAGCTTGATACGTTATAGTGCCACATTACAACTGTTCTTTTACCACTATTTTCAGACCCAGATTGAATCAAAAGATCTCAGTCCAGTTCAACTTTACAGACAATTGGCCCATTTACGTCAACAACCATCATTTCAATATGGCGACTTAAATTATGCAGTTGTTAACGACAATATATTTTCTTATGTCAGACAAACGGAGGGCCATCCCCAATATTTAGTTACAATAAATTTTGGTAAAGTCAAATCGACTGATGACTATATTAGTTATGTCAAAGGGAGGGAGGGTAAAGTAATAGCTCATACTGGTAATTTCAATAATGAACCATTCTATAAGCAGAATATGAAAATTGATTTATCTAAAATAATATTAGAACCAGATCAAGGTTTGGTATTAGAAGTAATGGGTAATAAGGATGAATTGTAGTTTATATATTTGTATATTTAGAGTGTGATGTAAAATATTCGTATTGGTATAATCAAAGATTATATTCCTATAGTAGTCATACTTGTATGAGGTAACAAATTTTCCTGGAGTTTGTGTTATGAAAACTTAACTAAGGATGAAAATAAAATCTTGATTGTATCTTTGTTAAATTTTGTGAAACAGGTCCCTTGTTGCCTGGAACGTGATGAAAACACAAGAAACATTTCCCTTCAAAAAACATTCTTAAAACGCCCCTAAATAACGAGACTTATTGAACAAAAGTTTTGCAGCAGAACGCACATAAAATTCTTGATAATAACTATGTCAATGTACATACAAACTGTTTGACTGATTAGTGTCAGTGGCGTTTTAAACATGCAAATTGCTCTACTACTACTACCGGTACTGTCTTTCTAACAAGCTAGGTTTCTTACAACAATATTATATGTGGACCTATTTTATTGTCCTAAATGTAATATTGTGCTAGGTTTTACGATAAAACAGAGCAAAAATCTTTGCAATTGATCAGGGGCGCATATCCAGGGGGGACAGGAGGACATAAAATAGGCACAAATTTGGCATTCAAGAACATCAAAGTTCCGAATTTGTTTCCCCCCCCCCCCCACATTGAAAAAGCGATCTGCGCCCCTGCAATTGATTCTTACATAAGCATATTAAATTGTGTCAAGGGTTTTATAAACGTTTCAATAAAAATACACATGTTCAGACAATTTAAATCAACTTATATTAGTACCTGGTATATATTTTACTAAATAAATACAATATTGTTTATCCTTCTTAATCTTGATACAATATCCATATAGAAAAATGTGTCGCAACGGGTTGATAAATACAATCATCTCGTAAACTTTTGTGTGTCTCATCTTAATTGTAAAGATATTATAGAATATCTTACGAGTATTACAACTGGATAACCTGGTTTACCGACGAAAATTTTCATTTGAATGGGCATTATAATACATATAATTGAATTTTGTTATAAGTTGTAACGGTACCGTCAAAAACTGAATAATGAAATTACTATTACATGTATTGGTATGTATTCCTGGTAAATCAGATCTGTCAGTCGGTCGCTGGTAAATCTCAACTAAAATGGTGGCAAACAACTATTATTTATCAGATATACCCCAGGTCGTTTAAGGACAGTGACGGGGATGGAACGGGAGATTTACGAGGTAAGGTTTTATGTTACATATCGTTCCTATAAAGTAAGCTTCTGATAGTTCTGAATCATTCTGTCCACCAGTCGACTAAACTGTTATCACTTTTTTTTCAAGATTTACTGTCTAGACACATTTTTTGAAAATTAAAAATTGCAATAATAGTTTTTATGAAGCACTTATTCCGATACATGTTAAATCAGGGATATTTCATCTATATTTCCCATTTGTATGATGCAGAAAAACCATTTCGTGAAGAGATAAAAGAAAGAAATAATATGAATATGAAATTTAGCTAAGCAACTTATGCAGTAGCTTAATGCGTGATTCATCTTGTATTTATTTATGTTAAAGAGAGTTGGATTAGTAGTAATATAGTCTGAAACTTACTGACTCTATTCCCAGCCTCTGATAGATATTTGGACAGATATGTTTCCCCACGCCATATCTATCCAACAGGCTATATCAGAGGTTGGTAATAGAGTCAGCAAGTTTCGGACTAGTAGTTGCCACCAGAGAGCTGGATAACTTCAGATTTAGAGGTGCCATCTCGGTATTCTTTCAATTCTAGTAATGGTTAGGATGAAAAAGATTTTGAAATTAAAGGGTGTTTTTATTATAAGGCTACATTCTTAGTATTATAAAATGAATGTTTCCATCCAAGCGATTTGGGAAGTCATAATTTCCACGTTGATATCAATTCATCAACAAGATACTTCCTCGCCCCATAGTCAATGTAAGGTCTGTGAAGTGTCACCGCATTGAAATTTTAATCAGAAAAGTGGCAATGAGTTCTATCATAGGTCGTCTAAGTGTGTGGTCGTGTAAATGCGTCGAACCCTAAATAATGGGTTTCATGATGACAGTATTATGGGTGTTTGAAGATGAAATGCATTGATCATATCACAGATAGACAGGAACTCTTTAAACGTTATATAATTACAGCCTACCGATTGTCTGATATATATATATATTAGTATATCTGATTACTTATATGCTTACATTGAGATTAATAATATTGTGTCAGTAGGCCACGACATTTATACAGTCAATACTGGTTATCCGGTCTCCTATATTCAGCGTGACCCTGCTCTAACGGTCATTCAAATTTCCTCCCTTGCGATTTTCAATTAAATATAAGCACCAACCTGTCTAACCCACTAACGGTCAATCAGTTTTATCCCAAGCGGTCATATAATCCTGTTTATTAACGGCCAATTGAGATAATATTAACTTTAGACTTTTAGTCAGGCATGTAAATCTACCGATAATACAAAACAGACTTCCTCCAACTGTATTCAAAAGCCACCTGTATTAAGCACCACATCTAGCCACTTCTCTTGACTGGTTGCTTAATACAGGTTTGTCTGTATATCATGTTTGTTTCCATGCCTACACGATTTTCTTCTTATATTGAGATATTTTCCTATAGAAGGTTGTTTATTCAATTTGAAATAGGCTTATAATCGATGGTGGTACATGAATTTGCTTATAAACCGACGCAGTCTATTTACAGTTTTTATATCTCAAGCTGTGTAATATGAGTAACCTTGAATTTACCTTATATAATATGTTAAAGTTGCCATGCCAATAAATATGTGGTATATGCCGAAGTCATTCTTTCACTATAGAAGCCTACGCTGCCACCATCAGAATGTCAAGCAATGACGAACCTTGTTTTAAAAACCTTGACTAAAATGGCCACATTGTTTCAGGGGGTGGATTAATTTAATTAGATTGTATACTAATGAATTGTACGCGGGAAAAGGACTTTGAGGAGGCATGTGCAATTGTTTTCAAACAATTGCAGCAGCGGTGTTATACGAAGCGGTTTTTACGCAAAATAAAAAATTCAACCCTTTGCGAACTTAAGGCTAAAAACAATGCCTAGAATGTTGAAATCCTCGGTGTTTGTTCAAAACCCTGTCTGAAATCTTCTTGTCTAACTTGTCCCTTTTTCAACTCAACTCCCTTCTTTTTCAATACCTCTAATAATGCCAAATTTGCCATAGAAGAAAATCTTACTTGTGACAGCAGCAATATCATCTACCTCATATCATGTACAACTTGTCAAAAACAATATATTGGAGAAACAAAAATAAATTGAGAACTCGATTCAATGGCCATAGATTTGATATAAATCATAATTTGGATAAAACTGTGGCTAAACATTTCAACCAATCAGACCATCACATAAATAATGCAAGAATCACCCCTATTGAACAAATTTATGAACAGACTGATATTCCAACTAGAACTTTTCGACTGCTTAGAGAAAACTACTGGATAAATAAACTTAATACGATGAAACCCAATGGTTTAAATGTTCAAGTTGACTATCAGATAATTCCTTTTGTTATACTTTTCAGTAGTACATCCTGCCAAGCCATACCCATTATCAAAGAAATGTATAAACGCCTCCAACACATTTTCCCTGATATTTTCCACAAAAAATTAATTATTGCTTTTAAGCGTAATAGAAATTTAAGTGATATTTTAGTCCAGGGCAGACTAAAACCTATAATAGTATAATCATTATTTTCCTCTTATTTTAGATTTGAATATAAGCAGATGCTGGTTACAGTTTTCCATAAATTGCAATGTATCAATCAGTTTCAAAAAAAATTTTTTTTTTTTTTTTTTTTTTTTTCCCCTCTAACTCACTATTTTTTTGCACATAACTGTTATTGGTGGTACTGAATCTTCTCCTCGGCCTGTGCTTTCGTAATTTCAATTATATATTGTTTTTACAACCATTTTCACTAATGAATCACGCTCACCAGGTCCTCGGCAGAAGGACTGCACAATTTAATATTTAAATGGCATTTAGTAAAGGTGTCGGATAAAATAAACTAATTCTGAACATTGCTTGATAAAAACCAGAGAACGCTGGTTGAAACGTCTCTCAAATAAAGTTAGTAATTGTAATCCATGATGATTAGTTTAATGTTGCACACATTAAGGCTTATTGTTTACAGACTTTTTGTCGAGACTTCTGATTGTCTGTTTCTGCTACTGTACAGATCCAATTAAATCGCTAACAACTTAGTTGAAACAAGATGACAATTGCAGTCAAGGTATAAGACGAAGTTGGTTATAGTTTGACATTGTGACACGTGTTGAAGGTATTGGGTCAATAGGCCTAGTTCTGACTCAACAACCTACACATATGTGAACATTCATGACCTTGAATTTAAAAAAACTCTTTAAGTCGAACCGTGACGCTTGAATTTACATAAAGGATTATGATAACCTATAAACCCATTTTTCCACGTGCTTGTGCAAATTCAAAGTTATATAACATCATAGTATGTAGAGACACATTGATCTGTGTTAAAGGGATTGTATAAAGCTTTTTGTATTTGTATCAGGGACACTGATAGACCTTCCACCAATTTGCATGATTTAAATTTTCAATGGAACACCTGTGGTTCCTGCAATTCCACTAAAACTTTTCGCTAAAAATGAGTGTATCAAATTAGGACTTACGATAGTCTCACGATAATTATTGTCCAACCCGGTATCCTGTCAGTGATGCAGGTCGGATGTCAGGCTACGATGTAAATAGCGTCCAGTTGTTCGGATGGGACAATAAACCGAGGCACTGTGTGTCACAGGGTGTACACGTTAAAGACTCCTCGACAATTGGAAATTGCTAAAAGTGTAGAGTAAAATTTCCCTTGTTGCACTCTGCATGGGCAGATAGGCTGAATCCTTTATGATCTTGTTGATAATTTTGTCAGCTCCTTCGATGTCAAATGGAATAGTTAAAATAGAAAAAACAAAAAAGAAACCTCTTGATCTGAATCATTATCTTTAATTTCCAGGAATCATTTCTAAACTGGATCATTTTGTATATCTTGGTGTCCAGGCTATCTGGTTAAGTCCATTCTATAAATCACCTAATAAAGATTTTGGTTATGATATTTCTAACCACACTGATGTAGATCCTCTGTTTGGAAATTTAGATGATTTTGCGGTTTTGATCAATCAAGCCCATAGTAGAGGTAAGGCATTCATCAAATCTTAACCACTCAAAACTTTTGCCATTGCTTAAATTTGTAGATCACAGATTTCAAACATTGGATATCCAAATTAGAAAAATAATCAACACTATACAATAAATGGTACAAACGTCCTATATTTTTGTTATTCATTTATCACTTTTCTTGTTGTATTTACCTAGATATTAAAGTGATAATTGATTTTGTACCCAACCATACGAGTGATCTACATCCCTGGTTTCAAGCCAGTATTAAGAAACAAGAACCCTACACAGATTTCTATGTTTGGACTGATGGTAAACCAGGTCCTGATGGGACAAGATTACCGCCTAACAACTGGTTGAGTTTATTCGGAGGCTCAGCATGGAAATGGAACCATGATCGGAAACAATTTTACTACCATGCTTTCTTAGAAGAACAACCCGATTTGAATTACAGAAACCCAAAAGTCATCGAAGAGATTAAAGTAATACATCAAATCATTCTCAAGATCAAAATTAACAATCGATCATAGTCAATTGGTTTTAAGAAAATTAACGCAATAAAGCGTTTCCGGGTGATGTTGAATATGTATTATTTTATCAATCGGAAGAGTAAGGCAAGCACTTCGATATCATCGATATCGGTAGCCGAACAGATAAGACAATTATATGTAACATAAATTTCTATCCACATTGGTAACCTTGGTAATTTATATAAATAAATGTTGGTAATTTACTTTAAGTGTTAAGTTACCAATATCGTATTAAAGTTGTGATTGGCCAACATTAAATTACCATTCCTTATATCTAAATGTTTTATGACGAATATCGATTTAAAGTTCTAGGGTAAAAAAAGTGATATTAAGTTCTATTGGAATAATATGGTGAAAAATATTATGGTAGTAATACTGATCTAACGTACCATAGGCACATTATTAAACAAAATTTCTTCCGAACTGTTTCCCCAGGAGGTTCGATAATTTGTTACAATTTATTATTACAGAATGTCTTACGATTTTGGATGGATCGTGGAGTTGATGGTTTACGATGCGATGCTGTGTTATATCTATTAGAATCGGAAGATTTGTCCAATCTTGAGCCAAACTCCAAAGCTGCTAATTTTACCTCTGTAAGTCCTCGAAAAACAAAAGAAATTTTTTTGGAGGCATTGATTTGCATCTTCAATTTATTCAAATTACTGAAGTGAGAAACAAGGTGCTTATCTTTCAAACTGTCCAAAATAAGGCAACTTGAGAATATAATGTTTATATTAATTATTAAAGTAACAAATTAGTCCAGGATTCTGCTGGCGGACAAAATGCCAGAAAGTTCAGAAATATGTTCTTAAATGAGGTCTATACATCATGTTTTGTGATGACTGTTGTTCTTACATCTATTACAAATTCTTTCACAGTTTCAACATGAAAGTCTGGATCATATCTATACATCACACTTACCAGAAATAAAACATATTATTACCGGCTGGAAAAACATTACCAATGAATACACACAAAAGGATGAGAAGAAAAGATTTATGGTTATAGAAGCTTATGAAACTCCAGAAAAACGACAAGCTTTTGTTGACTACGGAGCCGATTTCGCCTTTAATTTTGATCTGATAACCCCAATTGGTATAACCAGAGATTGTGGTGGGGTTTGTGTTAAAGATCTGGTTGATATTGAATATTCTGTAGTTTCAACAGATTCCTGGCCAAACTTTCAGGTAGATCTTTCCAATAATACAACGTTGATAGATTGATACCGTTGTACTTGACCCGCATCAATAAGATATAGTAAAGCTACATAGTATGATGTGGTTAATGGACCAATCAAAACGACATTTCTTATATGAGAGTCGCTTTTTGTTGTGAGGGAATGTGGATTGTAAATGAACATGTATTGTCTGATCTATAATAGAAAATCAAATTGGCAAAGTGTAACACGGTAGGCGATTTTTTAAAGTCAACGTGTTGAAGATTGATAAAAAAGTATTAAAGTCCTAACTGTAGGGCCCAAACCTTTATTGGTGTTGGACTGACATACACAAAATCTTTAAAATGACGATTTAAATCCCTGAATTCCACCATCTATAGGCCTATTGACAATTGATATAATGATTATTTAAAAGTGTACAATTCCAGTGTGTAAGTTTAAATTTTTCTGGGGTAGCGGACCATTTACACCCGCGTATTACACGAGAGAAACCTAGAAGCGTTGCTTTCAACATGTTACTGTTAAACTGAAAGGAACACCAACAACCTATTATGGTGAAAATAAAGGAAGAAATCCAAGTCTCTTTTGAAGATTCAGGTCCAGTTGGATTGAGATTTGAGAGGTTAGGTTTAATTGCACAATATAAGTGGACGAAAACTTCAAACCGCCATTTCCTTTAATTTGTGATTCAAGAACTTCACTGGGGCGTTTTAAAACGATAATGTAGTCCCAAATTTCATTGAGTTAGATCTGAAAAAAAGTTTTTCAAAATCTATCTTTAAAATTTGATATAATGATTATAAACATTTCACACACCGCTTCCAGTGTGTCAATTATTTTCCTGCAGGTAGGGAACCATGACAGACCGCGTATTACAGCGAGGAGAAACCAAGAAGCAGTCAATGCTTTCAACATGTTACTGTTAACACTGAAAGGAACACCAACAACCTATTATGGTGAAGAAATTGGAATGGAAGAAATCCAAGTCTCTTTTGAAGATACTCAGGATCCATTTGGATTGAGATTTGGAGAGGTTGGTTCAATTGTTCAGTGGATCATTTCTGATCTGAACAGCTTCGACAAACGCTGTCCATTTGTTGTAGTTTGTGATTCATGAACTTCACTGGGGCGTTTTGAAAACAGATAAATGTTTTGATTTATCCATCTTGAGATAGATCTGAAGCTAACAAGTTTACTTCAAACTATTATTTAAATTGAACCATGTTGAGTTCATCCATCATAAAGCTGCATGTGATGAGTCTTCGAAGAGAAATGAAATGAATGGTGTTTTACGTCCTACTATTCTTCACCTAGGACATGAAGACGAGCAACGCCATGCATTTTGCAATGAGGGAAATTTTGCCAGGACAGAGGCATTAGCCTACTCTTTTTGCGATTTCCAGCTGTCGAGGGATCTTTAACGCGCACAGCCTTTAGCACACGGGGGCCCGGTTTATTGTCCCTTCCGAACGACTAGACGCTTTTTTCATGTTAGTCCCTCTGACCTGCATACTGAAAAGCGGAAACCGGGCTGAAAAATCCAAAAGTTCATCTCGACCTTTGCCGGGATTGAAGAGTCTTCAAAGAGAGTTGAATGCTGTTTATTTGTCTATTTTAGGACAGATATACAGAAGTATCTCGAGATCCTTGTCGCTCTCCTCTACAATGGAATGGTGAATATCAGAGTGGTTTTACTACAGCTAATAAACCATGGTTACCAGTTCATCCTAATTATAAAACTCTCAATATTCAGGTAATCTCGTCTTAGATCTTGGATTTGATTGTATTACCCAACCTCGCCATGAAACACACAATACCAAAAGCAAAGGTACTATACTACAAAGCTATTTTCAACGCGTTGATTCATTTATTTTTGATACTTTGAATCTTTCATTTGGAATGCTGAAGTGATAAAATAGGATAGAGAATGGCATCAAGTTTTTCTCTTTTTTCTTTTCAGACCCAGATGGAATCAAAAGATCTCAGTCCAATCCAACTTTACAGACAATTGGCTCATTTACGTCAACAACCATCATTTCAATATGGCGACTTAAATTATGCAGTTGTTAATGACAATATATTTTCTTATGTCAGACAAACAGAGGGCCATCCCCAATATTTAGTTACTATCAATTTTGGAAAATTGAAATCGATTGATGACTATACTATTTATGTCAAAGGGAGGGAGGGTAAAGTAATAGCTCATACTGGTAATTTCAATAATGAACCATTCTATAAACAGAATATGAAAATTGATTTATCTAAAATAATATTAGAACCAGATCAAGGTTTGGTTATAGAAATAACATCTATCAAAGACGAATTATAAGCATATACGGCAATATAGAAGGCAATGCCATTCTCGAATAGCTTACGGTTATAATTCAATTAAATTCATTAAGAATTAAGCATACAAATCTTTTAATGAAACCCTCTTCATATATTCACAGCACTTGTACTGAAAGCAATTTGTATATAAAAACGGTATTTTACTATTGAAAATTTTATTTATTATTTTCAATAAAAACTTTTACTGAACTATCTTCTAATCACCACCGGCACCATTCATCATCATCATAGGTTGAGTAGGAACGACAACTGGTTGGTTTTGTCTTCCAACTGTACCAACGGGACATCTGTTAATAAAGTTTTCCTGGAAGGTGTTTTGAACGGACTGGGGACATGACCTGACAAGGAATTGTAAATGCTCTGCAACTCTGAAATCAAAATGAAACGTTTTAAGAGAGCTGACCATCGAAATATTCCAAATCTTCAACTGGGACATCTGACTCTCACGCACACATTTAATATAAAATCTGTATATATCCTATACGGCTATTGGTTTAAGTGGATATCACAATATTAAGCACAAATATATCACGATGTTGCCATATATCACTATATTTTCAAACTACTAAAAAATTAAAAATGGTGAAAAAAACAATTAGTATTTCTAAAAAAAACGTTGACCATATATCATTAAAACTATACATGAGTTATTTTTTATTTATTTTTTTATTCGGCGTTATTATTGAAGATATGAGAGTTGATTGACTATAATACCGTTACAGGTATAGGTATATAGGCCAAGACCTATTCTATGAGCTGTTTAAAATCATTATAAATGTCCAAACAAAGATTCAATAAAATCCAATGACAACTTAAGAATCAATTTTCGTAACAAGAAAAGTTGAGCGCAGGAATATAGCCTATGCGTTGGTATACAATCATGTATATCAAAACAACCACCAGGTTAATTTATTAACTTACCTGATAAACTGAGGATTTACTGGAGCATTACCACCAAATAAAATAGCCACTAGTGTTTGACTGTCTTGAGGGTTAGCAACAACATCACAGAATTGCTGGTTCTGCCAATAACAATCTTCACTGGTAGCTTGACCAAATAAGGTCGTAGCTGCTTGAGAATCGATGGCGTTACAATTATGACTGTTGACAACATTTGTCATTTGTTTAGCTGCACACTGTGAAACTTTTTGCAAATATTGTTGTCCCTAAAATTCAACAGAAAGATAAGGAACATTGAAATTGGTGGCTTATGTTTGGAAGAAGCATAACGGTAGCAACATAATATATGGTCACTCGTTATGATTTTCATAGTATTTTTGGTGGGTCAGATTCGGGTTACTGAACTCATTTTAAACATGCAAAACATAGTGGGCACTAATACAACCAATTAACCGACAGGCTGACGGACTTGTGATCAATGTCGGTATACCCGTAGCACGGTAATACATAAAAGCGTAATTAATTGGACTAGTGTCATATTCATATTTCATGCTGTCAACGGACTAACAAAATACGAATTCAGATGCCGGTTTAGAGAGACCAATTAACTATAGATTAACTACTTTGAGACTTTGCCGGTTTACTGGGTTTTATTCTTTATGTATTATATAGAGATTCGGTCGGGACTTTTCAAATATGACGGTTTACAGAGGATGCGGTTTGGAGAGATTTCACTGTATATGTGGGATAACAGAACATTACCTATCGGAACTTCTTACCTGGAACGAAAGGCTTCCGAGAAATTGTTGTGCTCCTTGACATAACGACTGCATATCATTGACCAAAAATTGGCCTCGAGACGAACATTGTTGTTGAACTTGATTAAAACAGTCGTAAAATCTACAATCACCAGCATTAGCCAAAGACTGACACTGAATTCCTGTAAATATCACAAGTGGCATAATCACAATTTTATTGGCATTGGCATTACATTTGTTATCCTATGACTTTTAATGGAAAATCAAGCACTATACTAGGCGTTTATGACAAGTGACAAACCAAGAGTAGAAATTACCATTCAAAATAATGATATATTGCTGGAATGCAGTTCTGTTTTTGGATAAAGATCTCTTAAGACGAATTATAACAGTCATAAAAAACAAAAATCAAAACTGTAACTCACCCTGTTGTGGTTGTTGTCCTACGGGATTTCCAAATGTATCTTTTATAGGCTGTGGAAATATTGATGGTTGTTGGGGAAACGTTTGCCTGCCAGGGTTGGTATTTTGTACCCACCATGGATCAGTATTTGGTTGTGAGGCGGGGAACGTTTGTCTTCCGGGGTTTGTATTTGGTACTCCCCATGAAGGATCAGTATTTGGTTGTGAGACGGGGAACGTTTGTCTTCCGGGATTTGTATTTGATACTCCCCAAAACTGATCATTATTTGGTGGTGCTGGAAAGCCTACTCCTGGCTGAATGTATGGAAATACAGGTCTCTGTGGCTGTTGATCAGGAACTCGCCATGCTGGTACCGTAGAAGCACTGAGTACAAGTAACGCTGAGACCATCAACACATCCATGTTAGCTGTATAACGTCTCGAACCAATAAACACAGTTCGGGAGGACTTCTATCATTTTATAGTGAATGATGAGATTTTACATCTCGAGTGTTATGTTGCAATGACGAATTTAACATTTGCATGATTTGTTAAAAAGTAAATCAGGAACTCAGTTACATACATTAAATTTAAAAACATCACATAACGTGACATTTTGACATTTTAGGTACTTAATTTACAGCGTTATGTCAAGTCATAGAAAAATATACAAGAACAACTTCACTCATCAGACGATAAGTATGAAGTTCTACATCATGGAATTATAACCTGCGATGACTGTGGTAAATTATCGAAACTTGTAGTCAGCGCACATTTGCGGCTGGTACTACCTTCTAACGAGCACCAGAATATTGAAGTAATTGCATTATACGGGTTATGTCTGGTAGAATGTCGAATAAGGGCGTGGTTTGACACAATGTGCAGTCTGTACCGGACGGGGCCTCGATTTATTGTCCCATACGAAAGACCAGGTGCTTTTTCCATGTCAGCCCCACCTACCAGTATGACTGACAGGGGGGAGACGGGTTTTAAATTCCGAGTGTTAACCATGATATTAGATTCACCGCACCAATATATCTCCTGGCGATGCTGGTGAATTGTTTCTAAGTTTGTTCGTTTTTTTATATCTGGGTTGGCATTGTCCATTATTGTTTTTGTGAGGTGTGAACATTAATACTGAATGGATGTCGAGCGTTTTCCTTTTGGTCTTGCTGAAGCCTGAAGGTTCAAGTTGACAGAAGGCACCCCTAAGATTACAAAAATAACCAGAAATACAAAAAAAAAGAAATCTTGGGTTTGTGTAAACACTTTCTCAATTTACGCCCCTGGGTAGTTGGTTTACAAAAATAAATCACTCAAAGGGGAGTGAAATAAAAATTTAAAGTAAATATTACACTGTCAATGAAAATAGGAAGGTGCAGTAAGCTGATATTTTGTATGCACTCTAATTGCACTAAACCAATATCACAAGTTAACAGTAAACGTTTATTTTGTACAGTCTGGTATTGAAAGATACGTGTCTGTAATTTTAAACTTGACCTGAATCAGCATTTTGTACCCCATACAAATTGGTCAAATTGTAGATATAAATGTAATTTTGTCGCATATAAAGACAGGCATTTGGCTCCAGTAATCAATGCCATGTACGTCGTGATCAAACGACACTATTAGCTGAGATCTTTAAAGGGATACTGCGTCTTATTTATGGCAGCAAGTATATTTACTGATGAAAAGAGCTCTTATGGGCCAAGTTTGAATTTTTTTAATTATTATATAAATTCTAAGACCTACTTACTATCCCTTTAATAACAAGGAGCCTGTTACAAGTAGGCCCTGATCTGGTAGATTCAACTTATTTAAAAAAAATAACACATCTGTGACCCTCAGTAAGGGTGAGTGTCCATCGGTAAGGGTTAGTGCCCCTAGGTAAGGGTTAGTGCCCCAAGGTTAGGTTTACTGCCCCTAAGTTAGAGTTAGTGCCCCTTGGTAAGGGTTAGTGCCCCTAGGTAATTGTTAGTGCCCCTAAGTTAGGGTTAGTGCCCCTAGGTAAGGGTAAGTGCCCCTAGGTAATTGTAAGTGCCCCTAGGTTAGGGTTAGTGCCCCTAGGTTAGGGTTAGTGCCCCATGTTAGGGTTAGTGCCCCTAGGTAAGGGTTAGTGCCCCTAGGTTAGGGTTAGTGCCCCTAGGTAATTGTTAGTGCCCCTAGGTTAGGGTTAGTGCCCCTAGGTAAGGGTTAGTGCCCCTAGGTAATTGTTGGTGCCCCTAAGTTAGGGTTAGTGCCCCTAGGTAAGGGTTAGTGTCCCTAGGTAAGAGCTAGTGCCCCTAGGTAATTGTTAGTACCCCTAGGCTAGGGTTAGTGCCCCTAGGTAAGCTTTAGTGCCCATAGGTTAGAGTTAGTGCCGCAAGGTAAGGGTAAGTGCCCCTAGGTAAAATTTAGTGCCCATAGGTTTGGGTTCGTGCAGTTTTCCAATAGGTAACTATTAATTAAGTTGTAAAGAAATCCTTCATCAATATTTTGTAGAAATCCTTCATGTATTCATATCATTTGTTACTCTGCAGTTTCATAATGACGGAGACGGAATTGGCTTTGATAATCAAGTGTGTAGAGGAACTCTTTAACACTGAAAAAGAAATCTGTTTGCAGTTTTTATTTCTTGTCAAGTATAGATTGACTTAAATACACTACAAAGTGCACAAACATTTACAGAATAACTATATTACAATACTAGTAACATAGCAAATATTGACTATAAAGTACTGAACCATTGTCTTTGCAACATAACATATATAAAGGGGTAATACATGCGAATACCTGTTTCCCAATACTACATATGAATAAGTTTATTAAAAAAAAACACTGAACCACAATCCTTATAAAACAGCACTGAACCAAAGTACATGTAACGAAGCGTTGAACAATAGTCTATAAAAAAACTACAGAACTAAGCATTGAATCAACAATGAACAACAGTACATGTAACTAGGCATCGAACATCAGTCTAAGACATACTACACCGAACCACAGAACTAGTAACAAAGCACTTAACCACAATCCATGAAACAGGGCACCAAACCACAGTCTTAATAACATGGCTCTGAACCACAGTCTTCATAACATGGCTCTGAACCACAGTCTTCAGAACATGGCTCTGAACCACAGTCTTATAACATAGCTCTGAACCACAGTCTTTATAACATGGCTCTGAACCACAGTCTTCATAACATGGCTCTGAACCACAGTCTTATAACATAGCTCTGAACCACAGTCTTTATAACATGGCTCTGGACCACAGTCTTATAACATAGCTCTGGACCACAGTCTTCATAACATAGCTCTGAACCACAGTCTTCATAATATGGCTCTGAACCACAGTCTTCAGAACATGGCTCTGAACCACAGTCTTATAACATAGCTCTGAACAACAGTCTTATAAATACCTCTAAACCCACACAAAGTCTTTATAACATCGCTCTAAACCCACAGTCTTAATATGTCTTATAACATAGCTCTGAACTACAGTTTTCATAACATAGCTCTG
Source organism: Nipponacmea schrenckii (assembly GCA_030562195.1). Taxonomy (NCBI): domain Eukaryota; kingdom Metazoa; phylum Mollusca; class Gastropoda; family Lottiidae; genus Nipponacmea; species Nipponacmea schrenckii. The sequence goes on from CM060202.1 coordinate 19,051,547, forward strand.
AACCACAATCTTTATAACATAGCTCTGAACCACAGTCCTTATAAGATAGCTCTAAACTACAGTTCATAACATAGCCTTGAACCACAGTCTTTCAAAACAGCTCTGGACCAGTCTTCATAACATAGCTCTCAACCACAGTGTTTATAACATAGCTCTGGACCACAGTCTTCATAACATAGCTCGTTACCACAGTCTTTATAACATAGCTCTGAACCACAGTCTTTATAACATAGCTCTGGACCACAGTCTTCATAACATAGCTCTGAACTACAGTCTTTATAACATAGCTCTGAACCACAGTTTCATAACATAGCTCTGAACTACAGTTCCATAACATAGCTCTGAACTACAGTCTTTATAACATAGCTCTGAACCACAGTCTTTAAAACATAGCTCTGAAACACAGTCTTTATAACATAGCTCGTAACCACAGTCTTAATATGTCTTTATAACATCGCTCTGAACTACAGTCTTAATATGTCTTTATAACATAGCTCTGAACTACAGTTTTCATAACATAGCTCTGAACAACAATCTTTATAACATAGCTCTGAACCACAGTCTTTATAACATAGCTCTGAACCACAGTCTGTATAACACAGTCTTCTTAACCCCCATCACTTCAACAATTTCATAGATATGACATGTTTAAGCAACCACATGATAATGAATCAACAAATGAAGAAAAGAGAAATTGGAAGTAAATGGCCACAGATTAATACAGTCCAGGAATGACAGAATACATGGAATCTCTTTAAATCTCTTGTCTAAATTGTGTAGAGTAGGTAACAAATGAATGTTTAAACTTATAATGTGAAAATATGTTGCCATAGATATAGAGTAAATGATCTATAATAGTATAATTTATAATATTTGGAATAGAATATGACATTCATATAGCTTCTAAGTCAATATGCCTCACTCTTGAATTCTTAGTCTGGAAAAAAAAATAAGACAAAAGGAACTAAGAAGTGTATTAAAAAAGAAATTTTGCTGGAGCAGATGAAAAGACCCCGAAATCCATTAATCCCAGGATCTTTTATGTACATAGCTTTTTAGCATATAAGCATGTCATCATTAACAACTCATGTCAGTCGTTTGACTTGTATTACTTCATTAAAAGAATTGTAAAGAGATTTCCTACATTTGGTATGTGTATCAGGTACACTCATAGCATCAATTTGCACCATTCCGGTATTCCTGGCATACCTCTAAAACTAAGTGTTTGATAACACAAATCACAAAATAAGCAGAATGGTGCAAATTGACACAATATTGTCTCAAAGTTAGAGTTACAAGCCTTATGTAAAGCAAGCTGTTATACTACAGTATTTCATTCATCACTAGGACAATTGGTATGAAAAGAAGGCTTAATTGGAAATATTGGACCCATGTTATGAGCATAAACTGTGTATATTCTAACCTTGATTTTTGTCTCTATTCTGTCGGTCTGTAAGCCAATTTGTTCAGCTAATAATGGTCCATAAGATAACATAAACTTTTCTACATCCTCTACTGTTTTAGCTACTTTCATTTTCTAAAATTACAAAATTAAAATTCATTCTAAATATACAGTACAACAAATATTTTGACTAATTTGCATCAGGATTTCTGCTATCATTTGTTTCCTATAATTTTCTAAATCATGTCTAAAAAATGTAGTAGAAAAAGTATTTCATAATAGCAGATCATTTTACAATAAAACATATAAGTATAACATACATAACACATCACAATTGACATCAGTGGTCGTAAGATGAAATTGGAAATGAAATTAAATGAACAAAGTTTTACATCCTATTCTTCTGCACCTTATGGGCTAATGAAGACAGGCAACACCATACAGGGTCAATGAGGGAAATTTTGCCAGGACATCCTACTCTTTATGCGATTTCAAACTGTCGAGGGATCTTCAATGTGCACAGCCTGTAGTGCACAGGCCTCGGTTTATTGTCCCATCTGAACGACTACGCGCTTTTTCCATGTCAATCTCTCTGACATGTATCACTGACAAAGGGAAAACCGGGCTGCAAATCTGAAAGTTCATCCTGACCTTTGCCTGGATTATACCCTGTACCCCCAGGTTTATGACCAATCAACTAACTCATTGAGCCACTAAGCTCAATGAAATTGGAAGGGGGCGTAAACATGAGAATATATATCAAATAAAATAAAGAGTCAAATAAAACAACAATACACTAAAACCAATGTTTCAATAAAACTTCATTCAGTTAAAGTCAATAATGGTGGTGAACCACCTGTATTAATTGCCAAGATTAGGATCCCAAGAACTTGCATAATAATTCACGCATAACCTTGAATAAATATAAATATCAGACAAATGATATGATATCTATATAGAAATAATAAAACAGAATTTAAAACATGTTGTTACTCTAACTGGACACAATTTTATGGAAAACAATTACTTTATTAAATAACTTGCGACGTTGATGCTCTCGTCTTAACAAGCAATTGCTTGTGAAACGTCACAAGTTACTTAATAATGTAATTGTTTTCCATAAAATTGTGTCCAGTTACTGTATTTCCAATTACTAAATGCCACTTAAGGGTGTTGTTACTCAGAGTTTGAGGCCATGGGGTCTTCATTCAACTGACCATTTGCATCCCTACTTAAGTTAGGCAAGTAGAACATAATTATATCAAAGATTACATAAATTAAATAATATATATATTACCTGTAACATTTCATCTTTATTATGAGCCCTTCTCAAATAATCTCTAGTTATTTCTTTATAATCATAATTCACCTCCGCCTTGAATCTTATAAAACCTCCTGATTCTATAGCTTTAACATCATGTACAGATCTAAAGAGAAGATAATATAGTGTTTATAGGACACAATATATTTGGATATATTATTTCTGACATTTATTGATATTAACACATCTGCTGTAATTGGCTATGAAAACAATGAGATTAATATTGCTCATTTTGTTGTTCCCTCAAAGACTTGTTCCAGTTTGCAAGCCATTCTTGAAAGCATCATGGTGATTTTGTCTTGATTGGACCTAATTCAACCAGAAGTCGTACTTCTATAAGAAAAAAACAGATCAACAGCCTTGACCTAAACACCTTGCTTTGCAAGCAGGCTTTTAACTAAAGGTGAAAACCTGGTTGTTGAAATATTGAAATGACTATATTCTTATCACCATTGTCAGGGTACATTTTACTTACTTTATCATTCTATCATTTTCTAGTAAATCTTTCAAAACTTCTATTTCATTCTGAGGTATAGATCTGATAATAAAAATACAGTAGCTTGAAATCTCAAACAAATGTAGCTTGAAATCTCAAACAAATGTAGCTTGAAATCTCAAACGAATGTAGCTTGAAATCTCAAACAAATGTAGCTTGAAATCTCAAACAAATGTAGCTAAAATCTCAAACAAATGTAGCCAAAATCTCAAACAAATGTAGCTAAAATCTCAAACAAATGTAGCTAAAATCTCAAACAAATGTAGCTAAAATCTCAAACAAATGTAGCTAAAATCTCAAACAAATGTAGCTTGAAATCTCAAACAAATGTAGCTAAAATCTCAAACAAATGTAGCTAAAATCTTAAACAAATGTAGCCAAAATCTCAAACAAATGTAGCTACAATCTCCAACAAATGTAGCTAAAATCTTAAACAAATGTAGCCAAAATCTCAAACAAAAGTAGCTACAATCTCAAACAAATGTAGCTACAATCTCAAACAAATGTAGCTACAATCTCAAACAAATGTAGCTACAATCTCACACAAATGTAGCCAAAATCTCAATCAAAAGTAGCTACAATCTCAAACAAATGTAGCTACAATCTCAAACAAATGTAGCTAAAATCTCAAACAAATGTAGCTCAAATCTTAAACAAATGTAGCCAAAATCTCAAACAAAAGTAGCTACAATCTCAAACAAATGTAGCTAAAATCTTAAACACACGTAGCCAAAATCTTAAAAAATGTAGCCAAAATCTCAAACAAAAGTAGCTACAATCTCAAACAAATGTAGCTAAAATCTCAAACAAATGTAGCTAAAATCTCAAACAAATGTAGCTACAATCTCAAACAAAAGTAGCTACAATCTCAAACAAATGTAGCTAAAATCTCAAACAAATGTAGCTACAATCTCAAACAAATGTAGCTACAATCTCAAACAAATGTAGCCAAAATCTCAAACAAAAGTAGCTACAATCTCAAACAAATGTAGCAACAATCTCAAACAAATGTAGCTAAAATCTCAAACAAATGTAGCTAAAATCTTAAACAAATGTAGCCAAAATCTCAAACAAAAGTAGCTACAATCTCAAACAAATGTAGCTCAAATCTTAAACATATGTAGCCAAAATCTCAAACACAAGTAGCTAAAATCTCAAACAAATGTAGCTACAATCTCAAACAAATGTAGCTACAATCTCAAACAAATGTAGCTAAAATCTCAAACAAATGTAGCTACAATCTCAACCAAATGTAGCTAAAATCTCAAACAAATGTAGCTAGAATCTCAAACAAATGTAGCTAAAATCTCAAACAAATGTAGGTAAAATCTCAAACAAATGTAGCTAAAATCTCAAACAAATGTAGCTAAAATCTCAAACAAATGTAGCTTAAATCTCAAACAAATGTAGCTAAAATCTCAAACAAATGTAGCTAAAATCTCAAACAAATGTAGCTAAAATCTCAAACAAATGTAGCTACAATCTCAAACACAAGTAGCTAAAATCTCAAACAAATGTAGCTACAATCTCAAACAAATGTAGCTAAAATCTTAAAAAATGTAGCCAAAATCTCAAACAAATGTAGCTACAATCTCAAACAAATGTAGCTACAATCTCAAACAAATGTAACTACAATCTCAAACAAATGTAGCTACAATCTCAAACAAATGTAGCTACAATCTCAAACAAATGTAGCCAAAATCTCAAACAAATGTAGCTAAAATCTCAAACAAATGTAGCTAAAATCTCAAACAAATGTAGCTAAAATCTCAAACAAATGTAGCCAAAATCTCTATATGTGTTTCCCAGCTGATAAATATAAATTTCTACATCTTGCAATAGATAATGCTTTAAAACTCTTTAGAATGTTTTTAGCAAACTATCAGAAGAAATGTGAACTTTAATTCTGCAGAGCGAAATTGGTCTTTTTCATTTAAAAGCAAATAATTAAATGTTTTTTTTTTTGCAATAATTGTTAAACTAACAAAGAATGTTGTTAACATAAAAAAGGCAGACTTACTTTTCAGCCACACTGTCTACATTAACTTTACTATTTATTACAGCTACATACATAAGTAGAAACCCTATACCTATAGAGCCAATAGGATCTAAAGCCAATAAACTTTTATGGGAACCAGACAGTGCCATACAAATACCAGCAAGAGATACTCCCATTACAGCAATCAAATCTTCCAAAAATACCAAGGTTACAAATGGATCGATCCCAGAGTATACTGAAATCAGAGAAAGACTTCTTCTAAATCCCTTTCATTCTGTCAGCCCAGCCCAGCCCAGCCCATTCTTCCAGCCCAGCCCAGCCCAGCCCAGCCCAGCCCCATTCTGTCAGAAGGACCATTATTCATCATTCTTATATTTAATTCAGAAAGAAAGAAACAACTATATTTTACAAGGAAAGCAACTTAGGTTCACAAGTCTGCCATGACAGGGATCCTTTCTACCAGGTGGTAATTGGCTAAACCTCTTTGCATTGATCTTTCCCGGATTATCCGTACCCATTTACAGCTGGGTAGACTGGAATTATGAGTGAAGATGACTTGGTCATTGGACTATCACATTGACGTTTTAAATTCATTGGTTGATATTAGAACTCACGTCCGTATCCAAGCAAATGACGTCATCACTTAAAGAACCAACGCTCTAACCTCTGGGCTATAGAACCCAAAGAGACTAATATTAATATCATTAAATATTTCCTTATACTAAAGTAATTATTAATTATAAAGAGCATTATTATTAAATTCTTACAATATCTTTTAAAAGAAAGCTGCATGACTTTAGATTGGGTTCTAATTCTCTTGTAGGCTCTACTGAGTGAATCTGAAAAAATAAAACAGTAGGTAGTTCACTAAATGTGTATAATAACCGTGTTTCCACTTGGCCAAAAAGCCGGCTTTAAGCTAGCTTTTCTCTGTTGCCACTTGTTAAATTGCCGAACCATTACGGTTCCGGTACCGAAAACCTCCCTTTTTGCGTTCGGCAATTTATTGGGGGCCAAATGAAAGCTAGATTTAAAGCCAGCTTTTTAAACAAATGGAAACGCAAAAAGCCGGCTTTTTCTCATTCGGCAATGGAGAAGTACTAGTTTTACGGCCCCACACATGACATCGGTAGTCTTGTACATTGCGACCTGTCAATAATGTGCCACTTTTTTGATCGAGACTAAAGTGGTTCAGGAACCAGATAAACTCAGTGGAAACGCACAGTGTTTGGCAATAAAGCTGGCTTTAAAGCTAGCTTTACTTCACAAATTCAAGTAGAAACGCAGTTAATGATTGAGGAAGTGGTACACTCAGTGCGAGAGATTCCCTATTGCTGGTAACATGCATTAATCCATTTTCACCTGATTAATATGTTTTTATAACAACTTTCGCTTTTTGATCTAATTTAGGGTAGCTTTATTCCAGAGTTAATACTTACATAGCTCTAAACCAAATGATACAATTATCACACCCATACCCTATAATATAACACATGATATTGTACTTAGAATTTTACTTAAAGGGATAATATCCAAAAAACTAAGTAATTATCCATAACTTAATTATTATTGAAAAACGCTTGATAAATTGATAACTTTCCAGATTTTAAGGAATTCTGTTACTTCCATTATTCGAACAATCCGTATTGAAGGGCAGTGTTAGAGCTAACTGTAGTGTTATGTACAAAGCCAATAACTAATACAAACATTCGAAACGAAACTAATAAAATACCAACGAAAGTTAGGTCTATATTTTAATTAGACTACCAGCTTAAGTTCACTAATGAATATACACTCATATTTACCTTTCTTGAGTATTAAAATATTTTATTTCATTAACCTTTTGCTGCCAGGTTGAATGAAATGACAGAAAAAATGACAAAACAGGTCTGGGAAATTCAGATTAAAAAACTGTAACAAACATTCAGGTCATTTTAGTGAGATCCTTCAAAGACCACTGCACTGATCAAATCTCTTCAAAATTGCTGTTTATAGGAATATAGCTCACCACAGTTGTATTCTGTAAATTCAGTGAATCGAGATTGTTCAACATTTCGAAACCATGGTAAATTGAAAATCCTGAACTCAAACCAAATGATAAAACACCACACAATAATGCATATACATTACGACGCTTCATATAGCCATACCTAACAATAAATCAATAATTCATATTACAGTAATATATATTTTTAATATTCATTGGGTGAGGTCAAATCTCGTGTTCCGTGTTAGTGTTCACACCATCAAATAACACAAAATTTTAGCTCATTCTTCATGTTAATATACAGTGTACTCTGAGTAACCCGAAACACTCACAAATCTGACATTATTTTTTGGTCCCGAGATATTTTGGATTACTCAGATAACAGTGGGTGAGGCCCAATCTCGTGTTAGTGGTCTGTGTTAGTGTAACGCTGTTAATTTGGTGTTATAATACAGTGTATTCTGAGTAATTCAACATATATTGGGACTGCAAGATAGTGTCGGATAAGCGAGTGTGTCAGGTTACTCAGAGTACACTGTATATTAACATGAAGAATGAGTTCAAATTTTGTGTTATGTGATGGTGTTAACACTAACACGGAACACTAACACAAGATTTGACCTCAACCAATGTGTATCTTTATATTGACTTTGTTTACAAACACTCATAAAACAAACAACTAGCCACTACCAGAATAATCTGTTCATAGTTCTGGTTAAAAATTGCTTTCATTCATTACCACGATACGTCAAACGCTAGAGGAAGTTGCACGGTAGACTGTTTGACATAAGTTTCATAAATTCTCAATTCCAATGACTTCTTTTTAATAAGGTCACCAATATGCTAGTTATAATAGGTCATAATTCATTGAACCATGCAAATTACTTATTGTAAAACAATTTGTCAAGAAAGAAGACTTACGGGTAGTTTAAATCTGCTTCTTTTGAAGATTTAAAAGTTAAATAAACCAATACACACTAGAATAATAAATAATAATATAGTCATAATCATCAGTATCTATTTCCAAGTTTCAGGTATATGAATAAATTACCATAAGTTGAAACATTGAGTTACTAAATGTCAGAAATAGTATATCCATATATCTTGTGCTTCTATAACTTAAAAGAAACATAGAGTAACTAAATGTCAGAAATAGTATATCCATATATCTTGTGCTTCTATAACTTAAAAGAAACGTTGAGTTACTAAATGTCAGAAATAGTATATCCATATATATTGTGCTTTTATAACTTAAAAGAAACATTGAGTTACTAAATGTCAGAAATAGTATATCCATATATCTTGTGCATCTATAACTTAAAAGAAACGTTGAGTTACTAAATGTCAGAAATAGTATATCCATATATATTGTGCTTTTATAACTTAAAAGAAACATTGAGTTACTAAATGTCAGAAATAGTATATCCATATATCTTGTGCATCTATAACTTAAAAGAAACATTGAGTTACTAAATGTCAGAAATAGTATATCCATATATCTTGTGTTTCTATAACTTAAAAGAAACGTTGAGTTACTAAATGTCCGAAATAGTATATCCATTATCTTGTGCTTCTATAACTTAAAGGAAACATTGAGTTACTAAATGTCAGAAATAGTATATCCATATATCTTGTGCTTCTATAACTTAAAAGAAACATAGATTTACTAAATGTCAGAAATAGTATATCCATATATATTGTGTTTCTATAACTTAAAAGAAACGTTGAGTTACTAAATGTCCGAAATAGTATATCCATTATCTTGTGCTTCTATAACTTAAAGGAAAAATTGAGTTACTAAATGTCAGAAATAGTATATCCATATATCTTGTGCTTCTATAACTTAAAAGAAACATAGATTTACTAAATGTCCGAAATAGTATATCCATTATCTTGTGCTTCTATAACTTAAAGGAAACATTGAGTTACTAAATGTCAGAAATAGCATTATATCCATATATCTTGTGCTTCTATAACTTAAAAGAAACATAGAGTTACTAAATGTCAGAAATAGCATTATATCCATATATCTTGTGCTTCTATAACTTAAAAGAAACGTTGAGTTACTAAATGTCAGAATTAGTATATCCATATATATTGTGCTTTTATAACTTAAAAGAAACATTGAGTTACTAAATGTCCGAAATAGTATATCCATATATCTTGTGTTTCTATAACTTAAAAGAAACATAGAGTAACTAAATGTCAGAAATAGTATATCCATATATCTTGTGCTTCTATAACTTAAAAGAAACATTGAGTTACTAAATGTCAGAATTAGTATATCCATATATATTGTGCTTTTATAACTTAAAAGAAACATTGAGTTACTAAATGTCCGAAATAGTATATCCATTATCTTGTGTTTCTATAACTTAAAAGAAACATTGAGTTACTAAATATCAGAAATAGTATATCCATATATATTGTGCTTTTATAACTTAAAAAAAGGTTTAAGCTTTTAGATGTTTAGATTATTTTAAAACATTGAAAAGTTTTGACTTTACACAATGTTAAATGGCAGAATGGACATTTAAAAATATCATCATTATCTTTGTTTATCAGAATCCATACTAACCTGATTAAAAGTATCAGCTAGAGAATGGAGAAACTCAGCAAACATACTAGCTGATCCTGTATAATCTGCAGCCAAATATTTGATGATTGTAACAAAAAGATTGCTGTAAGAGATTTCAAAGAGTTTTTATAATTGAAATCAATCACTATGTAAATTTAATATAATTATCCAGGCAAGATAATATATACCCACTGGCACCATTGATTATGAATAAAAACAGTGCAGTAACAATTAATGGAATCTAATATTCAACTTATAAATATACACTTCTTTTCTGGAGTGATAAATGTAGTTTCATTAAAATCTGTCAAGAATATAGCTCATTCAAAATTTTTTTGATATTTTTTATTTTTCATAGGGTACATCCTCAGTCTAATTAAAATATAGACTTAACTTTTCCACGTATTTTATTTGTTAACTAAACTAATAAAATACGTGGAAAAGTTAAGTCTATATTTTAATTAGACTGGGTACATCCTTAGTGGATAATAAACAATTATCAACAAGTTTTGTCAAAATCCATAAAGAATTATGCCTTGTAAAGTGCTTACAAGAAGTGCATTTTAAAGAAGAAGGGAAATAATTCGTATAAAATACTTTTAGAATTATTTGATTTTCAACAGGGTTCATCCTTGGATGGTGATAAACAATTTCAGCAAGTTTTGTCAAAATCTGTAAAGAATTGTGACTTGTAGACTGTTTACAAGCAGACGGACAGACATAGGTGGACATATAGAAAGTGTCATGAAATATTTAATGTGTATACCCTCCAGCATGAAGGGTTCAGTATATCTGAACAACTAGGTGCTTTTTACAGTTTCTCCTTTATCAGTTCATTCAATAATTGATTCAAATATCCTTAAGTTGTAGGCATCACTGTTCGGAGAAATTCAGAAAAATTACATGGTTGCAAAATACTTACACTGTTAAAGCTGATATAACCACATGCATTGGTTCTATCTTATTAAATTTCTGTAAATAATGAATAAGAATTATAATATTAATATAGTTTAAAACCATGAGTAAATAAAACAAGTTATCTTTAAGTAGTAATTTTGGAGATTGGTCAATTGGTAATTTCCAGAATTTATCAACCACGTAACAAGTTTTATGTCATATATTCCTTTCCAAAAAAGACAGTAATTTTGCAGCACATATTTTTGATACTAAATATAACACTAATTGAAAAAAGATTACCTCTAGTTTTGGATTTTTTCTAAGATTAAATTTATACATCTTTGGATCAAAAGCTGTCTCCTGTTTTCTACCAAATGTAAAAACTGTCAAAAGAACAAAATTATCTTCTTCAATAAACAAATTTCTTATAGATTCATAGAGAGAGGGAGATAACTCTGTTTGTTGGAAGGTTGGGGCATTTTTATCTTTAAAACATAATAAGATTGGTTATTTCATATCTTAAATAGGCAATGGGCATGCAAACAATCTTCTCAGTTAATCAATGCAAAATGATAAGGCCAAGTAAATTGACAGTATGCTGGTTCCTTTCTTTTTAAATAGAAAAAATATATAATAAAACGTGTTCAACAATTCAGAATGGATATCGTTATTCCCTTTTTATTTGAGGAGTCATGGTGGCTCAGTGGGTAAGACGCTTGCCCGCTAGCATGAGGGTCCCGGGTTCAAACCCGGCAAAGGTCGAGATTAACCTTCGGATTTTTCAGCCCGGTTTCCCCTTGTCAGTGATGCAGGTCGGAGGGACTGACATGGAAAAAGTGTCTAGTTGTTCGGATGGGACAATAAACAGAGGCCCCGTGTGATACAGGCTGTGCACATCAAAGATCCCTCGACAGTTGGACATCGTAAAAGAGCAGACTAAAGGCGCTGTCCTGGCAAAATTTCCCTCATTGCACACTGCATGGCATTGCCCGTCTTCATTAGCCCATAAGATGCAGAAGAGGAAGGACATAAAACTCCATTAATTCATTTCATTTTTCCCTTTTTATTTGGATCCTTAATAATGAAATAGAAAAAATGAACTATTAAAATTGACAAAATGTTTTCAAAAACTCACAAGGGAATGGATTTGGTTCTAATCTTCTCATCTTCTCTTTCTCAATAGCTTTCAAACTTCCCCATTTCTTTATAGCTCTACAATACAATTCTTAGATTCCATACAGCATGTTGAAGCATGTTGAAGCATTAGAAGCCATAGGCATGTTAATTTCGACAAAGCTTCTTCTGTTACCGGCACATTTTTACATCCAGACATAATTTGCGAGCAATTTACATATATTATCAGATCAGTCATATACAACCTATTCTATAACAATTGATTCTTACTTACATAATATTGAACTGACTTACATATATTCCACATCACTACGTAAAAATAGTTCAAAGTTTTCACCCAGATGATATGGACTCCTACTTTTAAAACATGGTAAGTTTTCTATTTCTCTACAATAAACATTATAACCAAAATAATATTTCAACATAATTATACCTGATCAGCAATGTGGTGTATTAATCAATTCAGACGTAAGTTCTAATCGCGATCGGCGTGTGGAAGATCGATGACCTTGAATAAGTCATCTTCACTCATAATTCCAGTCCACCAGCTGTAAATGGGTACGGATAATCTGGGAAAGATCAATGACAAGAGGTTTGGCCAAGGACCAGTTGGTAGAAAGAATCCCTGTCACAGCCGACATGTGAGCCTAAGTTGTTATCCTTGTAAAATATAGTTTGTTTCTTTCTTTCTTAAAAGTTCTGGATTGTCATATATTGAAGAATTTCCAAGTGAGTCATTTGTTCTATGTATCATGAAAATGTACTTACTTTTGTGTTAGTAAGTATTTCTGCATGGCATTAAATGGTTCAATATAAATATTAGCTTTATAATAATAATAGTCATTCTTTAATACATCTTTACCCTTCACTTTACCTTTATCTAAAGTAAAACAGTGTGATTCAATATTTCACTTTGGATGTGAAAAAATCAACCCAGACTCAGATAATTACAAAGCTTTCCTTTTCTAATCTCGTGTTAGTGTTCCGAGTTAGTATTAACATATAACTCATTCTTCGTGTTACTATACCGTGTACTCTGAGTAACCCAAAACACTCACAAATCTGACATTATTTCTCAGTCCTGATATTTGTCCGATTACTCACAGTACACTGAATTAAAACACCAAATTAACGTTTCTAATTAAGGTTACCCAGAGAGACTAGGGCCAATAACAATATTTCAGGTGTGTATAATTAAGCCTTGTATTGTGCAAGCATCCAAATTCACGTAGCAGTAAAGATTGAGGTTCATATGATATCATGATTTAACTCTAAGAATGTTTTTGACTTTACCTTCAGACAGTTTATTCTGACTATTCTGTGAATCTGAACTTATTATTCTAGCACTGATTATCGGGAATGAAAATAACTGCTTTGATTTGTTTCTAAATTTAGGTTGAAATGGTCTGGTAGCTTGACAACCTGTAGAATTAAAAAATAATAGATGTGAGAGAAACATAATTTAAGATTAGATACCTTACTAATAATCCTTTAAAATACTGTTTAGTACAAGTACTACATTGAAATTTTCTTGTTTTAGTTAAATAGTAGCCTAATAACTACATAATACATTTTTTAAACTTTGTTTTCAAGTGGGAGTAAGCATATACACAGATTCGATGTGTAGGATAAACTCCGAAAACGTGTCAATAGATTGACCTATATTAAGTCGAAGGCTGTTGGGCCAATGACTTAATGTAGGTCAAAACTATTGGCGCATCTGAGGTGAAAATCAAATAACCGATCATGTAAAACAGTTAAATTGTATAAATGAAGTAGAGTAAATATAAATAAGAATTAAACATTGGTGTCATTAGCATTTTTGTTGTGCAAAAGCATCAGATCGCATACCACTATTTGACAAATCACTTTACTATATCAATATACACTTATTCATAATTAGTATATGATGCTGTTACTCCCTTTGTTATTAATGAAGCAGGTAGACGACGACTGTAAAACCTCTGTATAAGTGTTCTCAGGAGCTGGATTAGGCTGCAAAAGGTCTTCTCATTAGGATCTGCGAGATACTTAGAGGGATTAGTGAGATAGCAAACTGAAGAAGTAGGTATCCCTCTAAACAATAAAGAATACCCTGGATGTGAGAATTATATCATTTTAATCATCAAACGTTTCGGACTGTAGTGGTCCTTCATCAGTGACATACAACCACTACAGTCCGAAACGTTTGATGATTAAAATGATATAATTCTCACATCCAGGGTGTTCTTTATTGTTTAGAGGGATACCTACTTCTTCAGTTTATAATTAATGGTTATATAATCTAACATTACCTTTACAAGTTATTGACAATGTTCTAAGAACTATGTTAGTCGACTGATGGTTAGAGTACAGAACTTTGTTTATAAATAAACATTGTACTCTTCTTTGGCATAATGGAAACATCATCTTGACCTGGAATACATAGTTAGAAATAAACCTTAAACTTTGTTGTAACATGAGAACAAATTATAAAAACATCGTAATTGTATAGTTGTAACATGGAAAGTAGAATATGCTTTGATGATTTCATGAAAAATAAGGTTATTTTGATTGGCAGGCCTCAAATGTGCAATAACTAGGTATTACTCTACGACACAATAGAAGTGGGAGTTTCGCCAGAGATATGCAAATGGCAATTTGTCAAGCCCTAATGAAAACAGATAAAGAAATGCATGTGGATATTCCAATGACAGAATATGAACTATTTTTTGATTACTCAACTCTATAGAGCAAAGGTTACATGTATACTGTATGCCTAATTTGTTTAAAATAGCAAAAGCCAGTTAATAAGCAGTAAGATTCATATGTATGCCAAAACCACCTCACTCTCAGATTTTTGGAATAACTATATAAAGACCAAAGCAAAGCAAAGCCAAAGGCCGTAGATATGTACCGGTATGTAAAATTGTACAGTGAAAATGAAACGTGAGAGTTGGTTTTACCTCTATGTTTGTTGATTTCTTTCAGTTGACTAGCAATTCACTCAAATAACGCGATGAAAGGATTCGTTATTATCAATTCATAATTTGGATACAAAACAACAGTGTATTCAAAACAAAATTTCTTCAAAAAAAAGTCAAGTCATTCCACGAAACCAGAAATACATTCAGAAAAATGTTGTGGTCTGACTCCAAGGTCAAGGCCTTTTTAAGGTGAAGGTTGGATATTTCTCTCAGCAGTTGTTTTTCTTTTGATTATATTCAAAAAACAGCATTTAATACCAATTTACCTTCTTAAAGCTTATCAATCCATTTGGTTTAACTGCTACAAAGATTAAGGTCAGTGAGGAGCTGACACAAAGTCGCCAGACATTAGTAGCAGTAGCCTACTAAATTAAAAAACTACCGGTCCGTTGTGGCATACTACCACTGCTTCTTTAAGTTTTAAGTCTAAGACTCTGAGAGTGTAAGAGTCTAAACGACCTCTTTGACTTTAGATAAACTTCTTATCTTAACCGCTTCAGATTATGAGAAAGCTGTAAGTCTGTATCAGGTATAGAATACTTATGATTTGTCCGAAACTTGCTGACTCTATTCCCAGCCTCTGATAGCCTTTTGGAAAGATATAACTGGGGGAGAGCCATAAAAAATAGATAAAAAAATTGGGGATTTTCAGCACCTTCCTGGGTTCAGAGATTTTAAACGTATCTGATGGACCTAGAACAATAGGCTTTGTGCACCAAGCATTGGCTATATTTTAGTGTTTGCCAAGCCAACACTTGGTTTTATACAATTTCAATATGTATAACACTGTCCACTGAAAAGATAGGCAGGAGAAGGAGACAGTATTATAATTTACAGGAAAGCATAAAAAATGATAGGGCCTACTGGTACAATGACAAGTGAACAATGTAATTATGATTAATAATTATGCCTTGGCCTTTAATTGAGTTTAAAAAGGGATTTTTTAGTACAGAAGATATTTAGAAGGAACATGTTTTAAATGTTATAATTTACTTTACTGGCAATAAGAAAATTTCTTTTTGACATGGACAAATTTTTTATTTCTACTATGGTTGAAGAATAGACCTGCCTATACTCTATTTAATCATGTGAAATTGTTTTTTAGGCCTAGATGATAAATATGAGTAGAATAAATGGTCAGTTATTACGATCTGCATGTGATTTATGTGGTAGATCTACGTTAAAACTGACCAAGAATTATTTACACACAAGCAGACGGACACTTAGTCATCTAACATCTTCATTAGATGTTCCAGTATCTAAAAAGAAAATACAACACCCTAATGTAGCAAAGGACTATATCAATGTGGAAAAATACCTCGGAAAAGAAAACGATATGGTGATTGATTTATACAATGGATTGAGGAATGGTCAACGCTCAAGTTTAGCAAGGGCAATAACTCTTGTTGAGACTTCACATAAAGAGAAGAAGAAACAAGCACAGTTATTATTAATGAAGATACTACATGATAATATAGCTGAAAATACTCATTCCTTATCCAAACAGACCACATTTAGAATAGGTAACAGATTTTACCTTAATGCCATGATTCTGTAATGGAACAAATGTTCCTGTAGCAATAGATTTTGAATAAAATTTTATTGGATCATATAACTAGGTGGAATTAGTAAAAAAATTGTTGAGTTTGGCTGTTCATACTTCATAAGTCTATAGCATGCTATCAAATACTCATAGTGGAATTATTTGACCACACCACGCGAGTGAACCATTTCTCAAATATTACTGTAAGGCTACAAATTATTGCGAGATAGAAATTAATGCGTTAAATGCAACCTATCCGCGATCGCATTAATTTGTATCCGCATTTTTAAATACATATTTGCAAGTGAATTATATGGACAAAGGGTAATATTGGTCAAGTATTTAAATTGAGACCGGACGGGATTAAGTAATTAGGTAATTATCTCTAAATTTGAAGCAGATTAGTAATCAATGACCTTAAAAAAGTTTAATAAAAAGAACGTTAATTGATAAGATGAGGTGAATACAGCACCAGCTGTCATACTTCCGGGAAGTCATTTTCTTTTTTATGATATTAAAAAATGCGACACCTATCGCGGATCGCATTAATTTGTACTCACATTTTAGTCTCTTTACCCCATGTCGCATTAATTTCTAGCCTTGCAGTATATTTATAATGTACTGATAACCAGTATTAAACAATATTTACAGGATTATCAGGTCCACCCGGTGCTGGTAAAAGTACATTTATTGAAGCGTTTGGTAAATATTTGACCAGTAAAAATCATAAAGTAGCTGTGTTAGCTGTTGATCCTTCTTCATCTACTACTGGAGGTAGGGCAGAGTTTCTAGAAACTTTTCATTCTTCCAAATACACAAGATTATATCTTAATTATATTGATTGACTAAAGCTCATCTAATGCTGCTGAATTATGTTTTGAATAAACAACACTCATTAACTGATTTGACTTGAGGTGTAGAAGCCAAATTTTTCAGAACTGATGCGATGCAGGTATATTCAAAGATGCAAATCTCACATCTAAGAAAGTGTCCAAAATTCCGCTTGTTTTTCTCTTATTTATGAAAAAATAAAAATTCCACTTAGTTATTAAGTTTATCAAATTGATATTAATTCTCCAGAGCCCTGAAAGCTGTTTTTCTGTATTCTAGGTTCATTATTAGGAGATAAAACTCGGATGCCAGAACTGTCATGTGATGACAATGCGTATATACGACCCTCACCATCTCGTGGTACTCTGGGTGGTGTTACTAGGACTACCAATGAAGCTATAGTACTATGTGAAGGTACTGGATTTGATATTGTTATTGTAGAAACAGTGGGTAAGTGTTATATCCTAGTGGTTTGTCTGGTTGATAGGTAAAAAGTTACTATTTAACATAAGACATTGGCACAGGGTTAAAATTCAATACATCAGATGAAGTACGGTAACAAAATTTTTAGAAGTATTTTTTTTGACCTAAGTTGTCTTATAGTGCTGCATAGTATTTTTATTTTTGTTATATATCAAATAAAATTTATAAGTGTCTTAATTTTTCTTTAGTTTTTGTTATTTTTTATATACTATTATACAATGTTATTTCTGATATACTATTATACAATGTTATTTTTTTTATACTATTTTACAATGTTATTTTTTTTATACTATTATACAATGTTATTTCTGATATACTATTATACAATGTTATTTTGTATATACTATCATAATATGTTATTTTTTATATACTATTATACAATGTTATTTTGTATATACTATTATACAATGTTATTTCTGATATACTATTATACAATGTTATTTTGTATATACTATTATAATATGTTATTTTTTATATACTATTATAATATGTTATTTTTGATATACTATTATACTATGTTATTTCTGATATACTATTATACAATGTTATTTTGTATATACTATTATAATATGTTATTTTTTATATACTATTATACAATGTTATTTTGTATATACTATTATAATATGTTATTTTTGATATACTATTATACAATGTTATTTTGTATATACTATTATACAATGTTATTTCTGATATACTATTATACATTGTTATTTTTTGATATACTATTATAATATGTTATTTCTGATATACTATTATACAATGTTTTTTTTTATACTATTATACAATGTTATTTTTTATATACTATTATACAATGTTATTTCTGATATACTATTATACTATGTTATTTCTGATATACTATTATACAATGTTATTTTGTACATACTATTATACATTGTTATTTTTTATATACTATTATAATATGTTATTTTTTATGTACTATTATACATTTTTATTTTTTATATACTATTATACAATGTTATTTTGTATATACTATTATACTATTTTATTTTTTTTATACTTTTATACAATGTTATTTCTGATAAACTATTATACAATGTTATTTTGTATAAACTATTATACAATGTTATTTTGTATATACTATTATAATATGTTATTTTTTATATACTATTATACAATGTTATTTTTTATATACTATTATACATTGTTATTTTTTATATACTATTATACTATGTTATTTTGTATATACTATTATACAATGTTATTTTTTATATACTGTTATACTATTTTATTTTTTATATACTTTTATACATTGTTATTTCTGATATACTATTATACAATGTTATTTTTTTTATACTATTATACAATCTTATTTTTTTATACTATTATACAATCTTATTTTTTTATACTATTATACTATGTTTTTTTCTGATATACTATTATAGCCTACTATTTTATACTATGTTATTTCTGATAAACTATTATACAATCTTATTTTGTATAACTATTAAACATTGTTATTTTTGATATACTATTTACAATTATTTTTTATACTATTATACATGTAGGTCAATCTGAGTTTGTTAGTGATATGGTAGATATATTTTGTTTATTAATACCCCCAGCAGGAGGGGATGAACTACAAGGTAAATTTTATACTTCTTGTTTTGAAAGTCATCAAAACATTTACAATATCAAACAACATGCAGATTTGATTCTGGGAAAACTCATATACATGCAATATTTATTTTAGGTTGTAAGTCAATTTATTTCTACATTCATACCTTTATTACATACCTTGACTCCATAATCTTTGTCAGGATTTTCAATCATCAATGTAGAAAACAACTCAAATCTTTGACAGCAGTCATGAATGCCAAAACGTTATGTAACCTGTGTCTTAACTGAAAAGCTTTCCATAACTTGCCTCGAAAGGACAATAGACTTTACCAACTTCTGTCGGAATGCAGACTGAAAGTGGGTTTGTTGTCTGAAAACTACATAGCATGAAACTGATGGTTTATTTTAGTTGTATTTAGCACTATTTAAGCAGTAAGATTTTTTGTTATAGTATAATGTAGGTATACAGGACACCTGTTTTGAATACTCGTTATCTATTATTATAGGTATCAAGAAGGGTATAGTAGAAGTAGCTGATATGGTAATAGTTAATAAGAGTGATGGTGATTTAATACCAGCTGCTAGAAGAATACAAACAGAATATATCAGTGCTTTAAAATTTATGAGAAAAAGATCCAAAGTTTGGAAACCCAAGGTATAAATGTCAATGATACTGTTAGTCAGGGTTACATTAGGGTCTAACAAAGTGCTTCTTGAATGTTTGTCAATTTAACCTTTTGACCTGTTGATGCAAACAAAAGGTGTATACCTAGAAGCGTTAGACACTAAATATTCCCTTTATTCGCAAAACCGCAGAATTGGATAGAGCAGAAAGATGATTGTTAAAACAGGTTTGATCAAAAGTTAACTTGGCGAATGTTCAAGAACCACGCTATAAAACCCTAATTGAAGCAAATTTTAAAATAAAAGCTTACAAAAAAAACGCCCAAATTTGGTCAAATTTCAATTAGAATAACCACTTCCTTTGACTCGTATTCTGAAGTAAACAGTGTTCAGGACCTCTTTGAAGTATATTCTAACGATGATTTGTGATTTGTCATTTCAGGTGACTAGGATCTCCTCCTTTACTAAAGATGGAATTCCAGAATTGTGGGATACATTAAGTGAATATCGTAAAGTAATGATTGAGTCTACTGAATTCACCATACGTAGACAAAAACAATTAAAGATTTGGATGTGGAACCATATTAAAGATAATATATTAGATGTTTTCTGTGAAAACAATAAGGTGGAAGATAAGTTACCAATGTTAGAAAATCTAGTTATGAAAGGTGCTATTACTCCTGGTTTTGCCGCAGATCTTTTACTGCGAGACTTTATACAGACTTTTAAATAAGAAATTTCAATATATAGTGTTTCTTGCAATATGTGTTACAGGTTTAATTTTGAAAGGGAGCTGTTCAGTTCAAGGATATTTATCATTTGATATACAGTGTTCAGTTCTAGTTAAAGTCTTGCTAAAATAAGGAACCCCTCCATTAATTTATGATTTAGGATTAAAGGATGGTAAATTTATATATTGTTTTGACTATAATAATGAATAATTATTAAAATTATATTATTTGTTATATTAATTATTTGTTTTATATATAATAGAATATAATAATATTTGATATTTTTTTTTGACTATATTATAATAGATATTATATTATTTGTTAAATTATATTATTTGTTAGTATATTATATGTTATACATAATTTGTTAGTATATTATTTTTGTTACTATATAATATATATTATTTGTTACCTGTATATATATTATTTGTTACCGGTATATTATATTATTTGTTACCGGTATATTATATGTTACCGGTATATAATATTATTTGTTACCGGTATGTTATATTATTTGTTACCGGTATATTATATTATTTGTTTTGACTTAACATAACTCTAATGATGATTAAGTAACAACAAGTTTAATAAAAAAGAAAAAATATAACATACAGTAAATAGTATACAGCTTTGGTAAAATTTGTAAAATCAATATTCAGAAATACGTTATCAACAGTCGCAATATTTTGACAGGACCCTTCACTGGGAATGTCAGATGTTAATGTTGTAGTTCTCTTTGAAAAAACATTAAAAGTTTCAAGGTGGGTTTACTGAAAGCACCACCACCTCCCACAAGTCCTGGGTAGTCTATAATACAAACCAATTCCCATCCTTGTTGACCCATTTGAATTATCTGCCCCTCCCAGGCCAAGTTAGATTTGATATTGAACAAGCCAGATCGACCAACATCGTAAATAAATTCTACCATGGTTCCTTCGTATTTCTGAGTATTATCATTCATTTTATCTTCTGGTTTTTCAAAGAACCAAATAGTATTTAAGTTTATGCCTGCTTGCACACTCATCAATCCCTGCTGCATATTCATACTGGATGACATATCAAAAAAGATATTCACCATTTTCCAGCCTTGAGAGAGTGGGCCGTGGAAATTACCCAGCCAATCACAGTTGACAATAGTTTGAGGGTTGCCAAAACCTTGCATTTTCATAGAGATTTGTACAGGCACTGGTATGGTTTGGTATATAAATTTTCCTCTCGAATTATTTGGTATCTCAAAAAATAAATCTACTCCAGAAACTGAAAAAGAAGACCATTTTAGTTTTATAAAGACATTTTTTAAAAATTAATAACACTCGTATAAATATTTTTTGGTTTAGGTTGAAAAGGGATTATTCACAGAGATCTCAGTACATAATGTTTGTTTTTAAGTCGAGGTTAGGAAAAGATTCTTACCAGGAGATTTTCCAGACATTTGATTCATATAGCCAGCAGACACAGAGTTGCCACTGGCACACAGAGTGACAAACCGACCACCATTTTGACTGTGAGTCACAATTGATGATAGGAGATGGTTGGTATCAGTGTTCACTTCTGTTGATGTATTTCCAAATAAGGGAATCAAACCATGCCTAATCTGTGTTGGTTGAATGCTAGATCTCTCTATAAGGAGTGTATATGTGTTCTCTGGTTCGCTTTCTTTCTTCATATAAATAGCCTGTAATTTATAACCAGAAATTTCAGAGTAATGTTACATACTGGTACCAACATTTGTTTGTCCAAAATACTAGTGTAATAATGACACTTAATAATAGTCATGGCACTGTACTTTAATGTCATATTTCTAATGTAATTACACTATGGCAATGCATGCTTAAACTACTTGGGTTTACAATCAATCATAAAATCAAATACTACACATTACAATAGCAGAAGAGTCTCAGTAGACTGTAATGACAATACTGTATTTCTAATGTCATTACACTATGTCAATGTCATGTCCAATATCTCTAATGTCATTACACTATTTCAATGTCATGTCAAATATTTCTAATATCATTACACTATGTCAATGTCATATCCAATATTTACAGTGTCATTACACTATGTCAATGTCATGTCAAGTATATCTTTACACTATGTTAATGTCCTATCCAATATTTCTAAAGTCATTACACTAATTCACTAAGTCATGTCCAACATATCCAATGACAATTACGACAAATAATCGTCAAAAAAGTCAAATTTTTCATATTAAAGGGGCACAGTCTTGATTTATTTCGGACAATCATCCGACAGCCTCAAACACATGAAATCTTTTGTTTAGCTAATCAGAAATAGTCTACAGAGCTTTCCTTTGAAATTTGAGCCTTCAAATCCATGGGTATACATAATTATCCGTGTTTGAAAATCATAATGTCTTAAGATATTATGAATGTCCCGCCATATTGGAAAATCAAAGAGTTATAAATAGACTACTGCGCAGGCCCACACTTATAAAACAAAAAGAAAGTACATGTAATAACAATTGTAGATTTTGTCAACAGGACACACAATTTTCAGACTGACTGAAGACCAGCCGCGTACAGCACGGAAAAAAATAAAAAGTGAAATTTTTTAGGTATATTTCAAGGTATTTTGCGATTTTCATAGAGCTTGAGTATTTCTGAGGGCTGTTTAAATGTAACAAAGGCCCAAAACGACCCCTAAAAATCAAGATTGTGCCCCTTTAATATCACACTTCATCCGATATTTACTGTTAAAAGTTCAACCTCCTCGCTCGATCAAATATTATTCCATTATCATAATCATTTTTTCTTGTCCAAGAGAATATCTCACCTTCAATCGGACTATTTCCTCATCAAGTCGAATATTCCATACCGTTAATAAACTTATTAACTGCAGAAGGTAAAGCTTATGCATGGCAGATGTCACACAGGTACTTACCATTTAACCCTTCCAATGCAAATCGTACGAGAATATAAAAGAAATGTTAAAAAATGCATATTCCTATTACCTGATACGGTAATTTAACTGTTGAAGACATCATCTGAGTTTGGACTTGACCTGGTACGTTTCTATAACAAACCATGTGAAACCCTTCTGCCATTGGTGCTGAAAGCAATGGATAGAAGGAATCCATGTCTGAAGATGTCAACTGGTCCCCTTGTTTAAGTGCAAACATCTTTCCTGTCATGGACACTTCCGTGTTCACAAATCTGTACTCAACTTTAGGTCCATGGTAAGGTGGCGCAGAGGCCGCAGGATTGGCATTAAGAACCGTACCTCCCGATTTTGAAGATGCTGCACATCCCATGGTTGCACTCTGTAGAAACAATTGTCTAAAACAACCGTAGTGACCTTAAATTTAAAATCTGAAATATAAAATTTCGCCTATATCCAATTCAGTCTTGCACAATAATTATCAAGTTACAAATTAAACAGTAATCGTGTTGCTCATTGGCCAAATATTCTAATAACGCCTTAAATTAAAATAAAATAAACAAATTCTTATGGAAGACATTTACTTTCTTTACCTGAGCGACATTTCTTATCATTGCTTGATAAAGACCAGAGAACGCTGGTTGAAACGTTAAAAGGGTTTTTTTTTCGAAATAAAGTTAGTAATTGTATTCCATACGAATTTGATTATTTTATGCAACACTTTTACTAAATGTCATTTAAATATTACGCCTTATACTGATTACAGTTAGGAGTTAACCCTTATTTCGTAATTGCATTTATCAAATATAATAAGCTTACTTTGTCCCCACTGGCGATCATGACCTATTATTTTTATTTACAATGAAGCATTGTATTATTGGTTACTATGACCACAATATCAATAATCTAAAATCAGTCGTCTATTTGTTGCTTTCATTTTCTAATGCATTAGAAATCAACGAGCGATACATTACAATCTGTATCTATTGTATAACAATTAGGAAGAGAAACTTGCCTGTTGCGACACCACGTCTAACCTGCAATAGATTATTTTCACTTAGGTGAAAATTTCACAATACTCGACCATGTTTGTTGACTAAGTTGCTATAAACAGTTCGATATAACACACTGAAGACCAGTTATTCTGCTAACTTGAATTAGCTTACTAAGATACAATACAGACGGCCTATAGACTATCAATTCATTTCTTGAAGTGATACAATCCAAGAACTGTGTAGGAATATATAATTTGTCAGTCTCCTGGGTGAAGCTACATTCATTATGAAAACTAAATGGATGGAAATGGATCACAGAAATATATTGACCTTGTTAAATTCTTGGAGGGTGAAGGAATTTTTTTTTTGGGGGGGGGGGGGCAATAATAACACAGAATGTTAGGAGTTTTAATTTTTCTGCATAAATAATTACCAATACCGGTATTTAATTCAATGATTTATTTAATGAGTGTCTGACAATTGCGCATCGACCATCTACGTTACATTTTACCATAAAATATGTACAAGGAATGCTACATAAAACGATCATATAAACACAGATTGTGATCCAGCAACGATCGCATCGCATTCAACAAATATTCTCGGTCCTTTTTATAATAATTCTCTTTGAAAAAACATGATATTGCCAAAATTAATTTTGCAAAACGTTCTTTGAACATTCGGATTTTGAATGATACAAGCCAACTCCCACCCTTCTAAACCCATTCTACATATCTCATTTTCCCAAAAAGCTTTTCCATTTTGTATAGAAACGGCCTTTTCTGGAGAGGTACCTACAGATTGCTGAATTACCGCACCCTCGTACCTCTGTGTGCATTCGTCTTCTGAGCGTGGTTTTTCGTAAACCCAAAGAAAGGTTTTTATAATCACTGTTCCAACAATAGATGGTTGGCATTTACTACTACCATCAGCAAATATATCGATCAGCCGCCACCCCTTCTTCAGGTGTTGATCGAATTCACAAACCCAATCGCAATCCAAACAGATCTTGGTGCTTGTAGTCCCTTCTATCATATTCTGAATGACAGTAACAGGTTCCACGTGGTAACTGTACATTTCAATTGCTGGGGGGCTTGGAACCTCAAAGATCATGTCCATCTGAAGAACTACAATAAAATAAAAAGTCATTTTAGGAAATGTGGTTTTTTTTCGGTAAATTTATAAAAAAAAATTGACGTCCTGGGTGTGCTCATTAAGTGGTTGGAAAAGCCACACAATTCGTATCCGTTGAATATGACTTGGTTGTCAGACTAACAATGAGGAGAAAAGTCATCATTTTCTAATGTTGATGAATTTGAGGAATGTTGCACTTCATAACTATGCTTCGTATGGGTAAGCATATCCCTACTCTGTAATGCGGAGCTGCAAGATTTTTTTTATGGTAGACTACTTAATATACAACTTCAATAACTTAAGTCTCTCTTTTGAAAAACTATCGACATCATGTTCATCTTAACTGAATGTCATGCTGATGATGTTAAAGAATGAAGGACACAACCTACCGGGTTTAGATCCATCTAAACTGAAGTTAAATCCTTTGAAAACTGATGCCCCAGTTAATGCTGCTGTTACAAACCTGTCTCCATTGGCCGCTCTGGCGTGTATAAGCTCTATGATATGGTTTGTATCCGACTTCACTTCAAAAGCTTTGTCATGAAACCCGGCATCGCCTATGATTTTACCTAGAATATTAACATGCTCTACGGACAATGTCCAATTTTCTTCATCGTCGACACTGACTTCAGATTTTGTCGATAGAGGGTTAATCTTCTTGTACAGAATTCCTTGATATTGTTCAGTTTTAGCCCTCTGAGTGTTTGATTTTTGGTTGGGTAGAGGAATATGATGAAGACTCAACAATCTTTGCTTGTTCTCATACATAGCTTCTAAGTTTTTCATTAGTTCTTTCATCTGTTCCACATCCACCACATGTCTGACATGACCTTCCGTTCTACTTGATAGCTTCACCGGAACCACATCAGTATGGAAAGTGTATTCGTATTTTACACCATCATAAGGTTTAGTTGAAAGAACATTAAGTAACACCGTACAGTGACCCTTTGGCTGTGAGGCTCCACAACCCATTTTCAATGTAAAGAAAGTGTTTTATATAACCTCAAATTCTATTGATTGAAAGAATGACTTTACGTCCTAATTCCACCAAGTAGCGCCATGGTTGCACCTTTCAACGTCATAATAGAACAATACCGACACATTAAAATTGATGTAGCTCTAACAAAAGGATCCTGTTTACCGAAGATAGAGAGTTATTTCAATTAGGAAACTGAAAAAGTTTGTAACTTTATGTCTGTTGAGTTTAAAGTTGATAAGAAACAACCTCTTGCAGTTTTCTAGTCAATTTCGGAAGAATTGTCAGGCAAATTAGATTCTTAATATGGGAAAAACAGGGTTTCCTTAAAATCTAAATTTTAATAACCCTTTATCTTCCGTAGACAGGATCCTTTTTTATAGGGCTACTTCAATTTTAAAGTGGTCTCTGCATCATGACATAAAAGATTAGTTGGGCCGAAGCCAAGGCAATAAGGAAGAAGTCAGATAAATTTCTTCAAAAAAATACATGAGAGCTAGTTCCTTTATTTTTCCAATTTTAATTTATATGACACAAAGGGGTGTAACTCGTAACAACAAACTTAGTAAAATCAGTGACTAGTAGACCAGTAAGCAAGACTATGTCCCTGGCATATTTCAATTTAGGCCGTGAGAAGGGAGGTCCTGGGCAATATTCAAAAGGATTGATTGAAGTCAATGTTCCCCTATTGCCATAACGGAAAAAATAAATAAATGCTTTATTTCTAAAAGGGAGACCACTACTTTAAAAATAATTATAAAAAAGTGAATCAAAAGTTAAGTCCCTGGGTAACATTCAATACGGTACATGTACCCTTAGTTAAGGAAACACTTATCGTTTGATAGATTCTTTACACGATGGTCGACATTACCACCACTAGCGCCTTATGCGGTATCAGATATTATTTTTCTTTGAAAAAAAATAATGAACTTCAGTTTGGCTTTGGCGAATCCCAAATGTTGTTGGGGAGTTTTTAATATACAGGCCAGTTCCCAACCATTACTCGCCATTTCATTTATCTTTTTTTCGCAGTCAAAATTACCGTGCATTGCGTTACCGGATCCACCTTTTATGGTTACGTAATGCTCCATAAAGATTCCCTGGTAAACAGGCGTGTTATCATGTAGTCTGGACATCGGCTTCTCAAAAATCCAGGTTGCATTTATGAAGAAAGTGGCAGAAAAGGCTTTCCCAGCTACCATACTATGATCAACAAATATTTCAACAAGTCGCCATCCCTGAGATAAAAACTCGCCTAAATGAGCTTCCCAATCACAATCTGCAATAATTTCACTACCATACCTGCTACAAGTCTTTATTGGTATGGTGGTCATCTGGTAGGTGTAGATTTCTGGATTGGGGTGAGTTGGCATATCAAAAAATATATCCACACCGACAGCTGAAATTAAAAACCTTAAATTTAAGATGCTCTACTAGTCTTTCCCTACTCGTTCTTCGGACGTGATACATATTAGAGCCCCTCTATGATTTTAAATAGTCGTTTGTATTCATTTACATTTTTTATGTTTGGATATTTTTTATAAAGACATCCTGATACGTCAATGCCTAAATAGTCAACTTGCTGACTCTCCTCCAGCCACATCTGTCCAAACAGCTATCAGAGGCTGAGAATAGAGTCAGCAACTTTCGGACAATGCCTAAAGTGCATCTTGTCCCGATATTCATACTGTTCGTTTGCGTCTTCAAAATAGGAAGATAAACTGTGATTATGTCTTTCTTTTCATTTATTCCCGTAACTTTCATCCCTAAACAAGCTGTGGTCAATCTGTACAACTCAATTTTATTGTACCGTCCTATTTGATGGTCAGATTGGCACTCAATTTTCAAATTAGACGCAGATTGGAACTTACTATTTTGAATTTAAAAGCAGTTGTCAACAGAAACACGTAAAACTTACTTGGTTTTTGTCCAGAAAGTGTAGCAAAGAATCCTTTAGACACTAGCTGCCCTGTTTCTTCTATACTGATCAATCTTCCACCCACTTTACTGTGTCCTCTCATTGTTTTTATCAAGTGTGATGTATCAGTTCTTATACTTGGTTTAAAAAAACTATGGTCGTAAGCCTTTTTTTCTTCTATGGCCGATTTCTCAATCTCTAATCGCCAGCCCTCATTTGGCTGAGAGTATCGATAGAAGATGGCCTGGTATGGTATCTTTATGGTGGAAGAAAACATTCCTTCTCGTCTGATCATTGGTGTCTTATAGAAAGACATGAGACGAAAGTTTTCATTATAAGGCTCTGTTAACATTGGGTATACTGAATCAATATTACTAGAGATGATTTCTTTACCAGCCTTGCCCAGAGTGTATTTATTAGTATTAGCAATTTCTGCATTGATGTATCGATATTCTGGAGACGGTCCTGGATATGGTGGTTCCTCAGGTACGTTTTCACCATGGATAACATACTTACTCTTTGAATTTCCCATATCTGAATATTCCTCTAAATATTTTCAACACCAAATCAACTCTCAACTGGACGGCAGTGCAGACATCTAAATGGTAACATAAAGTCAAGTAAGTGTTTCCTTACGCCTATGCTCAATGTTTAGTCCTATACTGGCCTTAAATTAAACATTGCATCATAGATGATGAAAAGAGAACCTTTTTCGAAAAGGAAACTTAACCAGGCAGGGTACTTTAGCAGCTGTTTTAGCGGCGAGTGTTATCCACGTCGATAGGCCTAGGCTCTAAATCCTGACCTTTTTTATTATAAAAACGCTTTTTAGATTTTTATTCTGTTATTTTAATCACTATTTGAATAACAGACTCAAAATAGTGATGATATTCTTATAAAAACTTTGCGTTGCTAAATATATTTACATCAGCACCTATTATTTTACACAGGACGATTTTCTGACAAAAATTTTGGACTCTCACAAAATAGCCTATATAGGAGTAAATCAGTAAAAGCCTTATTGGTCCCAAGAATAACAGTGATTGGTCGTTTGGAAACGTTCGTGGATATATTGATCAATCTATATCAAAGCATGATCAAACAAATAGCCTTCGATTTATACTTCAGAAATGATTGACATAAATTTTATTGTAAGACTTACAGTTAAAACTTTCCAGTTACATTCCAAGGGAAGTTACTCCATTTATAGTCTTGTTTATCAGGGCTCAGACAACGAAAACATTGTATAGGCTAAAGCCCGTGCTTTTTTTAGAAATCCTCTTTCTCCCTCCCTTTCGGTTTCTGCATGCCCATTTGTGACAAATTTTTGGTCTATTTTTTGAATTAAATGTCTGTAATTTCTTTCAGATTGTGCGATATGATGAGAGATTGGATAGGCGGAAGGTTATTTCTTAAAACAAGTATTCGACAAGTGACATATCGGAAAGTTTTCAATGAGAGTTTATAAAGGTTGAATTTTGTGATTTAAAATTCTTTTTATTTAAGACTCTTGATATTCTGGTTTCCACGATGAAGGAGTTTATATTCCTTCCACCCTACCAATAAGAAAAATATTTGAGATAGTGATGCTGTATAATGCCATTTATGTGTTTTTGATACACACTTGGTCAATTTAGCGACCAATGAGCTAGACTGTTTATTTGGAGGAAGAGTATAACATGCTAACATGTTCGGTACTCAGAAACCATACACAGTACAATAGCGGGTTAAATGAATTTTAATTAATATTATTCATATAATAAGAGAATAAAAGTGAAAAATGAAATATATCATAAAACATGAATAAAAAACAATAAAACAAAATTTTGATCACGAATACGTAGACCTTTAAAAAGAAACATAATTGGCAAGATGAAAATATATGGTTTGCCGTATACATGTCTTGTTGTTCAAGAATAGTATACCATTTGTTAGCATAGTATACCTTGTTTCAGTGAACTTTAAATATGCTCCCTTCAACAAGAAACGATATTAGGTTGGGATTAGACATTCTTTTGAAGTTGTGGTTGCATAAGACACACCATTTTGTTATTGAAGACGATTTGGAAATTATGAAGATAATATGTAACATATCGTCTAGAATTACAAGTTTCTGATTTTGAAACGACACGTTCCAGTTGTTAAAAAGGATGATAGACGTAGACCACTACCGTAAAAACAATAATATTAGTAGATTAGGATTCTAACAGACCCCAGAACCCAAAACCACTACAAATCAAATCACATATTGTAGAGTCAATATAGATTAATGAGCAAAAGGTCCCTGAATAAAATTCCATAAGGAACCTTTAATTAAAAAATAAGGAGATTCTTTGAAAGATGGTCGACCATATCCACCACCAGCAACTTATGGTGTTTCAGATATTATTTTTCTTTGAAAGAAAATTATGAACTTCAATTTGGCTTTGGCGAAACCAGAAATACGTTGTTCGGGGGTTCTCAAAATACACGCCAGTTCCCAACCATTATTCGCCATTTCATTTATCTTTTGTTCCCAGTCAAACTCACCCTTAATTTTTCCACCAAATCCACCTTTTATGGTTACGAAATGCTCTATAAATGTTCCCTGGTAAACAGGCGTGGGATCATTAACTCTGGACATCGGCTTCTCAAAAATCCAGGTGGCATTAAAGGAGACAGTGGCAGAAAAAGCTTTCCCAGCCATCATACTATTATCAACAAATATTTCAACAAGTCGATATCCTTGAGATAAAAATTGGCCTAAATGAGTGGCCCAATCACAATCTGCAATAATTTCCCCGCCGAATTTGCCGCGTGCCATAATTGGTATGGTGGTCATCTGGTAGGTGTAGATTTCTGGATTGGGATGAGTTGGCATATCAAAAAATATATCCACACCGACAGCTGAAACAAAAATACACTTTACTTACACTTACCCGACGTATCGGTCCCTACCCGTTCCTCTGTAATGATATACACCGAGCAAGACATAAACTCCCACCTTTTGCGCCGACCATTGTTAGATAGCTCGTTTTTGAAATTTTGCACCATGACAGAAGTCAATAACTATTCAGAACTTAACCATTACTGAGTCTATAAGGCTTTACCGAATACCATGTCCCTTTGCCCATCGTTCCACCTCAAATACGAAGTTGTTCCCATAAATTTTGCGGGATTAATTTACTAGCAAGTCTTACAAACTTACTTGGTATGTGTCCAGAGATTCCAGCTGAAAAGCCTTTACCAATTTGCTGGCCCGTTTCCTCCAAACAGATCAACCTTCCACCCTGTTGACTGTGTCTTGCAATTGCTTGTATCAAATGTGATGAGTCAGTTGCTATACCAGAGCCTTCTGGATTAAAGAAATTGTGGTTGTAAACGGCTCTTCCTTCTATAGCCGATTTCTCAATCTCTAATCGCCAGCCCTCGTTTGGCTGAGGGTATCGATAGAAGATGGCCTGGTATGGTATCTTTATGGTGGAAGAAAACATTCCTTCTCGTCTGATCATTGGTGTCTTATAGAAAGACATAAGACGAAAGTTTTCATTATAAGGTCCTGCTAACATTGGATATACTGAATCAATATTACTAGAGATAATTTCTTTACCAGCACCACCCAGAGTGTATTTACCAGTATTAGCAATTTCTGTATTGATGTATCGGTATTCTGGAGACGGTCCTGGGTATGGTGGTTCCTCACGTAATATCTGTGAAGGGCCAGGGTTTCCATCCTGGATATCCTTGCTCTTTGAATTTCCCATATCTGAATATTCCTCTTAATAATTTCAACACCAGATCAGTTCTCAACTACACGACTGTGTAGATACTAAAAGGTAAAATCAAATCAATAATTACTACGCAATATTTAATGAACAAGTGGTAAACGTTCCGCATCATCAAGTTCATTAGTTTGTTAGGCTGAACTCGTCGTATAATACACTCTTATTATCTATATCAGGCGCCTCGAGTAAATGTCATTTGACATATAATGCGCTTTATAAATATTGTATTTATTATCAAAACTTCATCTTCGGTGGCATTCCGAAGACTGTCATTATATCCAGTGCGATCTCCTAGTCTATCTCTTTTCAACCCGTGCAGAGGTTGACAGCATGTCGGTAGCCAAACTGATTAATACTAAGGGGGGGGGGGGGTATATATCTGCAGAGACAATGGGGTATATGTTGCAGCAATGAAATAAGCCGGTTGTCTCTATTTCAGCCTCTGATACCTATTTAATTTAATTTAGTCCGACAACTATCCAAAATAAAATACCTCTTAGAGTAAAAAAAAAAACCCGATAACTCCTCGTTTCCAATGTCTGCAAATGTCCCTAAGCGTACATGGATATATTAATCAATCTATATCAAAGCATGATCTAATAAATATTCTACGACTTATGCAATGATTGACATATTTTGTAATAAGACTTACACAACGCCCAAAACTATCCAATTACATTTCAAGGGAGTTTACTCCATTTATAGTCTTGTTTATCAAGCCATTCCTGACCAGATTGCGTCTCTACAAAACTTATATTACTATAATGAATAATACTACGGTATATTTCCGAGACATCCATAACTAAGGCATCTAATTATCTTAACCTTAAACTTGCACTTAACTTATCATAAATCTTTACTTTGTGACCTTGGGCAGTGCTTTTATGAGACTATGTTTCTCATCACAAGCTAAACGGTACTAAAGGGAGTAAAATTCTACAAACAGCGAATTCGAACTAACAGGCGTGATTGTTTTAAGCTGAATAAGATTCAAGCGTCTATCCAAAATATACCAAATATATGCGATCTCGGAAAACGAAAGCCAGATAAAGACATAGTAAATTAATCAATCTCATCAATCAATTTGGAGTTTTAGTGGGACTTAATTCTCATGACGGGGATGGGGCAACCTTTTGCTTTCTACATCCTTGTCACTAGTTAGCATGTTTGTGTGTCTCCTACTTCATCTGCATCAACATATACATCAAGACGTTGGCCTTTAAGATAAACTTGCTTGAACGAAATGCTTCTGCAAAAAAAGAAAAAGCCCTGTTAAAAGCGTAGCCTACCAAAACTACGTCGTAATTCAGACACAAAGTTTTGTCTCTACTAGATGTTTAGATTCTCGCAGAAATTTCTACAGATTTTTGTAAATTCATTTATGGAAAAGTCATCCCTTCATAAGTCACTCCTTCCACATCCACTTTCTCAGTTAGGTGTCTTATCCCAAACAGTCCAATCCCGTTTGTTTTAACCCCCCTCCATAGTCTCAGCCCAGTTTCCTATCGCCCTTCAACAGTACCAGCCCAGTGTCCTATCACCCTTCAACAATCCCAACAGCCTCAGCCTGGTGTTTAATCCCTTCAATCCCACCCTCAGCCTGGTGTCTCAACAGTCCCACCCTCAGCCGGTGTCTTATCCCTGAAATCACACCCTCAACCCATTGTCTTCTCTCTCAGCCAGGCCCAACCCCCAGCATTGAATATTATCCCCCATAGTCTCCACCCTCAGCATGGTTCTTATCCCTATATTCCAAACTCACCACGGTATATTATTCCCACAGTTCTACCCTCAGCACGGTACCTAAATCCCACAGTTCTACCCTCAGCACGGTATCTAAATCCCACAGTTCTATACTCAGCACGGTATCTTATCCCCACTGTTCTACCCTCAGCACGGTATCTTATTTCCACAGTTCTACCCTCAGCACGGTATCTAAATCCCACAGTTCTAACCCCCAGCACGGTACCTAAATCCCACAGTTCTACCCTCAGCACGGGTTTTTCTATAATCCCCACTGTTCTACCCTCAGCACGGTATCTTATTTCCACAGTTCTACCCTCAGCACGGTATCTTAATCCCACAGTTCTACCCTCAGCACGGTTTCTTATCCCCACAGTTCTATCTTCAGCACGGTATCTTAATCCAACAGTTCTACCCTCAGCACGGTTTCTTATCCCCACAGTTCTATCTTCAGCACGGTATCTTATTTCCACAGTTCTACCCACAGCACGGTATCTTAATCCCGAAGTTCTACCCTCACCACGGTAAACAGTTCTACCCCCAGCACAGTATTTTATTTCCACAGTTCTACCCTCAGCACGATATCTTAATCCCACAGTTCTATCATCAGCACGGTATCTTATTTCCACAGTTCTACCCTCAGCACGGTATCTTATCCCCACAGTTCTACCCTCAGCACGGTATCTTATTTCCACAGTTCTACCCTCAGCACGGTATCTTAATCCCCACAGTTCTACCCTCAGCATGGTATCTTATCCCCACAGTTCTACCCTCAGCACGGTATCTTATTTCCACAGTTCTACCCTCAGCATGGTATCTTATTTCCACAGTTCTACCCTCAGCACGGTATCTTATCCCACAGTTCTACCCTCAGCACGGTATCTTATTTCCACAGTTCTACCCTCAGCATGATATCTTAATCCCACAGTTCTACCCTCAGCACGGTATCTTATCCCCACAGTTCTACCCTCAGCACGGTATCTTATTTCCACAGTTCTACCCTCAGCAAGGTATCTTAACCCACAGTTCTACCCTCAGCACGGTATCTTATCCCCACAGTGAGAAACTTGTCAGTTATTATTTTTATCAGTAAACTATCAATGAAAAAAGGGAATCGGTTGATTTAGGTTGATACAGAAAGCTATTTATGACATTAGCAGAACAACAATTTATCTATATTTCTTTAATGTACAGATAAAAAAAACATTAACAATTATTTAGGAGGAGTAAGTGTTGGTGGCTTTTTACATTTCGGTTTTTGTGAAGTCAATGAATTCCCAGGTTTAACCTGTAAATGATGAAATTGTAATGGTTGATTCTGGCCTGGTTTTTGGAAAGCTAACTGAGTTGTTGTCATTTGTGGTGCAGGTTGAATATTAGACCCAGATGTTAGCTGCACGAATTGCTGTGCTGTTATTCCTTGACCAGCTTGTACATTTTTGCCCATACTTAATTGAGAGATGGTTGCCAGGGTGCTCTGTGTTATTACTGAAAAAAGAATTGAATTTAATGGCAAATACAAGTTACAATTTAAAATGTTAGTGGTCAAAATGATTCTATAAGTCCTTGAAAGAGGCTGTCTATTAAGGAAAAACCTTTTTTAAAAAGTGAAACTGACTTGATTGGAATTTACGAAAGCCTATTAAAGTAATATGATAGTTATCTGTATAGTAATTAATTTAAAAAAGAGAGCCAATATAGAATGATGTTTCAGGGGTCTAAAAAACTAAACAAACTTGCAGTATTTGCACAATTAATTGGTTTTATTATTTATTTCATAGACAATTGTTGAAGGTCAAATTTTCATGTTTCAGAAAGCTCAAGTAATGCTAGATTAATACTAATTATTAGGTAGATGAACTAATCGTTAATTACCATTAGATATTGGTATATTCGATGACCCTGCTTGACCTCTACCAATATTCCCTTGACCTTGACCTATTGAACCTTTGATTTGAGCTCTCTGTTGAGGGAGATTCAAAAGCTGTATAGATTGTTGACCAGGGAGCTGAAAGGCATGAAATGCAAAACATGATCAAAGCTACTCACTGAATCATGTTAAAACAATCATTTTCTATTAGACAACTAGCAAAAACCTAATAAAATTTATATGTGATCAAATTGTCTTTTCCAATATATGAATTTTGTCCATACAAAGGCTACACTTCTGTGCTCAACACAACATGCAAATAAAGAAATACCATCAACCTTGAGTCAACAGATAATAATCTGTATTTCATATTCATAGACAGTTTGATCATTGTGATGGTATTTCATTGACCATAATCTGAACCATTCTGTCTTCCTAATGTAAATTATATTAATCCTAAGTACATTTATAGTTCAAATTATGATCATAATAATCAAAGCAATACAAAAAGCTTTAAATAAAATCTGATTAATACTGTCGAAAATAAATTTATTCAAAAATTTTCACCAAATCCTTGAAATTTAATCAGAAAATATTTAAACCCACACCTGTAGCAGTGGCATAGAGGCAGATGGTCGCAGTCCGGAGCTGGCTTGAGCTTTCGAACCAACAGGTAAATATTGCAGTCCAATCGGTAAAGA
This sequence comes from Nipponacmea schrenckii, assembly GCA_030562195.1. Lineage (NCBI taxonomy): Eukaryota > Metazoa > Mollusca > Gastropoda > Lottiidae > Nipponacmea > Nipponacmea schrenckii. Next base: position 19,088,119 of record CM060202.1, read on the forward strand.
TAACATATTTGAAGACTGTTGTGGTATTACTCCACTGCCAACCACACCAGCAGTACTGTTGGGATTTGATGACATGGGCCCTGGTAGGAGGTAAACGAAGATCTTAACAACATGCGCCACAAAGCACCACACATTACAAGTATTGGTAAATAATATGAAGATAAATATAGATTATATATACACAGAACAGTAATTATATTAACTTTTTTAATCATTGAAATTTCAGAACAACTTGGTTTCAAAATGAATAATAGTACCGGAATCTTAAATTTATCTTTGTCTTTAACAACAAGTTATTTTGGTGAGTTCCAACATAATCGTTTGAAATTTAAAAGAAAAGGAAGACATATTTCCTCTATTACCTGTAGACATTATGACTTGTGGGGATGATACAATGGACGTTGTATTTATAACTGGTGAGGTTGTGGTCTGAAGCCCAGTTACCATGGTAACTAAGCCTGGCGATGTGACAGTTGTATTCAAGTTCTATAAAATAAAATACTCTTTACACCTGAAGTTTTCTGCTATATTGTACTAACAGTAATGAAATAAATGGAGTTTTATGTCCTACTCTTATTGGCTAATGAAGACAGTGTATTAACAGAGACATTATAGCCAAAGGATAACTTGATCAAGCTATGTCAAAACTACATAAGTGAATCAAAATTGATAAGTGACAGTTAACATCCCAGGTTCTGAACAATCCAGACTATCATCAAAATTTACCCAACCCTGACCCAGCTGTAAATTGGTACAGATAATCCAGGAAAGATCAAAACTAAGAGGTTTGGCCAAGGACCAGCTGGTAGAAAGGATCCCTGTCAACGCAGACTTGTGAACCTAAGTTGTTATCCTTGTAAAATATAGCTTTTTCTTTCTTTCTTTTTAACCTTTAGGTAATGAACTTTCTTCTGGATAGCTGATGAGGATCAATCGAATAAAAAGGATGGTAACTTATAAACAGACCAACTTGATTCTTACCTGAGAATGAGGAGCTATAGATGATATGGATTGTAACTGATCAGTAGATGTTGTTGACGTAGATAGACTAGGTAAAGAACTGACAAACAACCCAGTTTGATTTTGTATAATATTGGAACTGGAATTGATCATCGATATTGGAACTGCTATGGCACCTGGGACACCTGTCAGTGACACCTGCATGTTCTGTAGACCCTGTAAATTTGCCAGATTCATACCAGGTATTGCTGTCAAGCCTTGAATATTGAAATTCTGTGGTAATCCTCCAATATTTGTAATGTTTATGTTGGTTCCAACATTTTGTTGCTGTTGTTGATTTGCTGAGATATTTGAATCTGATGCGGATACTTAAATAAGAAGAAAAGAAAAGATAATTGAGAAAATTATAAAACTGTTACTGTTGGTCATAAACAATAACTAAATATTGAAGTTTATTGGAGTTTGTTCATAATTAAATAAGCACATTCTCTTACAAAAATGGATTTGATGTTTGAAAGTATCAAAATAATATAATATAACTTGTACTTACCTTGTATATAAGTATTAGGATTTTTAACTAGTACTTACCGTGTATGTAAGTATAAAGATTTATAACTTGTACTTACTTTGTATATAAGTATTAAGATTTATAACAAGTACTTACCTTGTATGTAAGGATTAGGATTAATAACTTGTACTTACTTTGTATATAAGTATTAAGATTTATAATTTGTACTTACCTTGTATATAAGTATTAGGCTAATAACTTGTACTTACCTTGTATTAAGATTTATAACAAGTACCGTACTTATCTTGTATGTAAGTATTAAGATTTATAATTTGTACTTACCTTGTATGCAAGTATTAAGATTTATAACTTGTACTTACCTTGTATGCAAGTATTAAGATTTATAACTTGTACTTACCTTGTATGTAAGTATTAGGATAATAACTTGTACTAATCTTGTATATAAGAATTAGGCTAATAACTTGTACTTACCTTGTATATAAGAATTAGGCTAATAACTTGTACTTACCTTGTATATAAGGATTAGGCTAATAACTTGTACTTACCTTGTATATAAGAATTAGGCTAATAACTTGTACTTACCTTGTATATAAGTATTAGGCTAATAACTTGTACTTACCTTGTATGTAAGTATTAAGATTAATACAAGTACTTACCTTGTATGTAAGTATTAAGATTTATAGCTTGTATATTGGATGTAGTGACAGATTGTTGGGTATCTTTACGAGTTGGTGTGGGGGTACGAGAGTTAGGTGGGGGTGTTAAAGATGGAGTCGGTGCTTTCTGTAAAACTGGTGGATTTGATTGTGAAACATTAATTCCTATAAAACCTAAAATATCATAGACAACATTATAAGATAGGTCAAAGATCTAAGAAAGTACTGCAGACAAAAATAGTATGAAATTGAAATATTAACTTGCATAAAGTCTGCCCAGACTCTCCTCTATTATTTAAATCATAATTGTGACTTGACAATGTAACCTCACAGGCCTGTACGTAGCCCAAGGTCTCCGATTGTGGAACTATTTGACTATCAAGACATATATCACCACTCCATCCATTGCAGTGCGGTGATTTAAGATGAAGGAAAAAAAAAAGTGTCTTCGCAAATTCCCTAATATTAAGTGACAACCATAAATTTGTTCCATAACATCAACTATAAATGTAGTACAGCAAAGGTGCCGACCGTACATTCTATTTCACTTTTTTGCTCTTTATTTAGTGCTCATATTATGTCTGTTGTTTTAAATAATGAACATGTTATATTTGGTACCTACCAGATGGTTGGTGAGTAGGTGTAGTAGCAGGACTAACTGTTGGTGTTTTATTACTACTAGACATCCTAAAATACACAGATACCAATACTAACATATATATATAATAACTATAATAGTAATCAATACCTTACAGATTTTTATAATTTATTATAAAATACACTAAGAAAATATCATATCCAAGATCAATCAGAAGAAGAAATTAGGCTGAGACCAGGATATGGTGGTCGACCAAACCTGAAGTTCCTGGTTCATGAAACAGTTTATTTTGATAATAGATTTAACTCTTTCATACAGGATAAAATATCACTATTTAAATGTTCACTATTTTAACCCATTTCCTATCGCTTTGTGATTCTGGAAGTTCATATGCACATTTGATAAGTCAATCTGCGATTTTCTGAATGATTTATTTTAACTTACACCAACCTGGGAGTAGCAGGTTGTTTCATCTTCTGTGTTGCTAACAATGGTGGATTAACTGGTGATTGTAAAACTTGTACACCAGCACTACTCTGATTAGAACCTGGTAATGTACCTGGGCCTATAAATAACAATCAAAGAAATCCATAGATAGAACCAATTCCTATATTCTCCTTTAACACAATCACAAAGGCATTGTAATTATAAAACAAGTTTTGACGCAGCTGTGAAATAGGCCGATATCAAATTTAAAATAAAACGCTAGTTGTTTTCGGACAACAAGATAAGACAAGCTGTGAATTTCAGCATGCATGACCTTATTTATTCATTGAAATTAATGTAAAAATATTAAGCTAGCATTTCAAACAACAGCATAAACAACACTTGTAAGCCTAAGTCTTCTTGTTTTTTCTGGTTGCATGAGTAAATTTGAACCACAATGTATCACATGTGAAAAATAAAAAGATTAAACTTCTTACTAGGTAATGTTATATTTGGTTGTTGATTAATAACATTATTAGATTGAGAAGATAATGGATGAGCTATAGATAATGATAATTGTATCGGCATGTTACGTTTAGATGTTAAATTACCACCACTATTACCTTCTCCTTGAACCTACAATAGACATTACTGAACATTATAGTCAGTCCTGGAGCCCTGTTTCACAAAAAATTAACTTAGGATGATTTTAGTGTTCCAATGGTCAGATTGGCCAATCATTAAAATTGAGTTTTTATTAACCAATCAGGTTACTGTATTTCTTAAAATCTTGATGTGTATTTGTTAAAATTTTGTAAAACAGGTCCCTGGTCAATAACATTTACAAAGGATGTTCAATTAACATGGGTCAAGGACAACTAATGGGTCTTCTTTGGTTAAAATTCAAGCAAAACTTTTCATAAAATATCTTCACAATTTCAAGACCAAAACTTGCAGAAGCTGTTGACAGCTTTTGATCTAATCTCAATGACTAACATTGAGATATTTTCATTAATCAATTACATTACAATTATTCTTACAGTATAGACTTCAGCTAAGATTAAAAGAATAAGGTTTAGGCCATGACAATAATTAAAACAACTTACTTGTGACGATAATGTCGCTGTTAGACCAGTAGCTTGCTGTAAGAAAGCTTGAGCTATAGATAAGTTAGACTGTGGAGTTTGTGTGTAAGTAGTAGATGTTGGAACATTTGGCTTCTTAATTGTTATTTTTACCAATCTACGTCCTTCTTCAGTAAATAACTGACGGAATTGGTCCAAATATCTACATGAATATAAAAGAAATAGTCTCATTGCCTGAAGATATATCTTTTAACATTCACCACAAACACAGGCTGAAATAGTCCATGTGATTTTAGATGTGCAGTTTGAATCTCTGACTAATAAATATTTGCTTTGTTTCAATATATTTCCAAAAGAGCCTTAAATAAGTTCAATACTTAATTGGTCTTGTAAAGACTGAAAACTTTAGATTAAATATCAAATGTTGACGCTGATTTATTGAAGGCTGAGAGGTTTGACATAGAACTGTCATTACAACTAGATGGATGTGGCACAGAAAAAAATAGAATAAATAATATGTACATACTTATCTACTTCTTCTCTACTTCCTAACAAAAAACTGAAATAAAAAAGTCATTAACATACATTGTAATAATAAAATTACATAATATTGAGATCAACATTCAATATCAAGTCTTCTATTGACAGCTTGGAAGATTTTCTTTAATTTCATTTTTTTTACAAAATGCATGCTTTCAATTTCCAAAATAACAGAACTAACAAGAAAACAAAACATGTTGTGAACCATAAGTTTTAGGTCTTATTTTTCAACATCCTATAACAACCATAAGAGTAGGCAATGCTGTAACATATTTCAATGACATCATCAGTTAGCATTGTAATACTTTTAAAATTCTATGATTGAACTAACAACAGGTATATTATGAGGCCTTCAAACTTAGTTTCTTTTATAATCTTTAATGTCATTTAGTAAAGTTGTTGCATTGCTTGATAAAGACCAGAGAACGCTGGTTGAAACGTCCCTCAATTAAAGTTAGTAATTGTATTCTATAAGAATTTGTTTATTTTATTGTTTCTATTAAGCAATGAATACTCCTGCTTCAATACAGTAAATTTAAAGAAATACCAAGTAATAAATTGGACTTACTGACAAGAACAGCCGCCATCTTTTTTATCTGTGCTATACTCATAGTCTAAATACAGTTCACCATAGTAAACATCATCTGAGGACCGACGTAATATTGTAACTCGAGCTAACATATGTTTCTCTTGATTAGGTTCTCTTTCTAATGTATGTTCTTCAACAAAAACCTATCAATACACATAGATCATTATTTGGGACTATGAAAATCCCCTGATAAACATCCCTGGTTCAAAATCTTGGTATTACATTTAAACAGCTTGGTTTATTCCTTTATAAATCCTTTCACTCCAGTCTATTCCCATTTTACTTCTTTTATATATGTACCAGACTGCCCTTACCAAATTGCCCCTTCCTATATTGCCCTAACCAAATTGCCTCATTCCCATATCACCATATATTGCGAATAGAAGCGGGAAGAACCAAACAGCACATCGCTTACCTTGGGATACTCTACACCTGGTGGTGGTTTATCTAAAACTTTAACAAACTTATCAACCTGCAAAAAAAGTCCCAACTGTATAACCTAACATACATACAAGAGTGGTTATTTGCCTTTTCAAAACTTTCACTTTGTTTAATGTTATCTATGAACATGAACATAACATATTCCAAATCTAACAATATACATTGTAAATAATTTTTACTCTGAGGTTGTTTAGCATCAGAAGTAATTTATTCATTCATTGTATACATGTTTATTGTTGATTTGAAATATGTTGATCATCTTGATATTTATAATCCATTTATTCTAGTGATAATCTTACCTCTATACTAGTTGGTGGTGATAAATTAATAGGATTCTTTTGTCTCCAATAATCTACACACTGAAATCATGAAGTTTAACAACATATTTTTAATTTTTTCATAGCTTGTTTTTCATGGACATATTTGAAATGGTCGTACTATTGGTACATTGGGATAATAAAAATAGACATGTAGTGTGCATAAAAACAAATTTTGTCAAAACAGCAGCATATGCCTACATTAATCCATCTATCTAGAACATTGACAAAGAAAATGGTTGAAAAACTTGACGATATTATTTTTAATTATGCTTGGATTAATCAATCGATTCCATATACGCACAACGTTATTCGTGCTGTTTGCTTGGATACGTTGAAAATTTTGGACGTGAGTTCTAATCTCGATCCGTGTGTGAAAGTTCAATGACTCTGAATAAGTCATCTTCACTCACAATTCCAGTCAACCCAGCTGTAAATGGGTAAATCCGGGAAAGATCAATTCCAAGAGGTTTGGCCAAAGACTAGCTGTAGAAAGGATCCCTGTCATGGCAGACTTGTGAACCTAAGTTGTTATCCTTGTAAAAATATAGTTGTTTCATTCTTTTTTCTTTCATTCAAGCATGATCCCTATTTGATATTAAGATGGTTTAAAAGATTTGATACAGTACTTACTGATTTAGTTTTAGTAGTCGGTTTATTTCCTACAGTTACTTTATTCTTATCCTTCTTTCTGCTTATAAAATCAAACAATTTTAATTCTTTAGGTGCTGGAGATTGAGCCAACTTCCGTTTTCTGTTGACAGATACTTGAGAGAATTTCTTTACAGTCCTACAAATAGAAATACAAAATATGTTATTCCATTCTAATATAGAATATAGTCTCCACTAGTGACCTCGGCCAGTGCTTCTATGGGAGAGTATCTCTTATAACACTTAACAAGAGTTTTGTATATCAACAGTTAATATTCCTTTCAGATTATCATGTTGGTTGGAATCGCCTGTTATTTTTTACTTATATAAAGTTAACTAGAATCATACACCCCAGAAATTATCTTGGCCAATACTTTTTAATACTTTAAAAAGTATTAAGAATCAATCATTGACAAATTAAACAAGACATATACTAACTTGTATATGACTCTCATAAACAGAGTGTCCAATGCCTTCCCATAGTATCTCATATCATCCTGTATAAGTATAAGTGTCTTGGATATCCCAAACATAATAGGCATCATAATTCTCTGTTTATGTTTGATAGAGAAAGTTATAAATTGACCAACCTCTTTAAATCAGGATTACATAATGTTTTATCTTCAAACTGAATTCTATTGTTAATCAGACAGACAGCTGGGGAGGGGTCCAGACAGAGTGGTTCTTCTGTAGCTAATAATATCTCACTTTCTAACATAAACTCATCTTCTTGTGTTACTAGATTCTCATTCTCACTCATTAGAGCATTGATATCACATAGTAACGACTGAAATAAGATAACAGATTTATTACTCATGTATGCTATATACAATCACTGGTAGTTGAATACATTTGGTTGGTATATAACTACAATAAGGGGGCTTTCCAAGAGCTGTTAACTCAGTACTCTTTGATAGTAGCAAGTGGAATATAGCCAGAGCTGTTAGCTCAGCACTCTGGAATATAACCAATTTCAGGAAATCTGCTTATTTAATTTTGCTGAATTCATCAATAAAATGAGCCCTTAGAATCAAATACCAAAATATTGCTAATAACAAGGCCTAGGGTGACTTTGATTAAAAACTACTTGGGACATAAGAGTCCATGCTTGTTTTTGTTTGAAATCTCTCTTGATATGCCTTTCTTTGAACAATTGCAAGCATTAAGTGTTTGTTTGAATCTATTAGCTGATAGACCTACCTGAGGAGTTGGTCTAAGTAAGACATATTGTGAATCATGAGAACTGATAGTTGATCTTCTATAATCTCTAACCTCTACTATAACACATCCACTATAGAATACATTCAACTATAATAGATAGAGAGATACATATAATTTCAAATCATTTGTATACCTTTACCTATTTTGCTCATATACTTCAGCCCATTCCTCCCAATATTATCTATCCAAAACTTTGGTTCACAGGAGATGAGGTCTTGCAAGGATTTTTTTCTCCGAAAATTTAAAATACTTTCATTGAAGTTTCAATTTCTTATTCACTTGATTGCAATATTTTTTAAATTCAAATTCCGTTCGGAGGGTCCTCAATCCATTAATCTAGTAATTGATTCTTCAGATATGGTAGGCTATTGTGTGACAGAATCAAAAACATATACAAATAATTGATGTATGTATTACTTACATTAGATTTTTCCAACAAATCAACTAGAAATGGTGGTAACTAAAAAGACATGAAGAGAATATAAAACAGTTTTCTATCATGTACATGTATTATTGCTTCTGATTATTATTAGGTGTTTAGATAAATTACTGGAAACTCTTAATTCAATTAAACAAGTCTAAAACAAATTAGCCCTTATTTGATTGTACATTAAAAATAACATACCTGAGCTTCATCTACATACTCAAGTAATTCTGATTCCTGTAAGAAATTAATATAATTCTCAAGAGTATGGACAGGTATTGGTGTCTATGATATGCCAACTCACTAAATTTCCAAAATAGGTAGTGTACATTATTGACACATTTTATTAGCAATTATACAATGAGTTTGAAATAAATATTGTAACTATGATTTATTAATATTATTCAAAACAAATGATAACTTATTTGAGAAAACAAGAGCCCAGTTAGTAGGTAACATGTCCAATGATCAATCCCAAATTTAGCTGAGGAAAGTATTGAAATATTTTATTAAACATAGATTTCGTATATGACCAGGGTAGATCTTAGATAATATATTAATTATACTGTCCTACTGACTTACCTCATATGGTAACTTTATTGTTTCAGTTTCTATACCATTTCTAGCCTTTAACATTAGAGAGTACCCTTCATTAGCAGGATATAGGTTTAATACCAGACAGTGTAACTTATCTCTTTTTACTAACTTGGCTAATAAATAGGTTGAGGTATCTAATTCCTGGAAATAATCAATGGTTATTGATGACATTTGGAAAGATCAATCAAAAATATGACTTAAATAAATTGAACTAAGAAAGTATAAATATTAATAAATACCAGATGATATAATAATGGTATAGGTAAGGATATTAGGAAAAAGATGTCAAATAACCTATACATTTAAAGATATCTTCCTCAAATTACTTACTGTGTTGTCTTCTTGTTTCTCCTTCTCTTCTAGATATAAATCTAGTAACTTATCTTGGATAGACTTACTGAAAATATAACATAGGAATAAGATGGGAGCTTGCCTTTAAAGATACTGATTTCAATAAGTTAAACTTTATATGATGATGATCATCAATTTACTATGCTTTGAAGCATTATCATATCACCTTAACACCCCTGTTTTTTATTCATTTGTTATACAACAATGTTTAAGGCTGATTTAATAACAGGTATAAAAATGATGATATCCAAATTTCAAGTATTACACACCTTTTACTAGATTCTCCAGTTTTCCTGTCAATCAATAAAGATGGTTGATCTCTACAACACTGCAGTAAATACTAGAGATATATAAATATAATATAAAATCTTGCAACAACATCAGAATATTCATCAAAAGCTTTTTAGAATGTCACTTATTGCAAAATATGATTGTATCACATACAGCCCTCTTCAATAATGACGTCACAAAATACCTAGTTTATTGGAATCACATAAACCACAGATGTCTGACTTGTTAAATGGAATCGTACAAATTGATGCGATTAGACATCAGTGAAATTTTAAGAACCCTTTAATAAGCTTAATCAATTAAAAAATTTTGAATCGATATGTCCTCCAAATATTGAAATTGTTCAAACTCATTTTCGACATATATACATCTTTTCAATTGACAGGATTTTTAATTATGATGTAACAATTTTATAAAGGCCCATTGAACAGATTTCTTTCAATTCAACCAAGCTACATCAAGAATTAACAATGAAAAGATATAAAAAAAAAAGATCAGCTTACCTCTGCATACTCTACATGTCTCTGTAAATCATTGGCCATAATAAACCCTATTATAATTACTACTACCAGTAATTTTTGGTTTTGGCTAAAATAATATCTAGAATTAGAATACAATTTAAGGCTTGTATTTTATTTCTATATGAACAAAAGGGCTATTTTGTGCAATTAATTGTTTCAAAACATCGGCATATGATTAATGATATGGTGATGCAAGAAATAGCCAATTGAAACCTTTCGATTCCATATCATAAAGGCTAACTATAAAGTCAATTCGGTTCCAGTCTAAGTAGCCCTAGTTTTATTAGCACTAACATTGCATAATGTTATAAATTTAAGTCACACACTTCAATCAAGCAATAATATGAAAAGATAGATACCGGTATTCATATTCACCTTTCTGCAAAATCATAACAGACCAGAGGTATAAAAGGCTCACCTTAATAACCGAGTAGTCTACCGCCAAGTATCAGGAATGAGTATGCTTATTCTTCTTCTCTATCATCGCAAACAATATTAAAGTTGATGAAACTGACAGATAGAAAATTTTTAACCTTCCATCTTTGTTTACATTTTTACAGGATATTGGTCAAATCGTCCTAAGACCAATTCGTCCAGCAAATATCAAGACAACACGGACCAAGGACAATTCGGACCGATAGTGAAATACAACGCGTACCAATTTAAAGGAGTAAAGACAACTCGAATAAACCTCTTATGTAATATCGGACCGCAATTATTTGATAAAACTAAAACCGGCAAAAATTAAAGAAATGAGCCTCGGATTACCTCACCTGAAAAATCACTGGATTCGGTGAACTGTTATCTGAATTCTGATTAATCACTGAGTTTCTTTCTCGTCATAAGAGATTTTTAGTGACTAAAAATATCCTGAATGAAAGAGTTTAATTGATTCTACCAGCATTTGCTTCGTGGGCCCTCAATAAGAATGTAACCAGAAGGTAAAACTATATGTTATAATACTGTACTGTCTGATCGCACTTTCTGGAAGGTGGTCAGCGTCAAATTTCGGTTATCTGCGCTGATATTCATCTAGTTAGCCTACAAATGAAATGAATGGAGTTTAACGTCCTACTCTATTTAGCCTACAGAATGATATTTAGATACTTGAGCGATAAAAGTCTTAACGTTCAGGCCACTGTGAACATTTTCCTTACAGATATCCATGTTTTATGAGGTACGGTACAGAGATAACTGAATGGGAAGAGGTTCACAACGAAACATCTATCAAAAGCTTGATGCCTTATAAGTAATACCATCCTAAAAAGCACCACTTTGGTTGAACTTAGTAGGAATATAGTGAAATTTCGTATGAGTTCATGGACATAGTAGATACCTAGATCATTTATAAAATTTTCATCAGTTGATTGGGTTTAAAGTGAAAAAGTCTGCCAAAAATATATTGAAGCCTCTGAAAGAGCTCGTTTCGACCACTGAATATTTACTGTCAGGAAGTGAAGACAGTCTAAAATCCCAAGTTATTTTGAATTTTAATTGAAGGACAACATGTCTTAGATTTAATGCCCGAAAAGTTATGGGTTTAGCAGAATTCAGCGAGATTAGCTTTATAAAGGCTCTATGATTTTAGTTGAAACCTCCAGAATAAGTAGGAGAATATTTTATTATACAATTTCGCGTTTATTCTGCTACAATCCGTATACTAGTATACATTAGTTTTTCCAGCAGAAACATTTAAGTTAGTTTATGCCCCTATAACTTAACGGCAGAATTTTTTTATTTAATTTTTCAGATAAGTTAAGGGTTTATATAGGTTTTGTTAATATGAGCACCTTAAATTTCCGACATACAAAAAATCCAGACTGTCTCTTTAATCTCACGAGGGCAATACCACCAAATACTTAAAAAGATTCCACCCTTTGATGTAATATATGTAATAACCACTATTTTAGCGGCTCTCTTTGTCAGCCGGAAAACTTGTCAACACTGTTGATAGATCAATATAAACAGTACGAATAACGGTGTACGTATATCAAATCGACGATTGTCTGGAAATTAAACCCCTTCAGAATAATGCATGTGCCTTATACTGACTGACGCCTTTGGCCCTTGTTTGTAGGGGAAGAAAATTGATTTGGGAGCATTTGGTCAGCAATCTCGTTGATGTACAAGATGGTCAGGTTTATTTGACGATTACATTTAGTAGTTTTGGTCCACCGGAAAGATCAAGGTTTCGCATACAGATATATCCACCAAAGTCACTACAGTCATATTATTATTGGTCGAGCAATGATCTTGAAACTCAGACTATTGTCACTGCCGACAGAACCTTTTGATTATATTGCAGACAGTCCAAAAGTAAAAGGCCTATGATGTCGGGACAGAGGAACTGTCGGCTATATGGACAATGGGCATGGCTGTTTCAGTCCTAACTTGATTATTGCTATGAGACAATACAATGGCACCTGATGCTTTACTGGGTTTATCAACGGATCATTTCATTGCTAAACTCACATTCCAAATAATGTATTGCATTAGTACCAATATTTGACTTGTGATGATGACGATTTATTTATTCAATGGAAATACTAGCACTAAGTGCAACATTGTTTCAGAAACTTAATAATATCCACGAAGATACAATTAATGGGCGGAGTTTAACTGTCAAAACTAAGAGGTAACAGCCAATAAAAACACTGGAAAGTTTCGCGGTATTGGTTTCACGTGCACATCAGAGAAAAATTGAGAACTTGAAATACAGAGTGATGAGACGACATTTTTCTGAACCGAAGTAGTGCCAACATGCACAACGCGTCTAAATTTGCTGCTAATATGGACGACTACCTAATGCGTTTGGGGTTATGTCGTAAAAGTGTTGTCAGAGACAGTTCCTGTTTATTTCGCATAATATCAGAACAGGTTTGTAAATTAAAGCAAAGACACTAGACCCCGTACTATCATAATCGTGCCCATTTCGTTTATAATGGTGCTTTATTTTATACATTGTTGTTTTTATGAATGAACTTTCGTAATTGACAAAACTGCCTGCTATTTTTTTAAGACAAAATGTTATCCCTTATCCACTTTGGTTGTTGAAACACATTAATTTCTCGGCCTTTAGTCGTCCTAAATATTTTTTCCAACGGGATATACCTTAGGATAGGATTTTTAAAATGATGACTGTCATTTTCAAGTGAAATACCTTGAGATCTAGGAAATGCAATTCATTTTCATGAAAAAGAGACCTGAATTACCTCTAAGTGAGGATTTTTTTAGTAGAACGCATAAAATATGCTCTTATACTAAAGGATATGCTTGTGAATGAATATTGATTGTCACACATATCTGTCTGCCTACATTTAAACTTTGGTCTTCTATTAGTGGTGCTGTAGCTCTTTGCAACAGAAAAAAAAGTTACTGTCCTTTGATTGGTCTGTCCATCTTTCATATATGTTTGCTTAAGTGTGAAATTGGGCCACTAAAAGTTAAAATGTATTGATATACATTAAACTATAATTCTTCACATAGTCATTGCCCTTGATATAGAATCACAAAAAAAACGTAAATAAAAATGAATTCATGAATGCAGTTGTAGATGTGATCGGCTCATTAGAACTTTATCACATTGTCTCGGAAATGAGATTTGGAAATTAGTTTTTCTGGTGCCAATAAAGAACTTCTACCTCAAATTAAAGTTAAAAACCAAATTGGTTGTTTGCACAAAAGTGAAATGCACTTAATGAACAAAAAAAACGTTGCCCTCATAGCTTTACCATTGGTATCATTATCACCATTTTGCTGTTTCCGTTTTCCTTCAGATTTATTTTACTCAAGCTTTACATACAACAGTACAGAAGAAATGTTTAGAGTATTTATGTAATCACCGGGATGAGTTATTGAATGTGAGTTAATCTAATAGATTTATATTACTGGTAATACAGAATGGATATTAGATTTACTATGATAATTATATGAAAAATCTTTAGATTGATCCAATGAAATAACAGTATAATGTTTTTTATTTTGGCTTTATTTTCCAGGAACCTCCAATTCATTGTGAAATGATGGCATTATCCAATATTTACAAGTAAGTTCTGCAGACTTCTTTCATTCATAAACCTATATTAGTTTTGTTTAAGTATATAAAAGCTGGCTTTCTACTCCAGGAATTCAAATGTTTAATGCAAAATTTGAATCGCATTTAATTGTATTGACACAGATATATAATTTCTTTTAACAAACTAAAGTAATTCTCCAAAGTAAGCCAATTTTTCAAAATCAAAATTTGATGAAAGATTCTTATTTTATTACAGAATAGATATTTTAATATTTCAAAGTCCTGATGAAAAACCGGTTGATGTAACCCGTAATGGTTATTCTAAAGTAGTAAGTAACCAACTAGTGACGTCATATTGTTCTAGAGGAATTGCAAGAACTATTAACTTCTGATTAATAAAAAAATAACGGAGCAGAGTTAGACACAGAAACTTTATTTTTACCATAGAATACCTTATGTCATTAATTTTCTAAACCCATGCTTTTATTAGCCACTGTTGCCTTGATTGGGGATAAGTACTTGCTGAAATCTAATAGATAAATTTCTATGGTAATTTTGATAAACCAAAATAAATGAGGAATAGTATAAAGTAAGACTAAGTTTTGAATATTTTCAGGTTCTTTTATGTCACGTTGATGGTATTCATTATGATATGGTTTATACACAATCTCATATTCATGGCTTGGCCATTTCCCAATGTAAGTTTTAACTACTTACGTGTACTTGTACTATATACTTGTTAAAGATATGTAGCACTTAAATAATTATTGTCTATTCCTAAATAGTCAAGAGTTGCAATGGCCTATTTTTCAAAGATATTGCTCTGACAACAGATGATCCTAATGTTGACATTTATGATGAATATTACCTAACATACATGGCATTGAAGTACAGTTTACAGTTAGATACTAGTTGAATAGTACTTCGGTAGGATATTTTTGACATCAACAAAACAATTAAAAAAATGTCCGGTTGGGAAAAATTAAATCAACAGCCCTGATGTCAACCCAAAACCTTTTGTACACCACATGAATTAGAAATCTGCCATGATATTTATTTTAAAATAAAATTAGTGACTCTTAATTGATCGATCTTTCAGGACCTTCTTAACCCTTTGAACCTTGAGTGTAATTTAGATAGAACTTCCTATACCCTGAGCTCCCAACAATATTTCTTAATTTGTATGACGTTCACTTTGAATGACGTCACTTGACAACAGCCGGCTTCTAGGGTATATATCATATAAGGATGAGCCAGTATACCGGCTTCTGGGGTTGAAAGGGTTAATCATTGATCTCTATCTAGAAATGCTGGCTGAATTCCAACTTTTTCAGCACTGCTGTGGATTTATCCTATCTGTAAAACTTGCGTTACTAAACCTGTTTGTGGAAAATAGGCTACTTAATCAGAATTAAAAATTAAACAAAATATTGATATTTTCAGCTATAATATATGAAGTGTTATATAGAGGTGTGTTTGAATTAAACTCTGAACTTGATGAAGCTGTTAATTTTTTAAGACAACAGAAAAAAACATCACGAGAAAACAGTCTGAATGAAAGTGATCAGTAAGTATATGCGTGTCATGTCAATTTAATAGAAACTCAAAGATTATGTAAAATCTTTTGATAAAAATATGTAAGTGTAAAGTTGATGTATTAAAATTTGCAATGGTGCCTACATGCTGTAACATGTGTAGAATGAATAAATCCATTTAGGACTTTACGGGGCTTATTGAATGTATATGATATTCATTAGGCTGTTTTGATGGATAATTGACTATAGCCAATATTTAAAGGAATAATAAACAAGTCTAGAGTAGAGTGATAGTGTGGATAACAAGATGATATTGGACTTCAATAAATTTGAGAAGCTAATCAAATAAAGCTGTCAATATATATAGTTTTTATCATTGACTAATTGATTTTAGACACCTGTTACTGTTTTAATATCAATGTTTTTGTTTTAGTAATTTAACTATAAGCTCCTCACCTACACTAGACTACGAGTTATCACAGGTAAGGATGAAGTTCTTCATATCATTTCTCAACTTATTGTGACTTGCAGAGTTTACACTTTACCAATATCATTTTATATTTCTTTTCATTGAGAAGAAATGCCTTCTTTAAATGCATTCTTGTAGAAAAATCGAAAGTTATGTATGTCTGAATAAAAAGGTATTAGAAAACTGTATTCATGGCTTTTATTAGGGGATATTTGTTATACGAATAATTAAAATGTATCTTTTTTTCAATGATCATCTATTTACGGAAACTTAGTATATATTAAAAAAACTGGATTTTTGATGTCTAGAAAATATAATCATATTCATTGCTTTGATTTAACAGTCTATTCCATCTAAGGACAATCATTGCAATGTATTATAATTTCCCCAAATATTTCCAGTTTGTAAGGCAACCTTTAAAACTTTATATAGACCCAGGTTTACTTCAGATTATGTATGTGGTTAAGAAATGTTGACATACTAGAACTGAATTGCACTATATTAAAATTAAGATTTTCTGTTTGAAATTATATTGTAGAAAATCACTCTGAGATTAACGCCACCATTACCATATAGAATAGCCAAAGCTTTAGATTCAACCCTGTATAGAAACGTAGCTAAAGATATAGTGGAAGAGGAGAAGAGAGGTGAGTTACTTTACCTTCAATCTGATTATTCTCAAGTTGTACTGTCAATTATCTTACGAGGTTTGTACAGCTCTCTTGTTCTTTAGTACTCATTATAAAGAGATAAAGCTAAAGAGATAAAATTTTAAATCCTGGCAACATTTAGAAATTTTAAACTTAAGTTATAATCTTCCAGTGACTTATATGGAACATTACTGAACTTCACCATCAATTTAAGACTTTGTTCACCATTTTAATATGTAATAATTTTAGTGCTATGAAAAGTATAAGTTTGGAAAAAAAATTAACATTTTAAGCCCTGAATATTTTAATATAGATTTCAAGCTGTGACAAAGGAAATCAATCAAGTTGAATAAGTTAAGACTTTGATGTTATGAGTTTACCCCAGTTGCTTCTAACATGATTATTAACATGCAGTGTTACAATACAATAAATAATTTATAGTGTATAATATAACAATGTTGAATATTATTTACAATACATTTAGTTAGGTTAATATCATATTGGCTTGATTTGTTTTTAAATCCAATCTTGTAGACAAGGTATTGGTTACAGTTTTTATCCACTTAATAAAACTTGGTATGCATGTTTATATTGATGAGGTCTCAGTCAAATTCAAAATTTGGTAACATGGAATAAACATTTTTTTTAGTTATTGGCTTTTATTTTGTTAAGTGGCGTGAAGGTACTCAACTAAAAGTAGCAATGTTAATGAAGATTATTTAAGCAATAAACTGTTACCTTGGTAATTATGGTCAATATCTGGACCAAGGTTGACTGGAAACTTGATTAAATATGCAGTAGTACTTAAATGATTAATTTTCATCCATGTTGCCAATTTCAATCAAAATAAGTTATATAAGAAGTTATTTTTCTTCTGCAAACTTTATTGATTGTTGCAAGAGTGTTTATAGTGTTATAAACGCCACTCAAATCCATACTAATCCAATGGAATAAATAGCTAATGTACATACATATAGAAAAATATCAGAGGACTCGTTTCAAACAAAGTGATATAGGTTGAAATTCCCTGATTTCCATTGAGAATTTCCATTGAGACGTTGTTTGTATGTTTTGTGCCTAATCAGTTATCTTGTATTTAACTGGTATTGTGTCACAACAATACATGTGAAAAAATGACCAAATAGTAGGTAATTGACTAAATAATAGTCTATATTTGTTTTGGCTGACCAACATCTTGTGTAAGATAATGTTTCAAAAACAGACATGTCTTGTTATACATTAGTCTACTTAAAAGTAAACTTCATAAAAAAGGTTGAAAGCATCCATACAAATTGTTGCTGGATTTTGTTTGGTTCTGTTTTGTAACCTTCTGAAATTAAGGATTTATGATAGAATTTGTAAACAACTATTAGTGATTTTATGTCAGATTAAAATTAGTTTATTACACTCATTTGCGTTCAATAATATTTCTATAGACCCTACGACAGTGCCTACTATTGAATACCCTAATCTCGAGATGCAGAATACAAATCAGTAAAAATTTTCTTCTGTAATATTTCATAGTAATTATTTGTTTTCCAGAAGCAAAGTTGAGATTTCAAAATTGTGGATTTTCTCCAGGAGATAAGTGTCAGGTAAGTTTGATTCTTGGTTTTATCGATATCTTAATTTACAATAAGATTGATCTACTATCATCACAAATTCCAATATCTGCTTCTGTTTTTTCCTAGTACATCATAACATCAAATGCAATTGTAGCTTTGGGCAGACTATAGCTCAGTCATTTAGTGTGTTGGAATCTTTTCACCAAATTGGTCATTCAGTTTTCCTTTTGATCTATTGGTAATTATTTCAAGACAATTAGCATGCATATATGAAATGAACTTGTCTGAGATCCTTCTGGGAGTGTCTCTAACATGATTTCTTTTAGCAATATATAAATAATCTTTGGTCCCACTGCTGCATGATTTCGTAATATGATTACTTATGTGTTGTTACTGAAGCACGTTTACTGACTTGAAGTTTAAACTTTGCACCGAAAAGAACTTGTTAAAAAGATTGTTATCAGTTAAGATAAAGAGTGTATTGAGTCTATTTTACTATCAAGATATGTCAAAAGGTGATCTACTCATTGATAAATCGTGATGCTTACTTCATTTATATGTATTATTTTCTTATAAAGACTGTCAGCATTGAATGGCTATCTACGTTTAAACCTGAATAGAATGTAGAGGCCTTCATGTCAAACTCTCTCTTACACTTGATTATATTATGTCAATTGAAGTGTATAATAGATTATCAATGCATGTTGATTGAATAGTATTTATCTCCAGTCTGATTTACCAGCCGCACCCTGACTATAGTGCTAGCTAGTCTGATATATACCAGTAAACGAGTGGAACAATGTGAGGTGTTGACAGATTAGCATACAGTTAAGGGTGGAGTTATATTTGGTGTTTAAGAGTAGTCAAGCAAATCAAATGAAATATCAACATCATTTACTAGTCTCACTTTTTCATTTAACTTTTCATTCAACTTTGTAATATTGAACAGCTAAATATATCCGATTAGGCTTTACTTGATATCATACATGCTTCAGTGACTTGGGCAAGTTTTTCTTTATTTACTTTTTTTAATACTTTTCTGTAGGCATAATCACAATTGCTATGCAAAATCTGTTAAAGGGATGCTGTATTGACAAAATCGTATTCTTGCTAGAGTCAGCACATTATACCAAAAGATCAAATAGGGTAGAAGTTGAAATTAATGTATGAAAGTGCCATTGTGAAGTTATTCAGAAAAATAAGTTTAGATGGCATGTTAATTGTATAATTATAATACATGTCAAATATAAACTTTTCAATTTCAAGTGTCTACTCAACAATATTGAACTGAATTATATAAAATGTCTATCAATTGGAATGGATCTAGCTATGTCCTTGGTAGGTTCATATACAAAAGTAAAGAAAAGCTTCAAATTTGTCATTCACGAAAATTCCTCACCTGCATAATGTTAAAAGCTATTTTGATCTATAAACATGTTATCGAAAGACATCAACATCTTTTTTTTTTTCAACTTGATTTGATAACGTATGAAAGCTATTCTGATAAAAAGATAATCCTGTATTTATGTTACTTGCTTTGCTACATTGATGTGAATGATAAAGGTTTGTGGGTCAGCATTGATGTTCTCTGCATCAGTAACCACATTACAATCAGAGAATACTTGTTGTAAATCATAATTTCAAGACACTTCTCATACACCCACATGTTGGTGTATATAGCCATTGCCCTTATAATGATATCTGCAATATTCCTGGTTTCATGATGGATTTTGAAAAAACTGTCCATCATGATCCCAATTAGGTGCAGAACGGTAAGACTTAGAACTGCAGATACAGATTAGAAAGTTGATAAAGAGTAGCTATATTTGATATTGTTTTGATTTAAATGAACAATATTTGAGTTATTGCCCTTGAAAGTCATAAAATACCAATATTGATTCGTCAACATGAGCATTCGGATTTTGATGGTATGCACATGTATAGGTTCTGATTTTGAATTGATTTCGATGAAATTTTTTGGAGTTGTTGCCATTCATTAAATCCAAACACATCAAAATTGTTTTGTGGAGCCAAGAGAGAAAACAGTTTTATACAGTTCCTCTGAATCTTTTACTATGTGTGTTGACATACCGTAGACTACCATTCAAAAACCTAGTGCCATTAACATATTAACAATTATTCTTATTGTTGGTATGGGCGTACATTACATTGATTGGCTATCTTTTTAATGACTAACTGGAAGTCATCTTATATTTTATGATAACATCTGTTGTTCTTATTACCTGAAACCAATAAATATTGAATCATTGATGTCAACATTGCTGTATAGGTAACAGAATGGCCATTAAAATGATTTAACTAGAATTGTACTCAGCTGGATAGAGTATATTTTATACAGATTTACTTAATGCATCAATTCTGGCTAAAATACCCTCGCTTCACACTATTTATCAGCTGTCATGAGTCAAATCTGGAACAAAAATGTATGATGCCAAACTATTGATCTGGTTATTAGAATGACTTTCAAATAAAACATATGACATGATCTTTTCAAGCAAATATTGAAAGCAACTTGTGATCTTTTTAGGGTCAATTATTTTTGAATTTTCTTAAAAATGTAAAGCACTATATTTCCCTATTTCAGATTGTTTAGTGTTTCAGTACCCTTTGCAATATTGGCAAACAGAAGTTCAATGTTGATCAACAAACCTATCGTTACTGTCACCCCTTCAGCCATTATTAGCCCATAAGGTGCAGAAAAGTAAGAAGTAATACTCCCATCATTTCGTTTCATATCAGCCATTATTTAACGCCAACAGTCACTGCCCATTGGCTGTGTGTGGCTGAAGCATATTAAGCTTGTATTATTAATAATATCGAAAAAATATTATGACACTAATTTGATGTAATATATCTGTGTTCAATCATAGAATTTTATTAGTCTTTTGTGTTTTCAAGAACATGTATATCTCAATTTTAAACATTTTCTGTCCGATAATTTAATTGGTGTTATTTGAGAGGTATATATATGAAAAAAAATTCCTGTCCACCCTACTCTTCATATTATACTCTATCAATGCATATAATGACTGTCTTCCATTGTGTATTGATATATTAAAAAGTTCATACTATCATATGAGCCATGTGTAAATATCATTAGGGTGTAAATTTTAGATGATTGAAATTATAGATGATGTTAGTCTGATACTGCAATTTCCTTCAAGAGGGATTAGTCTCTTGATTTGAATTGGGCAAGTTACCTTATGTCTTAGGTAGACATCAGAACTAGTGGACTCCTGAACATATTGGTTTATGCAGTTTTCCTTCTGTCAATATAGTCAGGGCCAAATCTAGGGCCGTTTTGCTTCTGGAAAACGATAGGATGCCCAAACTGCCAGGCGCCTAAACTAACTAATCTTAAGTAAAATAAATAGATAACTTTTAATTTTCATATTTATTTGTTCAAATCCATATGTTGGGTGAAGCCCAGTAAATTGTTTGTTTGGTTTATAATTATGTAAAGGTAGTTATATTTCAGACAAAAAAACCACAAACCCCTGTCTTTTGTCTGAAATTACAAAAGAAACCTCACTATATATCTTAATGTTCAACTGCAAATGGTTAAATGTATTATTAAAAGTTTTAAATATTAAACTTAAAGTAATTCTAAAAGGGAATAAAAAGAACTTTGTTTTTTTATAAGATAAATATAGTCCTCTACGTCTAATTCTATATTTTTCTTTGTTTAATATAAGTAATAAAAACAGTGGTATTATGATGAAAGTATAATAGTTAGTTTTATTATGGTAACCCTTCAATCACGCTGAGGGACTTATTATTTACGTTTATCATTGTTAATATAACAATTTGGGTGGAAATTTTTTTGTTTAACATGCATGCTAAATGTGATTTGCGGTAAAAGCTATAACCTTTTAGAGAAAGTGGTTAGAGTTAAAAGTATTTGTAGATGTAGTCAATATTTGTAGTTTGAATTAATGTGAATGATTGTTACTTGTTATTTTTTGCTCTACTAGCCCAACTTAAATACTGATTAAATACGGGAAATAGTCCAGAAAATGCAATGCAATTTATTTAAATGAATGGAATTATGTAGTTCAGATAGATTGAGTGTTTTAACGTACTATTTGAATGTTTGTAAAAGGACAAATTTTCCGAATTGTGAACTTTTATCTCAGAGTTGTATTTGATACGGATATTAGTTTAAGTTGACTGAGTTATAATAGTCAGATGTAACAATGAGTGCAGTATGTTGCAGATTTGAAGTTTTTGTGTGGTTTGAGTTGTGAAGTTTGTAGGACGTAAAGTTGAGTGAACATTGTGACCCAAGATGATACAACTTTCTATGCAGGGATGCAGTTAATAACAGATTGTGGATAATGATTTAATCTTCTGCCCAAGGCCTTAATCCACAAGATTAACTTGATCAACATCTGCTGTTGACTGATGAATTTAGTACAAGTGGATTATCAGTTGACTCCACGTTTAAGATTTGAGATGTTTTAAAGCTGTGTTTTTAACTTGTAGGTTGTATTATCAAGTCAGCCATCCAAGGCATATAATGCTTTTATCCAAGAACTAAGTGATAATCAAGGTCCAGTTGTAGTCTTTTTAGAAGAACTTGGTGAAAAGTAAGTAATATTTTTATTTATAAAATTTGTAAGACATAGTCTCAAGATTGTGTGCAGTAATTCAAAAGTTTTCTACTCTTTCTTCTTGTTAACAGAAGGCTAAAGTTCTGTTTTTATCTCTTTTGTTGAAATCTTGTGGTTTTGATGTGTTTTGTTAATACCTTTGGATTTTTAACTTGATTCTGGATGCAGGTTAATGTCCTTTGAGGAAAAGTTCTACATGGCTTTTACTGCTGTCCTGGCTCAATTTTCATCTTGGCACACATCAAGGCATTGCCCATCATTAGCTGATTGAGTATGTAAGAGAATTAGATATTCAACTTTATTATATTTCCAAAACAGATCTCCTTTATTATCTCAAAGTTGATGAAATATATAAAACTTAATCAGATTAACAGTTTTAACAAATATAACCATGACTGGTTGGAGTGAGAATAGAACTTTGGTCTGAAATTTTAACTTAGATCTTGATCAAAAACTGCAAAAAGGGAATTTAAATAAGTCATGTATTATTCAAATGGTCTGAGCTGTAAATAGGGACTGGTTATGTAAACTAAGATCATGACCTTAACTTTTGGTCAACAGCTTAATATAAAGAAGAAAAATCTTCTTAAAAACGATCACTGTTGCGTTCCTTGACAGCTTGTAAATGTTCATATTACTTCTAGTTGACATAACAAAATCATAAGAGTGTGAGTTTTATAGATTGACCAGTAAACCTGGGTGACTTAGTTAATGTTCTTACAAAATACTCTTCCTTTACTTTGATCTTTATCACTATTATTCTATACATCTTATAGTCCCGTATAGTCTTCGCTTCACTGATTGTGGGTTTATATTGCT
The DNA here is from genome assembly GCA_030562195.1 of Nipponacmea schrenckii. Taxonomy (NCBI): domain Eukaryota; kingdom Metazoa; phylum Mollusca; class Gastropoda; family Lottiidae; genus Nipponacmea; species Nipponacmea schrenckii. Next base: position 19,112,003 of record CM060202.1, read on the forward strand.
AGGCTACTTCTCATAGGTGTGATAATTATTGATGATTATAAACCAGAGGAGTCAATATATAGAGTTTAAACTTTTATATTACTTCATTTATAAATAACTTGAATTATGAAAGTGGCTTAATAAAAATAAATAAAAATATTACATTATAATCAGATAATTGACTGTTCAAAATGGTGGTACCATTTTAGCTTTGAAGTTTATGCAAAAAATCTTATTTAAATTTGATAAAATCCAACATATTTAAAATTTGACAGTTTCTGTAAATATCTAGATTCAAGCACTTCAATAATATAAAAATTCTCCTATTAATGGGAGCATTAATTTGCTGTAAGAACATACCTACTTTAACACTTTATAATTGATGTATTGGTATGTTTGATAATTAACGCTAATAAGTACCGTTGACAGTAGGCCTCTATGTTCTAATAATTGAAATCAATATAATTGAATAGAAAGGCAGGTTTCTTAAAGATACAAGTACACAAAGTGAAGATTGTCACATCAGGCTAATGTTTATACTGGACTCTCATCATAATAAAACTTCTATGTCATCTGTTTTAAGTAAACAAAATGTGCACAAACTAGAGGAGTATTTGTCCAAAGTTCAGTTTGAAAAAATCTAAGTCCTGATGTGGACAAAAGATGAGAGTTAAGTGAAACATTAGGATGAAATTGTTATGATTGATATTTGTTAAATATTGATAAAAATATTAACAATATCTCTAAAAGCAACATCTCAACATGTTTTATTTTTCATATTACACTTAACATCCATTTTCACCTATATGTTTGATGTATTGAGCCGTTTCCAATTTCATATGATTAAAAATTGAAAAAAACGTGGTATTATTGCCATATCCTTAAATTATATATGATAATAAGACACACCTTGAAAATGATATTCTTTACACATTAAAAAATAAATCCTTGGTGTAATAAGTAAAAACAGATTTAATTAGTTCTTGATAGAAGTTGGATTATTTTTAAGTGTCAATTTATTTTTGAATTTTCTCGTTAAAAGTTTATCTCCTGAAACATTGAATTTAATTGCCTTGTTAGTTTTATTTAAGTTCGATGCAGTGAGAGTAGCAGACTTGTGATAATATGCTCAGTAGCTATAAAGTTAGTGTTGCGACAATTTATTTTTAAAAATAATTTTGTGATCAGTGATTGTGTTACCTACTTTCATTAGCCAAATCAGGTATAGGATATTAAGACGTTACACCATTTTATTTAATTTTTTAATAGTGATGTTGATAAAGACATAAAAAAAGGCATTAAGTTAAGCTTAATCAAAACGATGCTTTCTCTTGGATGTGGACTTTAAGGATTGAAACTGGAATTAAAAAATGGAAATGATGTTCTGGCAATTTTCTTAGTGAGTCTTTTATCTTGGGGAATTTGTATAAGTTACAAGTATGATACAAACAATTGTAGTGGACAGACAAGTACATATTAGTAAATGAGCAATTTCAAAGTTAGCATACATTGAGGATTGTCTCATGGTATAAAGACTTGTAGTTCAAATTAATGTTTTGGGTTTAGTTTTTAACAGTCTCTTTGCTGTAGGGAAATAGCAATGATCATCAAAAAGGAAGACTCTTGCGGTAGTTTGGTTAAAAGACAGTTATTCAAATATGTGGTAATAAATTAAGAAAATACTTGAGATCTCTAGACACACTCCCATTCAGATTAAATTTTTTAATATTAGTCGTTATTCCTCACTGTTATTTACTTAAACTTTGTAAAGTTGATATATGGTCAAATTGCTCTATAACCTATAGGTATTGCTTTGTTATAGCATGTAATTGGTTGGAAGTTGTGATAGTCATATTATGTATATTAAGTTGCTGCTAGTATTGACACTGTTAGTCCAATCTTTTAATTATATCATATTGCAATAACAAACTAACTGTAAAATATCATATTTAAAGGGTGGATATATTAAGTTTGAAGGACAGGTATGGTTTGATCAAAGCCCTAAAATATCAAGTGTTTGATTTGGGAGTTATACAGTTGTGAATAGGAAATTTGATTATATATAAATTCATTCAGTAAATCCTGACATCTGAGATTTATTAAAAATATAAAAATATTTATTGAATAGTCAAATGTATTGCCATTTGGCAATTCCTTTGCTCAATCAAAACATAAGTTTCAGAAACAGGCAAATCTTAAGCTTATCTAATCAGTAATGGTTTTCATAGATCAACTCTGTGTGTCAATTATCTGAAAATTAAAATGTTGCTAATCATTTCTTAAGACTCTATGATGCATAGAAAATACGTTATATAGAAATAAAATTTCTAGTCTGAGGTATATTCTATTACCTTTTAAAACCATGTACATAAAACCCAATTCAACCCCAGTAAATGGTTCATAAATAAGAACACTTAAATCTTGTCAAAAATAAATCTAAATACATGTATATTGCATACAATTCATTTAAAATAACAAAATTTGTTTATGTTAACTCTTTTGCTGAAATTAGATTATTTTTTTACAACTCCAGCCCTGTTTAATAGATTTAGCTCCATTGAAATTAGATATGTCTGACTAAGGGTTGAAATAGTTGATGATAGTGGTTGCCTTTCTACCGAATATCTGACAAAAATATCTGACAAAAATATCTGTTTCCTTATCTGGTAATCTATTGGAAATTTCCTCTTTTAGACGAACAGTTCCATATATTAGTCTTCGTCATTTTCCAGCTTCTAGAAACGGTAAGATATCACTCACTTTTTATATCAGGGGTGGGGGTGAGTGTGAAGGTAGGGGCTTAACCTCTATTACACGCTTTCTAGTCAACAGAAATAATCATGATTTTTCTCACTCAGCTTATCGTATTGCTTTAAACTTCCTGAATTCTGATCTCTGTGTTATTCAAATGGGATGTATTCTATCAGTTATCAAAGGAAAATAATATTTAATTTATCATCTTTGATATAAAGCAATGATTGACGCTAGTGTGAATATATATACATGTATATAGGGTTAGAGATATATTGATTATTTTTATTAAATAACTTGATTTAGTGACATAATCTATTCAAAATAATTTATATTCACTTTCAATAACCTATAACTATAACTGATATTACTTTCTGTTTTAGGTTGTCAATATTCCTTATCAGACGGAGGTAAGTTTAAATTGATTTAAGATTTAAATTGATCACATTTCTTTATTTTGCTGTGTAACACTAACCCACTGACTTCTGTTGAATTGTTAACTTGTTGCCTTTCAACCATCCTGATACTAATATATGTATGCCTTTATTTAATCTTTCCATTGCCTGAAAAGTAGCGAGATTTTTTGTGGTTTTTTTCCTTTGATTTGATCTGTGAAATAATGGCTTGTTATGTTAAACTTGTATTAAAATTGGTGCACAAATGAGTTCCCATTCTACCACTCTCTGAACAAGTACTTTTGAATCAGATTAAAAAATATCAAAATTTTAACTAAAAGGATCTTAATTAACCATCTACATCTTATCTACCAAATACTATTTGAGGTGCAATCAATATGATAAATGCCAATATTTTTTAACAATCTGCAGATAAGTGTAAAAGAAATTAAGTTGTTTGTTGTTAGTGACCTGTTTGTCTTTGTTCCTCATCCTTGGATGTGTAGGCCTATTAGAACATTATTTGATAGGCTGAATTAGTCTGTAGTTAAAACAAAACAGAAGCCCTGGTAAAATAATCACCTCAAATCGTGTCTTAATTTGTGTATTTTCATTTATAAATGTTAAGAGTATCACCGATTGTTAGAATTAAGTTCTCTTCAAGGTTCTCAAGTTTACAATGAAAACAGTTTATCTCATTTAAGGATTGTTTTCTCTTCCTTTATCATGTCTTTTTTTTTCTAACTGTATTTAGAGAGGAGAGATTTGTCAATAAAAACTGAAAGATAAGTGGACATGAGTTCACCTTTCCAAAACTTTAAAACGTGTACTTAACTTTCTCTTGTTAGAGAATTAACTGATATTAACACAAACTTGAGAAAGTTTCAACAAGAAGTAAATTTGTATGTGATATAAGTCTCGTCTTGTGCCTTTAAAAAAAATCATCCTTGAGAAATACAATTTTAAAACAGTTAGTGGTTAGAGTTAGATTGTGTTTTGATGTTCTTAGCACAATATTTCATTGGCATTGCATATTTCTAAAATCTATAGGTGCTGAAATGTAGAATTTTAAACGCATCAAGTCATCTTTATGTCCAACCTTATAATCCCCAAATGGTACAAATTGACTTAAAACATCCTCTCAAAAAATGTCCACTTGCTTGCTAACCTGAAGGTTCAGAGTTCAAACCAATACAAAGATTTTGCGACCCAATTTTCCCCTGTCTGTGGTGCAGGTTAGAGGGACTGATATGGAAAAAAAATTTGATTGGATAAAATAAGATCCCTCAACGTGGAAATTGCGAAAAAAGTAGGCTAATTCCGCTGTCCTGGTAAAAATTTCCTTTATTGCACACTGCATGATATTGCACATCTTCATTAGCCTGTTAATTGTAGAAGCATAGGACGTTTAAAATTTAAATGTCCATTGCATTGTGTATGTGACAATGACCTATTGGTTTTTAAGATATACTAAGTTTGAATTCGCTATACTCTCTATAGAGTAAAAAAAATTCAAGCTTAGCTTATATAGTAAAAAATTTCAGGCCTAGCTAATATAGTAAAAAAATGCAAGCCAAGCTTATAAAGTTATAAAAAAAAAAAAATTCAAGTATACCTTATATTAGTTAAAAAAAAATGAAAGCCTAGCTAGATTTGAATAAAAAATAATGTTATGTATTGAATAACTAGGAATCCCTAACAAGTAATTGATGGGAGTGTCCTATAGGGTTGAATTTTCCCATTAAAACATAAAGTAAGAAAGTCAAGAGGATGAAACTTGTTGAACTATTAAATTATTTTACTCCTTTCATGTATTTGACTCAAATTAATGTCATAGATGTAAATTTTATTGACCAACCCAAACTCTTTTCAAATTGTGTTGTATTGAAAATGTTGCTGTGTTTTGTCCTAAAATCGGTACACATTATTCAATAGTTTTTTCCCTCCAGCTGATTTGATTTACATGGTGTAATATGAATCAATTAAGAACTATTTCTGGTTGATTTCTCAATTTTTTAACTTAAAAAAACTTACCTTATTTGTCAATATTGTCCTCCAGAAAATTTAAAATGTTCAGTTGCTTTATATATGATTTTAATTAACTTACTACTTGCATTCTCATTCATTGGTCTATCTACATAGTGGAAGCAAGCAGAATATTCGTCTGTTTATTTGATTGTTTCTATATTCTAGGGTATATACCATATATTGATAGGAAGAAAAATAAAAAGAAGGTAAGTTATTTAGTATATAATATATGAAATATGTCTCCTTCTATTTAGATTTTAAAGTCATACTTATATTGTTAAATTGATAATAAATATAAAGAATTCACACAAGTTTTCATAGTCTACAACTAACATAACTATCATAAGTCCAAATATTTTTTCATAATCCAGTTGATTATTTCAAACTAGAAAATTGTAGCAATAATATTTTGGTAAAAAAATATGTAATAAAAAAAAAATCAAAAGAGCCATCCATAAATCATGGTCATTTATTGCTTGACATTAGATCATAATAATTTTTAAACATTAAAAAAGATGAGATTTTGTGGATGATCCAAGCATGATTATGTTTTTTATGTAATAGATATACAAGACAAGTGTAATATTACATCAAAAAGATCTTCACTAAACTCCAACTTAAGACCTTCAGGCCTTTTATTATCTTCTGATTTAATCATAACAGTATTATAGATAATCCCTTGGTCTTAAAACAAAAAACAAGTACAATCTGAATCTCCAAGATGCTGGTTCAGATATCAGGTCATCTTTTCATATTTTATGTAATATTATATTACAAACATTATGACACCTAAACTTTACATGAATGAATTGTGCTTCAGTCCTGTATTAGAATATTTTGAAAGTTGATATTTCAGTTAATAATTGATTTTTTTAAGATTAAAATTTATTCCTTGAATTAATGTTCAGCAGAAATATGCAACTTTCCAAAAAAAAATAAAAAAAATAAAAAAGTTGCAACCAAAGGAAGATGTATATATCAATAAGAAATTGACTTTGTAAATGAATAAGGGAACAGTACTAGTAAGATAAAATGCATGATTGGTTCTGTATAATTGAAAAATTGTTATACCAATTACCTTTAACTTTTAAACAACCTGATATGGAAGCTTATCTATAATAAAGTTAATAGCCTTGCTACATGTGTCAAATTAATATTCCTTTGAATTTTTTAAGAAAATATCAACTTAAGCTAAAAGTAAGATTCACATCAATGCCTCGCTAAAAAGAAACAAAATTTAAATATCTATTGCAATTGTTAACTAAGAATAAAAAGTTTGAAGTGAAATATAGATACAGTAGTAAACAGCATCTGTGCTTCTAAATGTCGATCAAGTTTGAATCTAAATATTTTATAGTTGCAATAGTTTCAGTTCCAGGGTCTGGTCTGGAACTCAATTTTGCGATAAAGCAGTGAAAGGAGAAATACTCAAACTTATTAAATTAATATAGCTATACTTACAATTATAATCAGCAAACATATAATTACAAGGATAACTGAATTTCTATACCATGTCTTCAATTATTATTATTTATATATATCAAATCTTAAATTTGGAAAGAGAACACCAAGCTACAGGTGGGTGGAAACAAAAATATTTGTCTCTTTATCTAAATATATTTGAATAAAAATTAATTTCAGTACCAGTAATAATAATAGTGTTAGGACTTAAAGTTGTTAGTTTAATAAAAAAAAATCAATTCATTCATCCTTTTATCATATCTATAATCATGAGTCCAGTATTTTGGAGCTTTTGATGCAACTGTGGTTTTCATACCTACTAAAATAAACACTATATAACATGTCTGTCAACATAGAGAAAAAATAATATTTGATTGAATTGATTATGAGTATATTAGAAAATAAACTGAGTATTGTTTTCATAACGACTGGGTTACTCCCTCAGGACAGTTACAATGTGTTCAATAAGATGTAAAAGATTTGTATTTTTACCCTACTATTCTGTTTGATTAACCTCTTTAGATTTCTTATGTGAAATGAGGCATGGCGTATTGCTCTTAGGCATTCAGATGCTATCATTTAGATAGTAAGCAATTCTTTTGATATCATGCTTTTTAACTTTATGATAAATAGTAGTAAACTCATTGTACAGTTTAATATAAGATTTTCCATGAGTTATCATTGGAAGAGTAAATTTGATTGAAATGTTGAGTGTGGTGTTGACTGTATATTATATGTGAGTGTAACGATTGCAAGAGGATTAAATGTTATTTTCTAGTCTGTTATGCTGATAACTGATTGTAATTCTCAACAGAATAATTATCAGAATAACTACCACAATAATCGACGGTATTCCTCACCTCGTCACTGGATGCAATCTGGGTAAGTCCGCATTCTTTTAAACTTTTTCGCTTTTTTTGCTTCTGTGCCTTTTTGAGTTATGGTTTTGGAATGCAAGGAACACAAGTTGAGAACTGATACCAACTGGGCAGCATTAGAAAATATTACTTCCATATTGTGAATATTATATTAGATATATTATGATGAAGATTAGACTATATCAGTTAAAAAGTGTTATTAATATTTCTCAGCATTATTGATGTGCAGTCTTGTGCATCATTCTGTTCTCCCCTTATTAGCTCAGAATAATAGCGACTATGATAGCTTTTCATATCATTGATTATAAAGTAGACTATAGTACAGAGCCATGTTCACTATAGAAAGAGTCTGGAATGGTTTTCACCTTACTCTATTTTTAGTGTTAAAACAATGCAGCTTCCATCCCATCAAATAGATTATAATACATCAGTTAATTTAGATGTTTCTAGTACACAATATTGTCCTGTCAGCACTCCACCAACTATAATGTCTAATACTGGTCTACCAGTCACCAACCCTCCCACTTACTATATGCCAGTTTTAAATGTTCCCTACCCTCCTAACCTGGGACAGGTTAACTTAAGTCAAGATCCTTATGGCAAAGACCTACCCCAAGGTAACAGTTTCTCAACTTCTATTTTCATTGCTTATTTTGGTTATTTTTTTCTTGGCACGGGTCTTGATATTTTGATCATTTAAATGAAAATGCCCTATTAACATTGGCTGTAGTGACTCTCAGAATGATAAGTGGAGCATGCCCTTCCACACTGCTTTATAATTGTGATTGAGTCCAAATTTGAGTAATGAAGAAATAAATGCTCCTGTTGGATCTTTAAAAGGTGTTGGCTTAAATTTTTCCCACCACTCACTGCTGCATCCAATTGATGTGGTAATGGTTGAATGATTCAAGAATAATGATAAATGATTGATATAATATTGCTGACAAGAGCTAAAAGAGAATGGCTATCCCTAGCTATTTTTTGGTAAAATGGAAACATTGTGTTATATTTTTTTAAAAACTAAGTTATATATTTTGTGAACATAGAATGATTTAATTTACAAAGCATATTTCTTTTCCAATGATAACACTTAATTTATTTCTCTAAATTCTCTTTTTTTTTTTTTTCAGACGTAAACACTTTAAGATACTTTTATAATTTTGGTGTAGAGGTAAGAAAACTTATTTCCATCATTCTCTTGGTTTTTTTAATGTTCATAAAGCCAAGCGACAACACAGTATTACCTGTACTATCCCTAAATCCAGGATTGTAACGTTATAACATTCTGGCCTCATTGATGGAATTCAGTTCTGTGTTTTTTGATCCACTTTCTTTCAGAAATTCTTTCCACAGCTGCCAGTGGGTGTATGTTACCTTCCCTGACAATCTTGAGTCTTTCTATTTCTTAATAATTTAAGTAATAAGCTAATTAGTTAAAAATGTTTCTACGTCTTTGAGAGCAATATTATCATTTTTTTGAATAACTGGGTGGGTCCATTTTTATCTAAAGTGAAATTTGTGTGAAATGATTTAAGATGTTAGAAATGGTAAGAGCTACCTTCTCTTCTCTTTATAAGGTTATTTTGGGACATGAATTGCTTTCCCTTCTTTTGAAATTTGTATTGTTACATGATGAAAATGTCTATTGGAAATGGTTGAATGATATTCATTGTACACCCTGAAATGAGTATATTCAAACTGCTGGTCTATGATATTATAGAAATGAATTTAAAAAACTGGATGTTAAGTATGAGAAATTTTCTATTCAGGCCTCAGTGAATAATATAGGTGTTAATCAAGGGGTAAGTTATCCTCATCTTGTCCTAATGCTTATTGGTGGTAGACATATTTAATCTTTTACATTAACATTTTAATCTGTTGGACATGTTTAAATATCTCGTGTTGATACTTGTACTTATATAAGGTGAAGGTCTAATGATTGACTGTAGTTCATCCTGTACTGCTAACATGGTTAGTAAACTGAATAGCAAAACAGTTAATTAGGAAATAGGATTCACTTCAAAATACATTATTTATAGTTAAAATACATATTCCATTAAGTTAAAGTAAGCAGTATTAGAAGCACATTAGATTTAAGTCCTCCTTAGCTTAAAAACATGGATTTATAGATATCAAATAAATATATGATGAAATTTATATGGCTAGTTAGTTCCATGTAATAATTGAGGTGAAAGATTAACAATGTATCTAAGTCAGTTTTGGGAGTGATGCATGTTTTCTTTTAAAGCATAGTAGTTGGTTGTTAAAGAGGCCTTGTGTGGTGCAGGCTGTGAATGTCAAGGTCAATCAACCAATTTGAAATAGCCCCTTTCCATCATTGCATGCTTCATGGTATTTTCCCTCTTTGTTAGATATGAAGTGAAGTGTTAGTTTATGTAATGTTTTATGTCAATCAATTTGCTGTGATATATGATGATTATTTTATCTCCACCTACTTATTGCTTTTATCTCTAGTTTACAATCAGTGATTCCAGACATATTGAATATTATCAGAATAAATTAACACATCATTAACATAACCACCATAATCATTAGCCCTTGTTTATTTTTATCAACTTTTATATTCATTTGTACGAATAGGCTTGTACTTTGTTGTTCAATCGAGACATGAGTGGTATATTATATGTATACAAGTCAGAGGAATGGGGGGGGGGGGAAGGAAATTTTTTAAACCAAGTGGTATTTTACAGGTGTTGTGATAAACATTAGATTTATTTCTTAAAAGGGATACAATGTGCCACTAATATTGTTAGTCCCCAATGTCAATATGAGAGATGTGACCATTACGGTTTGGCCAAGTTAAATCATTAGTCTTAATCAATGTCTCTTCATTAACATTTGGTATATTAATTAACTTCTGGTCTGAGATTAATGAGTATATACAAATCAAAGTTAGAGTAAGCTAATGCCTCTGTCCTCTTACAATTTCCTCATTTGGCCTAGTAATTGCAAAAAAAATAAAATAAGACTCATTTCATTCCAGTTGGTCTTTTTATCTTCATTTGACCCTTAAAGCTGGATAAGTATCTCTAGAGTCTGAATAAGATTTTGAAATACATATCTTAAGATTTAGAAGAGGAAAGAGTGGTTGTAGATAGTAATAGGAATGTGTGTGATGTATTATTTTTAATAGGCTAATGTTTTAAATCTTTACTGTATCTCACTTATTCTATTGTTACAACAACCCTTTCTTTAAATATTTATTTTGAAAACCCACAATAGAAAGTTTTACAAGATCTAGTCTACTAGACGTTTTCTTATAGAAAAGTAAATCATGTAGTGGATGTGTAACATGACAAATGTATTGCTTTAATTTGATGTTGATATCCACGTCATTTAATATTAGAAATAGTTTTTGAAATATTAAAAAGTAAAATATAGAATAGTTGAACAGTCTGAAACGAAATTTTTTGGTGATATCTTGTCTTATGTGTGGATGTAGGCCTATTAATATAAATGGTTTATAAGGGTTTGTTGACACTACAGGCAAAACAGTGAGGAGCTCTCAGGGTGGCCTGAAATCAGTCTTTGGCTTTAGAGGATTTTCGTGGGTGTGTTGTTTGTAATGCTAATTGAACAGTAGACAACCGCCAGCTGCAAGCAGAAAAAATTGCAGACATTTACCGAGCGTATCGCTTTATTCTGCTTCACTCTGCTCTGCTTCACTTGTCATGTAAACAGCTTTCTGTACATTGCAAATAACTGAACACTAATTCCTTTACTGCTGCTCAGCTTGTACTGTGTATTTTTTGGATGTGTATTGTTAACATTCTTAACTTCAAAATGAAAGTAGAAGAAGAGTTTGAATACCTTTGGTGAATAAATTATGTTTTGATTCTAAATGAGCATTCTGTTGGTGGCTTGTTATTCAACATTCAGTCATTTTGCTTAAAACTTTTAAAATTTTGTTGTTTCATATATGACAATTAGCATTTAACTAAGATCAATCAATATGAGAATTACTGTCTTTGGTTAGGTCTGTTCACTAGCATTTGCATTTAGTAAGATTTGTAGAATATACTCTGTTGATGGTTGTATTCTAAATGTATATCTTGCTACTACTAGAAATACTCTAGTTTACCATAATGATCACTGCAGCTGTGTTAATTATTTCCTATGTTGATTAAGTTAATGACAGTGATTTTAATGTGTTAATGAAATGCTTATGTTAAAAACAGTGTGATCTAATGTTGAAAACAATGTATATCTAGATCTATATTTTTACTTTATGTTAAGTGTATAATTATCATTCATGTTATTGAATTGGAAACCGTTAGTTCACCTACTGTAATTTTGCAATTTTCTTGGACAAAAGGATTTCAGGGAAAAGAATTTGGATTGTAATTTTGATATTGAGGTATGCTTATTAGATTTGGTATTTTGTGTTTTTGTGTCCATTGATTGTTAAATAAGACCTGTTTATGACAGAATTTGCACTGAACATTTTTTTCTGAAATGGTAGATTATTTTTTTTAAGAATGGTATTGATATATAGATGTGCAATTCTGACTTGAATTGTTAATTTATTGTTTTAAATAATTGTACAATCTAAAGTATCATAATAATACATTTTGATCCTTTTACAACTATGATGTATATAAGAACAAATGAAATGTCTCTCCTTAAACTTGACTGTCTTGTTAAACCTGACTGTCTTGTCGTTTAATGTGACTATCTTGTTATCTTGACTGTCTTTTTATTTTGACTGTCTTGTTAAACCTGACTGTCTTGTCGTTTAATGTGACTATCTTGTTATCTTGACTGTCTTTTTATTTTGACTGTCTTGTTATCTTGACTGTCTTGTTGTTAAACATGACTATCTTGTTGTTAAACTTGACTGTCTTGTTGTTAAACCTGACTGTCTTGTTGTTAAACCTGACTGTCTTGTTGTTAAACCTGACTGTCTTGTTGTTAAACCTGACTGTCTTGTTGTTAAACCTGACTGTCTTGTTGTTAAACCTGACTGTCTTTGTTGTTAAACCTGAGTGTCTTTGTTGTTTAACCTGAGTGTCTTTGTTGTTTAACCTGAGTGTCTTTGTTGTTTCATGTGACTGTCTTGTTGTTTAACGTGACTGTCTTGTTGTTAAACCTGACTGCCTTGTTGTTCAACTTGTGACTGTCTTGTTGTTAAAACTTGGCTGTCTTGTTGTTAAAACTTGACTGTTGTGTTAACTGTCTTGTTAATGCTGCCTGTATGGACATTTAAAATGTTAATTTGGATGTTCAACAACTGTGAAGTTAATTAATATTTCCTCCTTTTATTTCAGTCGTGCAGAATGATGTCCACAGTAATGCAACAACCAACCATGGCCTACCCTCCAACCATGATTCCTGATGGTCAGACTCACATGATAATGCCAGCGCAAGTAGAACACGGTCAGTTTGTGTCCAGTGATAGTAAATATAACACACACTTCCCCCAACTTAATTCTTCCAGTGTTCGTAAAAGTGTTACTATTAATGTCAATTCTGAAACTGTGAACCCTAATGATAAAGAATGTAGTATTGAAACTGATCATATCAAACCTAGTGAAACTGTTGCTGATACAGTTGAGGATAATAGCAGATTAGTAAGCCCTGATAAACTAGAATCACCTGGTAGTGATAGTGGTCTAGATAGTACAACATCCAGTACTGAGGACCAATCTATCACTTACACGGTAGATACAACAGGTCACAATAAGGTGAAGGGAAAGAAAAAGTATTATATGTATGGTAATTTAAAACTTGTCAAACCTATCAAAGATATTCCACCTAGGTTTCAAATGTTGCTAGCTGAAACAAGTGCAGCTAAAGCACGATGTGAAGGTCAACCAATTTATCAACAAATCCCAGAAAATCACATGATGGAGCATGACATGGAGTTAAATGCCAATGCTCGATGCTTTGTTCCTATGCAATCTATGCCTATACCTTGTACTCCAGCTGGTGTTGGTATTAATACTAATGGCTCTATGGCTTTACCTAATGCATGCTATCCTCCTCCTCATGCAAACATCTTGGGTTCTGCTCCTCCTGTCATTTGTTCTAAACCTAATGGACAAACTTCTAATACTCCTCTTCAACCTAATCTAATACCTTCTGTTCAATCATCTGGTGGTGGTACTTGCTATTATATTTATTCTTCTACAGGCTACAGTTCTCTTCCTCCTACTATACCTACACCAACTACTAGTACACCTGCTGGTACCTCCCCAGTTACCACAGTTCCTCCTCCACAACCAGTAGTCTACATGATGAATTCACCATATCCTCCCAATCAGCCATGTAGCTATCCTACTCTACAACCAGTACATGGTTATGGAATGTGTTCAGCTTCAGCTCAATAAATCATTGTTTAAATGAGTGGTTTTAATATAGTTAAGCCATTGTAATATTGCTAGATTTGGTGTAAAGAAAATATATACGGTATAAAGAATTACAAAATGCATGGTTCACCTCAATGAGCATTTGAATAGATTTAGTAAAATGTTCTGTCATGCCATTTTGTAATCTAGACGATAAATATCATTTACAGAATCAACTGAAAAATAGTTATAGTATTATAAAAATTCTGATTTATGCCATCATAAAAATTTACTTCATTTCATTTGGTGCTTGGATTAATATGCTTGTTATTTGAATTGTTGGCTTACAGCTAAACAGTCTTAAATACCTATTTTTTTTTACACCCTATCTAGAATGTTTTAAGTGCTATTATTTATCCTAGTTATTAAGTATCAAAGATTTTTTTTTTGTATTTTTATCATAATACAAACAACTTTTAATACTAATTTTCATTTAACGTTGAAATTCTTAGAACATTTAGTTTTAAGATATTTTCTGAAGCAATTCTTTTATTCCATCTGATTTTGTTCAGAAAGTTGAATAAATTTTGTCAGGTGAATGGTCTCTCAATTCAAGATCAAACCCAGGAAATTTTTTTCCATCAATAGTTTCTTATTCAGAGTTTTACGTTGAAAGATCAGTTATATAAAATTTATGGTAAATCTAAACCAGATTTCTAAAGTTGAATATAAATTAGGAAATATTACACTTTAATCTTGACAACAAATCACCAAATGTTAGAAAATAACAAAGCCAACTCAGAGCTCTGTTTCTTTTTGTTTTTAAAAAAAAAACTCTAGTATTGACTGAAAAGAAAGAAATAGTACAAGTACAATCTTTTATATTGTTAAGTATCTAAGTCTGTACCTGTATAAAGTGAAAACGTGGTATTTTAGATATCCTTTTTTTCATGAATAATGTAGAAATGATATCAAAATTCTATAAAGTATATACCTGATGATATATGATAATGTTTAATGTAACCTCTACAGGCAGTATTTATGATAATAACTAACTTTAGGGTAGATCCCTATCTGTCTCAAAAAGCTATATATATTTATAGGCCAAAATTTTCAAATGATTTCAATATATATTATGATATTTTGTTAGTTAATTCAAGCAAAGCTACTGCTGTTGCACCAATTGTTTTTCCAGGGTCACATTATGTTTTTTGATGTAAAAGATGTCTGACTGATATGTAAATACCTTTACTGGGGTACAACTGTCAATTTTTTTCAAATCTTTCAAAAAATTTTTTACATGTCTGCAAATTGTTCTATTGAATCCATACATTTTTAGTTTAGTTTATTTTCTGTGGGATACTTTATTCATTTGACTAGATAATAAATGGATACATCCACAATTATTCAAGTATAGTTGACTACACTGATTAATTGATTGGCTGCATTGGTGAACACTCCATCATTATAAATGTTATGAGATTGATAATGAGTAAAGTAGCCTGTATTAAGTAAACAATTAAAACAGTAGTATCTAGAGCTGAACACATTGTTCAATAACAAATAATAAGTATGAAGTGCTTACTGTTAATTTTAAATTACAGTTATAAAGCAATATGTGCTATAATCACACTATCATGATCTGAAGCAATTATTGTCGGGCAGTTTTTTGTTTGGAGCTTAATGATTGCTCTTTTCGTTCTTTTTTGAAAATTGACTTGTAACCTTTTCCTTAATTTGATGTTTTTATTATGATGATTGTTTTAAGTTTATGTAACCTGATTATTGTTTGTTATTAATTTTTGGTAGAGTTTAAAATCCATTCCATTATCACTGTTTTAGTGTTATTTTGTGTTAATTTAGAGACAATATTCTAATATATTGTATTTTGTCGTTTAATATTTTCTCATTTTATTCTCTTTATTTATTTTTATTGTTTTCTGTGTATATAGATGTACATTCCATTGCTATTGTCAACTTTGTTGTTAAAATTTTGGGTCGTCCATGATGTTTCAGTACTTTCAGTTTCAAAGATATATAGAATATAGAAATATTAAAACAGAACCTGAAACATGTTTCTCATAACTTTCCTGCTTATTTGTTAAACATTAGTAGGAATATAGGATAGTTGCCTGAAGATTGCATATCTTGAAACTGCAAGTAACATATAAATAGTTCTATACTTCTATATTC
Organism: Nipponacmea schrenckii; assembly: GCA_030562195.1. Lineage (NCBI taxonomy): Eukaryota > Metazoa > Mollusca > Gastropoda > Lottiidae > Nipponacmea > Nipponacmea schrenckii. The sequence continues at coordinate 19,127,996 of CM060202.1, forward strand.
TAACTCTGAATAAAATGTTTCAGGTTCTGTTTAGATATTATATATTGCTCTACAATCAATGTTTTAAGCGCTAATTTAACAGTGAGATAATATTGGATATACCATGGATGACTATTTGTAAACTATTTGTAATGTTGAAGTAAATATTAAGATGGTTTTAACTACCAATATGTTTAAGATTATTGAAGTGTTAGTAAGTTCAGTATTGAATATTGTTATTAGTGAGAAATAGAATGATTGATTGGAGCAGGAACTCTATCTGACTAGAGTTAAATGTAATGGATTGGATTTTATTGTCTGTATGTATTAAGATGTAGTACAATGAAGGGATTCTAACCTGTTGGTGTGTAGAGTCTATAATGGACACCTTGCAACTTTTATTTGCACTATCCTGTTCTCCTGTGGGTGGTTATTTCTAGATTATTGCATTACAATGGTAACATCTTAATAGTCAAATGGCTCATAAAGTGTCAATAAACTTGCAAGTTTTTATTTTAAAACTAGAGCAACCAGACTATAAAAGTAAATCAGTGAGGTTCAAATAGAAGTCATAGGGTTCCATTATATTCTATTGAGACCTAAAAACTTCTTATTGAATTCTTTATATGAAGACATTTGTCAGTGGCTAAACTGCTTTTAATTTGGTCACAAGCATAATATATATATAGCAAGGTAGAAAGATGTTTGGACAGTTAGGGTAGTCCGAAAGATGTAATAAGGATGATGCATGCAAGTATTTGGACCTATTTAAGGTGTAGGGTGATATGTGATTATTTTTTTGATAGAACAATATTTCATTAACAATTTGTTTAAATTAGAGAATTGCAAATTTATAGAATGATAATCCAATGAAATTTTTGTATTTCTATACATATTTTTGAATCTCGTACCATTTTCCATATTTGTTTCTTTGAAATGTAAATATTTTCCCAAAACCATGCCAATTTGCCTTTTGCAAAAATGTGCCTTAAAATTGGTTTGTTAGTATTGTTTTAGATCATTATATTTTTCTAAACATATATTTTAATATTAATTTTCAATCTTTCTTGTATTTGTGAACTTTAATATCAATAGAAGATCGTGTTCTGGTTTCATCAAGTTATTACTGTACATTTGGGTATAATTTAAACATAAGTTCCAATAGTGCATTTTATTTTCAATAGTAGAGTACACTATAGCTGGCTTATATAGATATTCATATAGTGATAATTGTTTGTATTCAGGGCAGAAATAAATACTAAGGACCAGTAAATGTTGAGTTATACCCACATGTATCTTAATATCTTTAGATGACAAGTGAATTTTTTTTTGATCAAGTTTTTGCTGCATAATGGTTGTCAATATCAATTTGTCCTAACTAATGATTAGTTATATTGATGAATATTAATTGTAAACGTTTTTGTGTTTTTCATGCAATCACTGTCTGTTATCTAGTCATTTACAGTTTCAAACTGTCAATCTTTCAATCTAAACCAGAACACAAATTAAACAAATTAGATTCAGCATTAAAATGTCCATCTCTTCTAACATTAACTAGAATACAAATGAAAAAAATTTGATAATGCAATCAATTTTTGAAGATTTTTGACTTTTGGGTTAACTAAATCTTAGTCTATTCAGCTATTTCAACTATCTGGATCTTATTTAAATATTCATATAAAATTAATCAAAACTAATTCTGTTCCATCTTGATGTGTGTGGTTTGTCAAAACACATAACCATAGTATTAGAACTCTAGCTGATTATTTCTGGTGAAGGGTATTTTTTCTATCATCAACAATTGTTATTCAAATTATGTGCTTTATTATTATTATTAAAATGTCTAAAAGTTTTATTGTAATTTTCTATCCATGGTTGGTACAAAGGGACTCTCCTATTATTGGGAGCAGCAAAGCAGTCTCTTCCCCATACATTTCTCCTTAGCTTTCAGGTCCTGATGATGTCTATGTACCAAGACACTGTTGTTGGATCAAACCCTTTACTTGTGTTTGAAGTAGACTTGTCAGTAAATACACATTTAAGAAGTTTCCTCTCCCTGAATTTCATAATCTCTATATAATGGTTTAGCACACCATGTTAATGAGGAGGAAAAAGATAGCTTGCCAGGCAAGGTAACATACACCCACTGGCAGCATTGAATTGGAAAAATAAATAGAGCAATAACTCAAAAACATTCACTGAATTAATATTGAAGTTATTGGCAAAAACTAAAAAACTTCATGGAAAATTGTCAAATTAGAACTTGACCACCATCTTATCTATTTCAATACTCATACCAAGTTTCATCAAATCTATTTAAAAATTGTAGCTTATTTTACTAAGTCAAGGGCAATAACCCAAAAACCATTTGTTAAAAAAAGTCAGAAATTCAATCTTGACTAATGTCTTATCAATTCTGATGCTTACACCAAGTTCCATCAAAATCCTTTGAAAATCACAACCACAATAGAATTTTGACGCAATTTTACTAAGTCAAGGGCAATAACTTAAAACAATTCATTGAAAAAATGTCAAATTCAAACTTGACTGAGGCCTAACCAATTCCAATGCTCACACCAACATCCTCTGAAAATTGGAGGATTTATTTTATCGAAACTAAAATTTTGACAAGATTTTTCTAAATCAAGGGCAATAACTCAAAAACCTTTCATGTGATAATTTCCATTTTCGAACTTGACCGAGATATCATCAATATATACATGTATACCAAGTTTCATCAAGATAGGATAAAAACTGTAGCTTCTATTGTGAATACAACCCGAATTTGACGCGTTTTTCTAAGTCAATGGCAATAACTCAAAAACCGTTCATGCAATAATTTCCATTTTCGAACTTGATCGAGATATCCTTAATATATACATGTATACCAAGTTTCATTAAGATCGGATAAAAACTGTAGCCTCTATTGTGGATACAACCCAAATTTGACACGTTTTTACTAAGTCAAGGGCAATAACTCAAAAACCGCTCATGCAACTATTTCTATTTTCGAACTTGACCGAGATATCATCAATATATACATGTATACCAAGTTTCATTAAGATCGGATAAAAACTGTAGCCTCTATTGTGGATACAACCCAAATTTGACACGTTTTATAATAATAATAATAATAAACTCTTTATTTTACATGGGTCAGAATTAGGCCCAATACACAAGGACATGGTCCTGTCTCACATTCAGCCCATGGGGCAATACATTGGAAAAAAAAAAAAAAAAAAAAAAAAAAAAATCGAAAATACATAATATCTCAATATACAATTCGTCTGAAATACTAAAAATACACAAGTACATGTGTATCAAATGGACAGAGATATGTTCCGGCGATCAAGTACATGACCACAAAATAAATATACAATACTCCACGTACAATTTGTTTAAAAATACACAAGTACATGTGCATGAATGGACAGATTTTCAACCTACAATTAGTTTATAAAATGGATGTAATATATAGTTCCCGCGGCCATGCACACGACCGCAAAAAATCACGTATTATTTCAACGTACAATTTATTTTAAAATACACAATTACATGTGTAAATAATGGACAGATTTATCTTCCGGCGATCAAGTACATGACAGCAAAAACCATATATCATTTACTAAGTCAAGGGCAATAACTCAAAAAACGCTCATGCGATTATTTCTATTTTCGAACTTGACCGAGATATCATCAATATATACATGTATACCAAGTTTCATTAAGATCGGATAAAAACTGTAGCCTCTATTGTGGATACAACCCAAATTTGACGCGTTTTTACTAAGTCAAGGGCAATAACTCAAAAACCGCTCATGCAACTATTTCTATTTACGAACTTGATCGAGATATAATCAATATATACATGTATACCAAGTTTCATTAAGATCGGATAAAAACTGTAGCCTCTATTGTGGATACAAACCAAATTTGACGCGTTTTTACTAAGTCAAGTGCAATAACTCAAAAACCGTTCATGCGATAATTTCCATTTTCGAACTTGACCGAGATATTATCATTATATACATGTATACCAAGTTTCATTAAGATCGGATAAAAACTGTAGCCTCTATCGTGGATACAACAAATGTGGACGGACTGACCGACGGACCGACGGACAGGGGCGACGGCAATATACGTCCACATTTCCATGTGGGCGTATAAAAAACGCTTTTGATTGAACACCATTGTAATGAGAAAATATTTATTGTTACATTATATAAATAAAAGCACTGATTAGAACATGTTAGGTTATCTAATAAATTAAAAAAAAAAACATGAAATAAATTATCTACCATTTTCAACAATTATTCAATGAGATGACATGAAACAACAGTGGTGCAGTTTGAACAGCAGTTTACACTATAGATACATCCGGGGCCTTTTTCTCACAACTTGAATAATAATAAAATAAGAAATTTGAGAAATATAATTATCTGATTTGAAAAATAAATTCTGTATCAATCAGATGATTGGAACACTTAAATCGTCTTCAGTTAATTTTTGGAGAATAAGGTCCCTGAGAACAGAAATTGTAAAGATGCAACATTTAAAGCCGATGTCTTTAATTTAAACAATGACTTGTGTGATATTTAAAATTTTAACAACCATAGAAAAATGTATTGTCATGTTGTTATTGCTATATTCTTTGATATTTTAAGTTAAAAGACATATTGCAACATTCCTCTACATGAATGTGTTATGTATTTCATATCCAAGCCAGAAAAACAGATTAAAAACATTCGACACCCACTCTAAACAGAACTTAAACCACTTGACTAAAATATATGATAATAAATCGTCAATAATATTCAATAGTGTTAAATATTTTTATATAAAAACATTTCATGTCAATGATGTAAAAAAAGGATAATTGGCTTCATTTTGAGCTATTGAATGAACAATGACAGCAGTTTAACAAATGAATTGTAAATAAGTCATGGTAGAACACATCGTGGAAAAATAGTATAAACTTATATATTGAATAAATCAAAATTTACCAATAGCTAACAGAGACAGAAAGTTCTATAGAAAAAAGTTCAGTTTAAATTTGAAAGATTAATAAACAAATTATATATGATGTGGACCCATTAGTGGCATTGGGTGGCCTCAATGACATGATCTTTCACAGTATTTATTGTATACCGTTATATTTTAAAATAAGGATTTACCAGTAAATATCATATAAGCATAAAAATATGATTATAATTGTTAACAAATTTAGGACTACTCAAATATAATTTTCAAGAAACAAGTTCTGATGATAGACAAGTCATAATGATTATAATACATGCCAAAATTTTCTATTGTGATCTATAAAACCCATTTCTAAAATCTTATACAAATCGAAAAAGTACAAAATAAAACAATCATTTAAAATATAAAAAATAATGGAATATTTCAGCTTATTTTAGTAATTTTAAGATGATGTATGTCATGTTAATTGCTGCTTTAAATGATACATTTATTTACACCCGACTGATATATGGTGAATTTAATCAGTAAAGTCATCAATACACAAGATAACTTCTAGGCTAGAGACAGAATTTGTATTTAATTTACTACTGCAGTATTATAGAACTAGACCAAAATCCAGTTCCTGTCTTAGATACTTACAGAATAATGGCATTATGATGCCAATAATATTAAATTTGATCATTATTAAGAGACAATAATTTATTATGGATAAAAATTTCTGTCTACTACTTAAACACTTTATTTTCATTACACATACAGGTAACATTTCATGAAATATACTGGTAACATTTCATTACACTTACAGGTAACATTTCATAACACATACAGGTAACATTTCATTACACATACAGGTAACGTTCTCATGTGTACTGAAACATTATGTTTAAAGGAATAAAGAGAAGTCTATATCCATAATAACTGTTGTCTCTTAATGTGAGGTGATACTTCTAAATCCCTTACAAGGATTGATCATTATTGTATTACAATGACAGAAATTAAACTGGTTATCAACAAAGTTGAAATAATTTATCGTATATATATTGAATCAGAAGCTCAATTTTTGTTAGAATAATTACTTGGCAAACTTGAAAATTCCTAAGACTTCTTTTAAAAGAAGCACTATCAAAAAATCCCAATTTTTATGAACCAACTGTAAATCAATGCATGATTTCTGTACAGTAAATGAATAAAAATTGTGATAAAATGAGTGGTATTGATGTAGAGGAGTTTACATGTAAATTTAACCATCAAAGTATAATATCGGTAAATTATAAATTAGTGAGTTACATACATACACAATTAAAAAATATTTCTTAAAAAATAAGGGCAATATCAATGGAATGTTTCACACATATTAAATTAAAGATGGCACTTCAACCATGTTTGATTGCTTGGAATTCTCATCCTGATTTTCAACCAAAATCATATGAAGATCAAATTGAGATTCTTTTTGAATGAATGACATCATATTTAATGAACCTCAAAAGAACAAAAAAGATGACAGATGATATTTGTCAATAGTATGAGGTCAGTGTTTGAATTATTTAAAACATGATTTTTATACGAATTCTTGAAAATAAGAATCTTAAGATTTCACGATTACATCCGGGATGGAAATTTGTAGCAATCAAACAGAGTCTATGTAATCACAGATTCATTTTCACCATGTATTGTTGGTCCTCTACTTCTTACTTGTGTTATTTTTGGCAGATTGACCTGAGATTTATTAGGATTGTGTTGATTATTAGTGTCAGTATTACTAGGGTTATCATATCCACAATCTGCACTCACTGATCTAGTATCACGTTTATGTTGTTTTATTTTATCAACTTCCGATGGATACAATGTACACTGTAATGTTCTTATAACTAGTCTGTAAAACAAACATAAACCAAATATTTTACATTCTAATACTAACATGGTTCATAACAAGAATGGGTGAGCATTATACAGTATAGTGCTGGCATGATATATCACCACGATATGCGTATCGTATTTGGAGGTCATGTATCAATACTTGACGATACAATGGCATTCCATAAAAAGTGGGTAATATTTTATTTACTAGTTGGTGAATGCATGCTTATCTCATCATAAATTCCTTTCGCCGACTTCTCTGAAATCCATTGTTTTAAAATAACTTATTTGACATTTAATTTAGTAACCAGACGGGCTATTATTGAAATGCCTCAGAAAACTAGTTTATAAAATATTGATTCCTTGCAAAAAAAGAGTTACTTTTTATCTATTACCCCAATATCACGTATTGTATATTTATATATACTTATAATAAACATAGAATATATTAAAAGCATTAAACAATGTGATAAATCAATTATAGTATTTATTGAAGTGTTTTATTATAATTTTATAGATTATAGATAATATAAAATCTATGATTTATAAATATATTAATTTAAAACATATTTTCATAGATTACTGTTGTTTTAAGTAATAATGAAACACTTCACACTTCAAATTCATGACAATATTCGGAAATAATTTACATCTCATAATGGAAGATTTACATTCACCATAAATAGCCTAATCTGTAAGCACTATGCCTTTTATTTGTATCTAAATGACTTGAGAAATGAGTAACTCTAGCTAATGGGAAACAATAGCAAAAAAAGTTAGTAATAAAAATATAGCTTACCTAGGTAATAAAGCAAGTACACAAGTTATAACTGTGAGACAAGAATGTATAGCTTGAGATATAGTATGTTCCATGACCCAGTAAGGGTTGGAGGGATGATCAAATGTCACAAATATAGCGTTAAAAATGATGGCAAACATCCAAAATAAAATAAAACTAACAATTAAAAATAACCATTGAATCCATACCTAGAAAATATCAGGTATTATTGTGAATAATAGTTACTATAATAATACATTGATAACGTATAGGGCCTCTACTTTCAATTTAGGAAACTCAACTTAAAGGGAGCATTACTTTCAATTTAGAAAACTCAACTTAAAGGGAGCATTACTTTCAATTTAGAAAACTCAACTTAAAGGGAGCATTACTTTCAATTTAGGAAACTCAACTTAAAGGGAGCATTACCTTTAATGTAGGAAACTCAAAGGATGATAAGGGGAAAAAGAATTTCTACAAGGAGTCAAGTGAGGCTTTTATGGGCGGCCGAATGTCCAAAAATTCCAGAGTCACTTCTCTACATGTCGCTTTTTATAGAATAAAGTCAACGTGTCAAATTATAAGTCTACTTGTATAAAACATTGTTCACCAGACAGATAATTTGATGCAGAATATTCTGAAAGAATCAATAAATATATGCTTAAAAAAAAACTTACCCATGAACTTGTTTCTATAACTAAATGTAAATAAATTACTAATATCATACAAATACAAATTGTAGTACCGAATTCCCAGATACCTACATAGCTATCTTGATATGTCTACAAATAGAAATATTATAACAGAACCTTAAACACGTTTGTTATTACTCTCAGTTTCATGCTAAGCTATCTCGAGAAACCTGATCGTCCTGTGCCCATATTGTTTTAGTACTTATTCTCAAGTCTGCACTTCAAGACAAGTTCGATCCATAATTCATTCCTCCATTTAATCTCAGTTGAAACAATACTTGGGGCTTTATTTCTCAATTTCAGCAAAGAAGTTGTTCTAATACTGACTTTAATGAATCTTTTTATGCACTCTACATCTTCTTTATAGTAAAGCAGTCACAGGCAAGTATATAGAGAAAGCAAAATGGAATCATCAATATGTTAACTAAGACTATATGATATTGCATCTGAACTATAAGCATGTTAAATAAAACATTCCTATTTTGATAACTAATAATATATATTGAATGGTATATCCAAGCTAATAATATATATTGAGTGGTATATCCAAGATAAAAATATATATTGAATGGTATATCCAAGCTAATAATATATATTGAATGGTATATCCAAGCTAATAATATATATTGAATGGTATATCCAAGCTAATAATATATATTGAATGGTATATCCAAGCTAATAATATATATTGATATATCCACGCTAATAATATATATTGAATGGTATATCCAAGCTAATAATATATATTGAATGGTATATCCAAGCTAATAATATATATTGAATGGTATATCCAAGAATGGTATATCCAAGCTAATAATATATATTGATATATCCACGCTAAAAATATATATTGAATGGTATATCCAAGCTAATAATATATATTGAATGGTATATCCAAGCTAATAATATATATTGAATGGTATATCCAAAATGGTATATCCAAGGTAATAATATATATTGAATAGTATATCCAAAATGGTATGTCCAAGCTAATAATATATATTTACTGGTATATTTATTGTCTCACAAGACTTGAAATACTTACAAAATGAGGAATAAAATAAATGACAAGACTCTGATATAAAGAATCAATAGTTATAACTAAAAATGTCCATGTTGTATAAGTCTGGAATAAAAATAGAAATGGACATTATTAAAACAAGGTATATGTACATATTATATTCCTATGGTGAAGGCATTATGTCATTATCATATTTCTGTAAGTCTCCAAAACTTCACAAACAATATTGTCAATAGATAGCTAACTTTCAATATGAAAGCAGACCAAATAAAGACTTCAATTTAATAACCCTTCACATACATCTTATTTCATTGTTTTAATGATACTGCTGTCTCACACAGGGTACAGTTGTACCACTTATATAAAGCACGAGGTGGAGGGGGCGAGTTGGGGTCACATACATGTAGTTGTTAAAGGGGGCCATATAGCACCAGGCATTAAGAAGGCAAAGGCATGCAACACCTGGCCAGCCAAATTTCTCAGGGGGCATGACCATGGAACTGCCACTAAGTTATTCTTTGTAATGCATATGTCTCATTAATATTCATATCTTAACAACCAGTCCATGCCCCTGTTATTGAGAGCTAATTAGACTTACCTCCCCTTTCTGACATGGTATATAAAGATGTGGATTTTGTAATAGATATTCAGCAGAGATGTCTTTATCTAATACAGCATTTATAACAGGAGGGAAGGCAGTAAATAAAACATGTTGTAACATTAGATATAAACTATCAATCATTAATGATCCACTAAAACCACTAAATAACTGGAACCAAAATAAAATGAACACTGTAATCTGAAATAGATAATACACATATTTATATCTGAGTTTTAATATACTCTGAATATTTCATGTATGAAACTAAATCACCCTTTCTCTGAAAGACTGAAACTGTGAACTTATCTAGGTCTAGAATAGTACATGTATGATATTTCAATCTTGTCCATCCTATGCTTGATGTCCAATAGACATTTGCCAAACACAAATATTTGACATTTTCTGCCTAACATGTCTGTAAAATAGAGCCTACACCAACAGCCTTACTGATGAGGATAGAGAGATGAATGGCATATATACATTTAAATTAAAAGGGAATATCTGTAATTTGATATGACTTCACTATCATTAAGAATTTGTTTAAAATTTATCACTGCTATTTTAAAGAATAATCACAAAATTGCATGCCTTTCACTAGAAAAATAATTCTTACCAGGTTTTTATAAAACATATAAGCAGCAAAACGAGCAAGTCTGGAATAATTCCAATGCCCATGGACTAGTATAAGACGTTCTAAGAAGCGGAATTGAGCAATTGAGAAATCTGATGCCATGACAGCCTGCATTCCTTCTTGTCCTGATATTCCAACGCCAATATCTGCAGTTTGTATCATACTGACATCATTGGCACCATCACCTGCAAATAATATACATATATATATTTTATCATAATGTAAAGTAAGCAGAAATAAGAGACAATGTTAACTTGTCCAATAGAGTCTATTGAATAGACAATGTAGCCTGTCTGTAAATACCAGCTTGTGAAGAGAGAATGGAATAGAATAGACTTTTCTATACGGAGTGGTCAGCAAGTATCATAAAACTATCATTCCTATTCTAATTATAGGATATAATACAAGCAGCACTCCGAAATGTTTGAGACAAAGTATGAAAATAACATTCTATGAACACAGTTTGAATCACAAGAATGTAACATGTCACCGAAGAAAATATGGGGAATCAATCAATTATGTTTCGACTTCAATCATGGGTCAGCAGGTTCATTAAAAAGGTTACTTTTGGAGTGCCCCTGGTATAAATAAAACTTTTGGAGTGCCCCTGGTATAAATAAAACTTTTGGAGTGCCCCTGGTATAAATAAAACTTTTGAGTGCCCCTGGTATAAATAAAACTTTTGGAGTGCCCCTGGTATAAATAAAATTTTGGAGTGCCCCTGGTATAAATAAAACTTTTGGAGTGCCCCTGGTATAAATAAAACTTTTGGAGTGCCCCTGGTATAAATAAAACTTTTGGAGTGCTCCTGGTATGAATAAAACTTTTGGAGTGCCTTCTAAGATAATAAAACTTTGGAGTGCCCTGGATGAATAAAACTTTTGGAGTGCCCCTGGTATGAATAAAACTTTTGGAGTGCCCCTGGTATAAATAAAACTTTTGGAGTGCCCCTGGTATAAATAAAACTTTTGGAGTGCCCCTGGTATAAATAAAACTTTTGGAGTGCCCCTGGTATAAATAAAACTTTTGGAGTGCCCCTGGTATAAATAAAACTTTTGGAGTGCCCCTGGTATAAATAAAACTTGTTTGGGGTGCCCCTGGTATAAATAAAACTTTTGGAGTGCCCCTGGTATAAATAAAACTTTTGGAGTGCCCCTGGTATAAATAAAACTTTTGGAGTGCCCCTGGTATAAATAAAACTTTTGGAGTGCCCCTGGTATAAATAAAACTTTTGGAGTGCCCCTGGTATAAATAAAACTTTTGGAGTGCCCCTGGTATAAATAAAACTTTGTGGAGTGCCCCTGGATAAATAAAACTTTTGGAGTACCCCTGGTATAAATAAAACTTTTGGAGTGCCCCTGGTATAAATAAAACTTTGGATGTCTATAAAAAACTTTTACCCCTAGCTAAAGTCAACTTTTTGAGTCTCTCTTTAATAAATTTTACTGCCACCCTTTTTCTTTTGGATAGCCTGGTACAAACAACATACCACAGATAAAACTTTTTTTAGATAATAAAAATGGGATCTCCTGGACTTAACAAACTTAGGGGTTTTAATAATGACTAGAGATGCCCCTCGGTAAATAAAACTATGGATGCCCCTTTGAAAAAATTTTTTAGTGCCTAATAAGGGTAATAAAATCTTTAGGGGTATCCCGGTTCTGTATGGGGTGCCCCTGGTATAATAAAACTTTGTAAAGTAACTATAAAAATAAAAGTTTTAAACTGCTGATAATCTTATATTAGCCTATTGTTATTTATCTTTTTAATACTCCTAAGCAATAAAATTTTAATCACTTCCTGTTATACTTGTATAGGTTAAGAAAATACACAAGATTTACATTACTTTTAGCTAATGCCAAGAAATGGGCATCAAATTCCTCACTTAAGGCAAAGCTTAGAGTTTTACCATCAATGACTAGAGCATATTCTCGTAAATCAACATCATGGCCTTGATTTCTAGACCTAATAGAGGATTTAAAATCTTTAGATATCTGTTCTGTATGATGCTTTAACAAGTCCCCAGCCTCTTCCTAAAAAATAAACATCTTCATTGAATAAGAGTTTTAAACTTTGCTGAGTGATTCTTATATTAGCGTATTGTTTTGGTTTAGTTGCTAATATAAAAAAAACAAGGGCAATATAAAAACAATATCTTACCTTTGTGTGAGCATTCAATATTATAATTTCTTGAGTTTTAGTGAATAATTTACAAGCATAAGCAATCTGTATGGCTGTTTCCTACAAAATTTAAACATATAGCATTTATAACATATCTAATAATTATATAGTATAACAATAGTTACATTTTAATAATTGGCTTCTTCACTATATATATCAAATAGACTATGATATAATGCTTCATTTATTTCAAATTGATTTTGCATGCAAATCATGTTTAGTGTGAATATCTTAATGCCAATTGGAATAAATATTAGTAATAAATTCAAATTTACCTGTTTATCACCAGTTAATACCCAGACTTTAATACCAGCTTGTCTTAATTTATCTATAGCCTGTGGTACACCAGTCTGTAATTTATCTTCTATACCAGTAGCCCCTAATATAATATACATAAATATATAGTAAATAAGCAATTAGACTTATACAGTCACTTGTTTTATTTAATGTCCCATATTAACAATAATCCTTAATAATTTCATGTAGGAATTAGTATTCATATTAATAATGGTACCAAAGTAACAATTTGTGTGCCCTGTCATGTTAAATACTTTTCTTATGTATCTATGAAGACACTGCTATATGAGTTTCTTAATAGATAAATTAATAATAAGAGTAGTATATCTACCGTATATACTGTGTCCATAATAAGGTTCTTATATATCTAATGTTCCACTTACATCTAAATGTCATTCAAAGATAATAATAATAATAAAACTGGTTATATACATACCTAGTAGGTCTAGGTCACTTTCTATTTTACAACAGGAATTTAATAGTAGATTTTCTCTTTCTTCCATTGATGTTTCAGTTTCTTGTCTCTCTATTAACCACATTTTATATTCATCAGGATCTAAAATCTATTTATATATATATTATTAATATAACAAAATATAATTTATCTAGATCTTAAATCTATAGAATATAATATATATCTAGATCTTATATCTATAAAATAAATCTAGATCTTAAATATATAAAACATAATATTTATCTAGATCTTAAATCTATAAAATATAACATTTATCTAGATCTTATATCTATAAAACATAATATTTATCCAGATCTTAAATCTATAAATATAACATTTCTCTAGACCTCAAATCTATAAAGTATAACATTTATCTAGATCTCAAATCTATAAAGTATAACATTTATCTAGATCTTAAATCTATAAAATATAACATTTATCTAGATCTCAAATCTATAAAGTATAACATTTATCTAGATCTTAAATCTATAAAGTATAACATTTATCTAGATCTCGAATCTATAAAGTATAACATTTATCTACATGTAGATCTTAAATCTATAAAATATAACATTTATCTGGATCTTAAATCTATAAAATATAATATTTATCTAGATCTTATATCTATAAAATATAATATTTATCTAGATCTTAAATCTATAAAATATAGTATTTATCTTGATCTTGAATCTATAAAATATAACATTTATCTAGGTCTTAAATCTATAAAATATTATATTTATCGAGATCTTATATCTATAAAGTATAACATTTATCTAGATATTAAATCTATAAAATATAATATTTATCTAGATCTTGAATCTATAAAATATAATATTTATCTAGATCTTTTATCTATAAAATATAATATTTATCTGGATCTTAAATCTATAAAATATAATCTTTATCTATATCTCAAATCTATAAAATATAACATTTATTTAGATCTTAGATCTATAAAATATAACATTTATATAGATCTTAAATCTATAAAATATAACAGTTATCTACATCTTAAATCTATAAAAAATAATATTTTTCTAATTCTTAAATCTATGAAATATAACATTATCTAGATCTAAAATCTATAAAATATAATACTAATATAGATCTAAAATCCAAAAAAAATAATATATAATCCAATTTGAATCAATATATAAAAATAAATAAAAAGTAAACTTACCCTTTTAGCCATACATAACGTCCGTAAACCTCTCATAGCGTATGATGTTATATGTTTAATTGTATCTTCTACTTGTAGTTTTAATTCTTCATCCTCTACAATACAAAATACACTCAATAATTAATACTTCAATAAATCACACAGTCTCCAATAAGGCTTTCATAATTGTTTAATTGATCCAAAATTAAATATTAAATGAATTTCCGACCAAATCTTAAGCGATATGCTTAGCAATAATAACAATTTCCACGACAATTCTGTATTTAAGCTGGGCCCTTGCAAAACCTCTTCTTATTGATCTTTCAGGATTACTCATACAATTTTATAGCTGAATAGAGAATCAACAACCAAATTTGTAAACTAATAACTAATAATAATGATAATTATGTGTCAACTAATAAAGATTCTAACTTTAAAAATTAGAGAGTACCAAACCACTTACCTTTATACTTTTTACTCAGAATACTCAATATGGCTGAATCAGCACCTTTAGTGTAAAGTGTAATTTCTTTAGATATAGGATGACGTAAAATAATTGACATTCGTTTTCTTACAGAATCAAATGGTAATATATGAAGTATTTCTAATTCTACCTCTCCTTCAGCTGGAATAGATGGATATACATATGATTATTATAGGTCATAGTTATTTCATATAATATGACGACAGTGCTCAAATGTACAGATACCAAGACATAATTCTTATATTCTGGTATGTCATATCTTGACAAACTTATGTCCTTCTTTTCTGCACCTAAAAGTCTATTAGCTTTATTTAAGGAGAAACCTTGTAGTAATTGGTCTTGATTTTAAACAAATGATGCAGATGATTTAACACTGAAAGGGCAGAAACATGGGATTGAAAATAACCATATTCTTTGAATAATCTGTAGGAAAGCTTTCCATGAAGGTCCTTAATTTTCTAAAGGCTACCAGAGTTGCCCAGATGACGTTGAATAAGTCATCTTCATTCATAGTGCCAGTCCACCCAGCTGTAAATGGGTACGGATAATCCAGGAAAGATCAATGCCATGAGGTTTGGCCAAGGACCAGCTTGTAGAAAGAATCCCTAACTGTGAACTTAAGTTAGCTAACTTAGTAAAACATAGTTGTTTCTTTCATTTGGGTGGACAAGCGTTTCACTAACTGGTTCCTGTTTCTCCACAAAGACAAGGAACTTACCTGGTAACCAGACTATAACAGTCTCATGTGACCTCTTCACCAGACGACAACCATAAGTATTAGCAGCTTTAACTAGGGCTAGTTCATCAGGACTTTCAGCTTCATACCTGCTTCTAGATGACATATCTGACAGCATGGACGAACTAGCTATACTACCTTCTGATTGTACAGGTGTGGCACCCCCGTCGCGAAGATCAGTACTAGATATTGAGCCCACTGATTTTGTTTTACTTCGTGATTGTAAACTTGATTCTGATAAACGTGAATATCTATCAAGAGGTTGATCTCCACCACCAAGATGGCCGGACTGGAAATTAGGATGGCTGGCAAATCCACTTTCATCCAACTTTTAAACAAAAGAAAATATATTTTCTATAAGGTACATTTTGGTATGATAACTATTTCATTTTGTATTATAAATAGGAATGGGTACTTAATTTGATTGTACAGCAGGCATCAAATTTATCTATGTTCAAAAGTAAAAATCTCAAATTCTTGCAAATTTCACTTTTACAGTCTTAAAACCATAAATACACTAAGCTTTGATATAATTAGTCAGAAGACATTCTATCAAGGACGTTAAATCGGTGATATTCAAATCAAAGTTGTCTTACATTATCTTCATGTGGATGATGAGAAACAACTACAGTATTACACACTGCCATCAATAAGAAAAATTCCTGTACTCTCTGTACATGACGTGGAATAACAAGTTCCACACTGTCTAAACTTCGTAAACACATGTTAGATAGTTCTCTTTGTAACGACGGTTCTAAACGTAGATTTTCTAACACCTGTAAATAGACAGAAAGATGAATGATGGCTTTTACAACATTAAGTAATTGATTGGTGGTTGACAAACATGTGGAGTGGCTGAATTAGTTATAGTAGTTTAAAAGTGCTTACAGAGCTATTTCTACTGGGTATAGAGAATCTACTATCAACATCAGATATATCATCATAACTGTTCTCGGCACCTACAATCATAAACTTAGATATATAATAAGTCTATAACTATGAGATTTTGTGTATTAAATTTGTAATGAAAGAAAATGTAGTCACCAGCACTTGTCTACAAGACTGTAGTGAGCTCCAAGTTAACAAGTTTCAAGGAAAGGGCTAAGTTTTAGTAACTTGTGCCTCATCCTTTTGTTTTATACAATAAAATATGTTTAAATCAACAAGTTAAAATGAGGCAAAGGGAGATTTGAAATACAAAATTAACAACATTTCAAAAGTATGGTTGTTGTTTTAAAAGTGAAAAATCCCTGTACTCTTTGTTCATGATTCAAATGAGGCAAAAGGGGAGGGGAGGTCTAGTGGATTTAAAATACAAAATAAATAACATTTCAAAAGCTTGGCATCACGCTTACCTCTAGGGCAAGCCATCGAAACTAACTTGACAAAGACAGTTTTAGAGATTTAGACCAACAAATGAGAATATAATCTAATACCCACCAGGTAGATGAGGATAATCAACACCTCCGATAGTACAACTTTTAAATTCCATAATATTTTCAGTCAAGGTACCAGTTTTATCAGAGAATATATACTGCAGTTGTCCTAAATCTTCTGTTATATTCAAGGCTCGACATTCCAACTTTCGGTCTGTTTCTTCATGGTAAAATTCTTTATCTTGAGACATGAAATAAATCTGTCCTAATTTGACAAATTCTACAGAAACATATAATGGCAGAGGTATAACGGCCTGAAATAAAAAATTAATACACAAGATTCAAACTTGGAGTAAAATAAAATGATACCTCATACTTTCGGAACTAAAATATGAAAAAGTCAAATTCAAAAACAACAATTGTTAGTGATTTTTTAAACATCAATCTGAATAAATAGAGCCACAGGATCAATAATGCAGATCAATATATATCTTTAACGGTTTAATTTTTTTATGGGTTACTACATATATCCATTCATTAAAAAATAGATCATTTTTGAGAAGTAGAGTTTATTACAGATCAGAAATCATATTATTAATATGGTTTTAACTTCTTGATGATAAGAGAAGAAACCTACAAGGAAACAAAATATCTTTATACAATTTCAAATAAGAAAATTTCTAAACATACCTGGAAGATAATGACATACGTCCAGAATACTATAAAACCTTGATATAATGGTGAATATTGGTCCAAATTACCAAACGCTATAAATGGTACTAAATTGGTATTCTCAGTTAACTTATTATAATCACTTAACCATATTCCACTTCCTATAAAAGATACATAAAATAAATTAACATAGTTTAAATTCATACAGAATAATATTGTAAATATATTTATAATGTAGTAACAAGATTTACTCTAAACCAGACACAAGTTACCTGTGGTCCTTATCAGATGAAATATACAAACTAGCTGATGACACATGACCTTGTGTTAAAACATTACATACCCATGTATTAAAGAAGGGTGTATTTATGCCATAATTATGGTAATTTGCTTGAGAAAATGCAACAGATCATATACTATCATATTCCATGAAATACCTCAATTGCAAGGGCCAAAGATCTATAATAATTAAATTTCCTATAAAATCAAAAATCGATTGTCTGTGACTTTAACTTAAACTTACCTATTGCACAGAAGAAACACAGAAACAAGAGAACAACAACACACCAAAATACATCTCTATTGATAGCTCGTTCTAGTTTACTTCGTTTATATCTGGGTCCCCGATTATTTAACATAGCTTTAGTTTCATGACCAGCATAAACACATATACCCTCTATAAAATCAGTATTTCTTACAATACACCCTCGTAATAACAGATTTTCATTATTTAATGGTATCTTTTTATCTACATCTTTCTGGCTGTAATAAATCATACAATATATCAAAGATAGAACATATACAATATAGTTGTTATCAAATATTAGGTATACAACTAAAAAAGTAACAGAATAAGCACAAGGTAAAACTCAATTAAAAATTAAAAAAAAAAGTGAATGCATTTAAACAATGGTCATACCTTAATTTCAATTTTTTTTTTTCAATTTTTCTTAGAATATTAAAGAGAGATGGCATGTTTTATAACAACTTGTAAATAATATGTGTCTACTAGATTGTTCACAAACAATGTACTACAAGTTTTTATAGCATTGAATATAAACTTACATAAAACCAAGAAATTTATAAATTTCAGAGTTAGGTTGTTCAACTTGTACATCATATTTAAAAGCACTTGGAGTAAAATCACTTCTCTGAAATATTAAAAATAAAGATATGTCAACCAATTGCTTGGAATTCAAGTATTACACAGCTAAAACCAATATAAACTATAAATCTTCAAATAGGTTAATGTTAAAGTATTTTAGGATACAAGTTATATATCAAGGTACAGAATTAAAGACTGTATCTAACAATCAGCTACAATGACAAAAACATAAAGATCAAAATGTTTAACTTGTGCAATAACTACCAGCTGCTCTAGATCGATTCAAAAGCAGAAATCACAAATATAACCATGAAATAGAAATGATAAATGAACATTACAAAATGTCAAAGTTGTAAATATATACCTGTGTCATTTCTATACCACTGACACTTTGTCTCTGTTTCAGGTTGTTTTCACCGTCTAAATTCATAGTTTCAATATGGCAGACGCCAGATTTATCACTAGATCTTAATAATAATATATCAGCAGGTATCACTTCATTACATGATAGATGAACAAAATCACCTACTCCTATATCTTTCCAATCACTTTTAACATAGCGTCTTTCATTACTATAATAACAAATATTCAGGTCAATAATTTCAATGGAGTGTAGTGTACAAAATTTTGACATGTTTCATATTGACCAGATAAATCTGGGTTTACTTGATTCCTTAGACATTTTTTAATGTGATATCATGAGTCACACAAATGAAATAAAATGAATGGAGTTTTACGTCCTTACACATCTAATGTAACTCTAATGTGAGTGGAACCTAAACTTATATATTTTGTTGTCAGTTTTTGAGAATTTTTACCATAAGCCAAATTTGTCTTTGTATACAAAGCTGAACCATGAGACCAACAAGATAAATCTGATATTGTACAAATATGAGAAATTTATAATGATAATGTGTTATCATCCATATTTAACCTTCTTTATTGTGTTATATATTTTGTTATGAGCTTAGATGTAGGCTAATATGAATATTAAAAATGTCATGAATATTTATAAGCCTGCACATGCATGCCTTACATGCTAGACTGTTGAAGCGTTACTTCATGTGTGGCCACCATGACGTGTGGCTGTGTTCCACTTGAATAAATATATTAACTATATTGTGTTGTATATGACTTTGAAATATTTCAATTATTACTTTATATAATTTCATAAAAAATCTACTTACCACGAAAACATTCGACAATTAGTGAAGTTAATTTTCTTATCAGATCTATAGCGTCGAAAATCTTCAAAAATATCTTTTATAGCTGTAACAGCCAGTACAAATATCACAGGGGCCATGGCGATTTCTTTACCAAAAGCATTTACTTCTGGTACCCAGTTCAAGGCCACAACAAATATAAAATATAAGTTAGCATAACGATGAAATTGTTCAAAAAGATTTTTAGGTAGAAAAGTTATCACAGAATATCTGGTGGTTTTGATTCTATTTGAACGGAATTCATGATTTGGATGGTTTTTATGAGAAGAGGGTATATCTGGGTCTACTGCGGTGTTGGGTACAATAGTCCGAAACTTGGGTTTAGTTTTACTTCTTTGGCAAATATTCCCCATTTTAAATGAGCACTTCAGCTAGTTATCACATCAGCAGTTGAGTTGGATTTCATTACCAGGTAACCTATACCATACTAATTCTATTACATTTGGAGTTTCTGAAAGGAAAGTTATTTGTTGGTTTAGCATCAACAAAATTATCTACCATCTTCAAGTTCAAGGAACACAAGGAAATAATATGCATACTAAATAATGATAGTTTTTGACAACAAAAATGATAGCATGCCAACAAGACACTTAATTTTACCTAGTTCTGGATGAACTAAACTCACTTTATTCTTCATGCCTTTAAAACATTATCATACAAAATTTTACAGCACTAAATGCCTATTTACAAGTTAGATCAAGGCAGGACCTATTTCTATATCAATTGTGTGATAATATACACCAGGTCTGATGGAGTTCTAAGTAAATTTATAAATCACATGTTTTAACCAAAACAAAGAGTATGTTATTGTTCATTGTGGCTGAGACAAAGAGAAAAATTGCCATGAAATTGGTTGAATTTGAAAAGATGTAGTTACATGTTTTAATAATTGGGTTAAACTTTGTCACTGGTAATTACAGTCTGTACTCTATGTAAGCCTAATGAATTGACAGTTAGGCCCTACCAGCTCTAGCTACAGTCTACCTAATACTATTTTTAAGAGTTTCAGAGTACCAGTTGAACAAAGTATGCCTAACTTTAATGTCATATCATGCAGAAGCATCAGTATAGAAAAATATGACAATTTCATGAATAGATATTTTATTATATCAATTACTCTCAATGTTTCATCAATGTGGGTGCTCACTATGTCACACAACTTAACAAAGGCTATCAGTATCATTTAAATGTTCATGTGATTATTCCTTTAATAAATTGTGTTATTTAACAGTTAATTTGGCAATTTATATAACTTATCAGACCATGCCATACTAATGACAAAGATTTCAAACTATTTAAATAGGCCTACAGACAGAATTACGTGTGTCAAGGATCAAAAAGACAGCAGTGGACTTAATTTGCAATCACCACATTGTCATTATTCACAGCTTACTCAGTCTTTCATGTTAGATCTGACACTGTTTCATTTTAACTTCCTGCCTTGATTTGACTTAAGATAACTCATATATATCAATAATTCACAAGATAAGTAAACAGCCCATAGAAAATGTCTCAATATAGCATTTTAAGATAAAATGGCTAAAATTATACCTGAAGTTAAACCACAATATTGATGGCAACGTAGTTATTTGTGTTTGTACACAACTTTACTCATTCTGCAACCGGAAGTAGGCTAGAATCCAATTATTACGCAATTTGGTTGGTTGATTAAAAATAACTCGTAAATTCACATTCGATTATCCAAATGTTGTTTTCTTTGATCGATTTCGCGTCTGGTACACCAGGTCTATTGCCAATAATCACGTGACAAAATGTCGGACATCCAAGAAATAAAAGATTTAATTAAAAAAATCAATGTTAATGAACTATCAAAGGTTTGTTTTATTACTTTTACATTTCTTTTAGGCTAGTAATGTTTTCAATGAATCAGGGAGGCAAGGAAGAAGGAGGCACCGAATTCAGTTCATAGTACTAGAGATATATTTTGGACTTGGTAGGCTTCAGTGTAACAACAAACTGAAAGTAGACAATGGTCACGCCCACTTTACTATCAGAATTTCATGAGTAGGCCTACATACACTGTTTGTTTTTGCTGATCGATCCTTCATTTCAGTTTCCCTCTTCTTGCATGGCCATTATCTAACCATAATATGAAATTAAATTGTTATATGATTTATTCAATTATTATAAACCAGCAAAGCAACTGCCTGTTGAGTACTGACGTGTGACGGAGAAACAATTGGCCGATTATGGTTTCTATCACTTCTTAATTACAATGCCAATAGAATAACAAAAGCACTCAAAATCCTAGATTGACTTTTGTTCATTGCATTTATTGAAATATTGTCAGAAATGAAATCATCCCAGTACTTATCATATTCGTTACTGATCTCAAATCTTTTTGTCTCCAATAGCTCACACATCAAGTAGTATCAAGATTATGTACCAAAAAATCCTTAAATTTCCAAAGTTATTCCAAGTTATGGGGTTTAGAAGAATGGTGGATTGTAACAAGCTATATAGAGGAACATGTTATAAAGGCAGTGAAGAATAAACTGACTAAAGATGAAGTAAGGCCCATTAAGATCAGATGTTTAATTGATAAAGATAATTTTGTTAAGGCAAACTTTCATAATTTTATGTACTTGGTGATTTTGAAGTCTAATATAGTCTGTTACTGTTAATGTAACAAATGATTTAATATCAATGATGGTGTATATATAGTATAAATCCCTAGATTTCGATCAGATTCTTTGCATTGTAAAGACAGGCTGTAACACAGTACAATATATCACTTATGAATGAAACTCTGTTATTTTATAGGTATTAAAATCGTTAGAATTAACAGGTATATCTGATGAATATAGTCAATGTCTAGTAGAAGTTATAACTGCTCGTAATACAGAGATACAACAATATTTAAAATTAAAAACATCACAGATATCTCATAATGTGCTCACAGATTTCGACTGGCAAATGAAGGTAGGAATATATTACAAATATACAAAATGACGCAAAGTCAGTTGTTATTTTCTTCAAATTTCTATTATATTTCTTTGTGGAAATTTTCTACATTATATTCAATTTGATGATGTCAATATAAATTATTTGATTATTATATGTATCAGTTGGTGATGTAAAGATCCATATTATTTTTGAGTTGGAGATGGCAAATGGTTTTGTTGATAACATATTTCAATAATGCCCGTCTTCATTAGCCCATTAGATGCATAAGAGGATGTAAAACTCCATTCATGTTATATTATAATTACAGTGGTGGTGTCAATTTTATTATATTTCATTTGGTGATGTCAATTTTATTATATTTCAGTTGGTGATGTCAAGTGATAAATACTCCTCTATTCATCAACCATTATTTAATTTAGATCTACAAACAATTACTAGTAACAATGATAATCAAACAGTATCATTAGAATTAAATAAAGAAGATTTAAAGAAACTAATATTAAGTTTAGATGGAGCTAGTAAGGTGAGAACTCTATACTTAAATGATAAATATGGGAATTGGCTGACCCCAGATTTCAACCAAGTGACCAACAAAGACGACTCCATTTTCATTCCAAAGTTTCCTTAATATGTTGATGTTGAAAGTCCTAAAAGAGCTTGGATGTTTTAAGTCGATTCCTAATTTGTTGTGATTTTACTCAAGGGGCAATCTTTATATGTTGTCAATATTAAATTTGTTTGAACTCGCCTCAGATGAATGTGAATCAAACATAATTTTAAGAGACCCCCTGAACCATATTTATAATTATACACCATACTTAATGAAATGGCCCATTTTTGTTTTAGCCCCTGTGTGTGTATGTTTTGAATTGAACCTGAACGATCAGAAATATCTTTACTGAACTATACCTGATGTGATGTGTTTCTAATATACGCCTTTCTTATTTTAACAGCTAATCGATTAATTTGATCAATTCCTAAATTACTAATTGATTATGGAATATTTGTTTTGTTTTCAGGCTGTACAACAGTTGACAACATAGTTGCTTTCTTTAAAGGATAGGAACTGATTCAGGTCTTATCTTACATGTTGAATAAATTCAAGGGATCAGTAACTGTTATCAATGAGCCTTGACCTTAATAAAATTGTTACTTCATGGACTTGACACATAACAGATATTGTGATGCTGCTAAATGTTTTTGTATTATCTTACTTATTGAAAACTTACTGACAAGGCTGGCCTGGTTAAAACCACAGAATCAAGCAGCTTTCGAATTGTTCTTTATCAGAAGTTCGGTCAACATCAATTATTTAGCAGTGCTGTTTCTGTATGAACTTCAGTACATGTAATTCAAAAGATAAACCAAGTATAATAACCATGTAGTATGTATGCAAGGATATGGTTGTCTAAATATTTGTGTTACATTTTTTGGAATGACAACAATGTTCAGTAATTAATTGTATTAAATGAACTGGTCTTTTAATAACCGTCTTTAAGCTAGCTTTTCTGTGTTTCAACTTGTCAAATTGCCGAACCGTAATGGTTCGGGAACCGAAAACCTCCCTTTTTGCGTCTGGCAATTTATTGGGGGCTGAATGAAAGCTAGCTTTAAAGCCGGCTTTTTAAACAAGTGGAAACGCAAAAAGCTGGCCTTTTCTCGTTCAGCAATGGTCCCACACGCCACATTGGTAGTCTTGTTCATCGCGACCTGTCAATAATTGCCACTTTTTTGATTGAACCAAATAAACTCAGTGGAAACTCAGGGTGTTCGGCAATAAAGCTAGCTTTACTTCACAAATCTAAGTGGAAACACAGTTTATATTTTCTC
This sequence comes from Nipponacmea schrenckii, assembly GCA_030562195.1. Lineage (NCBI taxonomy): Eukaryota > Metazoa > Mollusca > Gastropoda > Lottiidae > Nipponacmea > Nipponacmea schrenckii. The sequence continues at coordinate 19,152,983 of CM060202.1, forward strand.
TGAAGAATGATACACCATGCAAGTTAAGCTCTATACAAAGCAAATATCTAAATGATTATATTCCTTTTAGATGTATTGTTGTTTATTGTATATTTATACTGCCCTACCACTTCAACTGATGTATTTAAACAATGAAAATATAATGTTTTTGTCTGACAATAAATGGTGATTATTTAATATGTTATTATTAGTGTGAAGGTGATATGAGAATGGCATGGACCTGGGTTACAGAGCTAGAACTTTTTATTTCACAGTGCAGGTGCTGTTAATTTTAGTACAGTTAGTATATTTTAACATAATTAAATAATAAGGAATAAAAAAGATAATAATCTGGTGGTATGAGTCATAACCATCATTTGAAAGGAATATCAACAAATGATGGCAGAGCCTCAACGTCGATTTGCAGCATTTTTGTGGGGAAAAATACTCAATTTTTTTTTAACTGTATATAGTGCGCACCTTCTCTTTTTTGGCCCGTTTTAGGGTAAAAACCTGCGCATTATACACAGAATTATACGGTATGCAAATTTCTCCTTCCAACAATTCCTACCTTATCTTAATTCTTGGAACTTAAAACTGTGGACTGTCAGCAAGAGATGGTCATAAACTTGTATGTTTAATTAATTGTTAATGACATGAAGAAAGATTAAACGTTACTCATGGTGAGCAGATTCTACAACTCGTTTGTAGGACTGTAATGTCAATTTAATATATTTTCTTGATGTAGGCTATTAGTTGTCACACTTTCTATTCACCATCTACTAGAAGCTTATGTGTTCATTTGAATAATCCCATATTGTTCTTAGACTTGAATGGGTGTGTGTGCTTGTTCATTTGAATAATCCAATATTAATCTTTGACTCTGAATGCCTGTGTGTGCTTGTTCATTTGATCAATCCCATATTGTTCTTAGACTTGAAAGGTTGTGTGTGCTTGTTCATTTGAATAATCCCTTATTGTTCTTAGACTTGAATGGGTGTGTGTGCTTGTTCATTTGAATAATCCCATATTGTTCTTAGACTCTGAATGCCTGTGTGTGCTTGTTCATTTGAATAATCCCTTATTGTTCTTAGACTCTGAATGCCTGTGTGTGCTTGTTCATTTGAATAATCCCATATTAATCTTAGACTCTGAATGCCTGTGTGTGCTTGTTCATTTGAATAATCCAATATTGATCATAGACTCAGAATGCCTGTGTGTGCTTGTTCATTTGAATAATCCAATATTAATCTTAGACTCTGAATGCCTGTGTGCTTGTTCATTTGAATAATCCAATATTGAACATAGACTCAGAATGCCTGTGTGTGCTTGTTCATTTGAATAATCCAATATTGATATTAGACTCTGAATGCCTGTGTGTGCTTGTTCATTTGAATAATCCAATATTGATCATAGACTCTGAATGCCTGTGTATGCTTGTTCATTTGAATAATCCAATATTGATATTAGACTCTGAATGCCTGTGTGTGCTTGTTCATTTGAATAATCCAATATTGTTCTTTGACTCTGTATGTCTACTTTATTAGATGTAAATTTTGACATGTGAAGTGTAGTTGGGAATAAATTTCCTTCTTAACTTTCACATTCACTTAATTCATACTATTTAAATTGAACCCTAATTTTCAATGCTATAGAATTTGTCTTCTTAAATTGCATCATTAGCTGAAAATTCAATATTTTTACACAGTTCCACATTATCATAGATGCAACAATAACAAAATTTTATCATTTTATTTATCTCACAACAGAGATACCTTTAGTGTACATAAACATAAATAAATCAAATTTCACTGTCTTGTCTTCATTGATTTAACATAGATCCTGTATCTTATTTTACTCTTTATTCTTCATCTTATAGCTCTTTCGCGACATTTCTACATTGGTTTTCTCAATGTGATTAATGAGGAGGATACATGCTATTGGGACTGAAATAGAAGAAAATAATAACAACTAATAACTGTACCCCAAACAGAACTGTCTAGGTGCTTTGCATCCTGGGAATGATGCATATTGCACTCATTTCATGCGATTATGTATAAGCACTTATGTTTTCTTTCGCAATGAACCTTGGATTTATATGAAACTCTTCACTGGTCAATATTAAGAAACAATTTGCAATTCATTTATCAATTGTTTTCACAAATTCAAAACTGAATTATTATAAAAACTAATTTGTGTGTAGAATTGTAACAATCTACATTATTTTTCGAATTTTTAAAATGTAGAAATATGTATTCAAACTATTCTTTAATTCGCCCTCAGTAAATTTCATCTTAATCTATCATTTTCTGTAAAAAGACAAAAGTCAATACAACATTGTATTCTAAACAACTCTTAATGCCATAAAACCACTCTACCAGTATTTAATTTATGTATGTTTTATCATCTATAATTCTACTAATAATCCCTATACAACTAACGTTCTTAAATTTGTATTGTTATTCTTTAGAGATCAAATTTAGAATTCTAATGGTGTAATTAGCTAGTTTCTCACCTACTATAATATAAAAACTTTCCCTTATTCTGTTCAATGTTCTTGGTACACCACTAGATATAAATCCAGCAAATGCTTTCTGTTCCAAAGGTGATAAAGAGTACTGAAACACACCACGCATTCTAGCCAAAGCTCCCCATTTCATCCCCATTTTGTACTGAAAAACAAGTAGATTTTCTTGAGTTAAATTAATACTTAAATATCAAAATGGGAGACATGAATTTTTTTTAAAGGGATACACTCAAGCTTGACCAATTACAGTATTTATCTATCAGTGGACGTAACCTGGTGTCATTACTATACATCAAAATCCCTCTATAATTTGATAAATCCACAAAATCATGTAGTTAATTATAAACGCTTAATTCATTCATTAAGCGATTTTCAAATTGCAAGACTTGGGAATCCGAATATAGTTTTAGTGTCCCTTTTTGAAAATTTATAAAGTGATGCATACTTTTTTACCTATAATCCCTTTAAAACAACTAGATAAAATTTCAAAATACCATGTAATTGTAAACCAGTCAACCCTACAACACACTACACTCCAATGAAGTAATGTAGCCAGGTCAATGGACAACACTATAATTGTCAGAATTATTGTATAATCAAAGATCATCTGAAATCAAACCCGGTTACCCATGAAATCATACCCATTGAGATCAATTGTTTTAAAACCTTTTCTAATTATGTTAAGTTCAGTACATCACTGATTTTTTGTCAGAGTATTTAAGAAAATATTCATAAAAAACTTTTACTTTACCACAGATCACCTTGAATAAAATATTAAAGGTTGTTTCAAGTTGATAGTTCTTACATATGCTAGGCTAAGTGATACGATACCTTCTTCACAAAATATCCATTAGATTGATAATGATACTTTCGCTGTCAACAAATAGCCTATATAAATATCTTATGCAAGTTATGGTACATTTATGCAGTCAACCAAAAAAAGAAGTGAGTTGGCAAACCACAGACACATTTTTCAAAGTAACTCTTTTTAAGAGACTAAAGCAAGGCCTAATAACATTCTTCAATTAAACTTATTGAGTAAATGATCAGTTCATAGAAAGAAGTCCACAAACGATTTCATACTTACATAAGTTTATGTTTCCGTAGGCCTACTATGTTTTCAATAAACAGACTTGTCCAGTGCTTGCAAACACACAGTTGACCCTAATGACCTTAATCGAGATGGTTAAAAAAAATTGGTTTCGTACTTAATTTAAGAATGTAAAATTTCAGTGTTTGGTTTAAATATCAATACGTGCACGTGCATTTCATTTTACTGTTATAATAACTAAACGCTTTGATTCGAAACTGAAGATCAAAATTGGCAGCTCTTAGAAGTCAATTAGTCAATTAGGCTGTGAAGGTGAAGGTTAAATCAAAGGTGAAGGCCACGCAAAATGTCCTCAACTAAAATAAATAAATGATCATGTATCTAGTTCTGATAATGTTGGTTTTATTTATATGATTATAGGACATTGCATACTGTTTAATACTATTAGTTTAGTTTGTCAAATAGTGGTATTAGTGAGGTAAGTGCAGCAGAAATCAAACTTATCTGACAGGTAAAGTTGCAAAATGTTGCTGTTGCATTGGCGTGTAAATTTGCACTTGCACTGTGCTAGGCCTAGTAGTTCAGATAACCAATAAACTTCTAGCAGTTTCACTTTATTGGTTTGGTCAAGGCATGATACCAAGTTGGTATTGGAGTCAAAGTAAACCAATATGTTAATAACATTCCCAAACCTAATCTTTGAGTTTATTTTTTTACTAATCTATCTTTTATGAAATTTATATTATAACTTCTATGCAAATTAAAAATGTATTGATTTTTTTCCATTGAGTGCTTCACAGACAAAAACATCGAAATATACGCTTAGCCACAGTACAGAATCATTATTGTGTTACTAAAAATACCAAATTCTAATCAGCCAGGTATATCTAAACCTTAGTTTCAGTCATTTTTGATAGAAGCTATGCCTAATTTGATTTTGTTTTGTGTCTAAATTGGGTGTATTTTTATTAATGTAGCATTTATTTTTAGGTAAAGAGAAAACAGGAATGAGAAACCGAAGTAATTCTGGTATCCGTTTGGATTATTACCAAAGATTAGTGTATAGAAGTATATTGAAATATCAGGTAAGGTGTAACCTATTGGCTGGAATTGTTCAAAGTAAGTTAGTAAGGTAAATAAAAAGAAATTTGAAAATCTAAGTTGTGTGACTTACTACTGCTTTAACTTTTCTGAAATATAAGACTTGATAAAAGTTAATTTGTTTTTATTTTGTAGAATCCAGCTACTGGGTTAATATCTAGTGAAAACAGTACTCATGCCTGGGTTCGAGACAATGTCTATGCTATTATTGCTGTATGGGGGCTGGCCATGGCCTACAGGAAGACAGCCGATTTAGATGAAGACCGAGCTAAGGCTTATGAACTCGAACAGGTGAGATATTTTAATGGTTTCTTGATATTTTGTGAAAATAATTTCAAAACATTAGGAAATCAGATTGCTCAAGTAATAGTCAAACAATTCAAAAATCTAGTTTGTTTTTAGGTTCACTTAAAATCATCACATGCTGCTATCACACGTTAGTAATAGAAAAATAATAGTATAAACTACTATATTGTAAACAGAATTAAACCAAGCCTGTTTAGAATTTAGCCCTTTAAGATAGAATAAACAATATAATATATATACAACATAAGTCAGTGCAAAATGTTGAAATTTGGAGTGAACTAAATTTAATACATGGATATTTTGAGAGTCATCTTTCCAAAATGTATATTAACTATAGTGTATGAAGTTTAGAAATGAAAATGGGAAAGATACAGTGTATTACAGTGAAATGTCGTCACTGATTAACTTCAATTAATACGAATTCAGATGCCCGTTTAGAGAGACCAATTATCTATAGATTAACTACTTAGGGGCTTGATTTTGATGCCGAATTGCAGTTTAGAGAGGGGCCCGGTTTACCAGGGTTTATCTCCTATGTATTATAATGTGATTAAGCCGGGACTTTTCGAATATGCCTGTTTACGGTGGATGCTGGTTTGTAGAGGGGTTTCACTGAGAAAGATTTAACCTGATTTAGGCTACCATCCTTTGTGTAGACTGTATTTAAAAATACTATTTCAGGCAATTGTAAAGGCTATGAGAGGATTGCTGAAAAGTATGATGGCACAAGTAGACAAGTTAGAGAAATTTAAAAAGACTCAGAGTCCACGCGATTCTCTCCATGCTAAATATTGTAGTCGTACTGGTAAAACAGTAGTTGGAGACTATGAATGGGGTCATCTGCAGATTGATGCTACATCGTTGTATCTGTTGACCCTAGCTCAGATGACTGCTGCTGGTAAGATTATTTAAATTTTATCTCTATATTTTACATAACCAATGTTTGTTCTTATTGTTAACGCAAAAAACGCTGATTATGACACGTCTCCTTAATTGTCAGCATTCGTTTATGAATACTATAAATTAACCTTAAAGGGATAATAGGTCTTAGAATGAAAATAAAATTTGAAAATTTTAAACTTAAGAGCTTTATTCATCAGTAAATATACTTGCTGCCATAAATAAAAAAAATAAAAATCCAAGAAGCTAAGTAATTATCTATAAAGATGCATTTGATTATTGAAAGATGCTTAAAAAATTGATTAAGTTTTTTTCAAAAATGACTTAGTTTTGTGAGTTTTCCACATTTAAAGTGATTCTGTTACTTTATGACACCAGGTAAGTTCATTAGTAAATATATACTCAGACTGACCATTCTTGAGAACTTAAATTTTATGTTCATGCTAAGACGCAGTATACCTTTGAATGACCTATGTATTAAATTGTCATCTGCTAAACCCATGCCTCAGTACCGTACTTAAATTATTTGAATTTACAATTATTGTTAATATTTCAATGAAATAGTGAATGTTCCTTGAATATAATTTAAGACCTCTTCTGTGGAAATAATAAATATTTGATAATTTAATCATATTAATAAGACTGTTGATTTATAGAACTATATTGTTATATTGTTATCTGATAAACCAGCGTTTATTTCCCCATAACAATAACCAGATATACATTCATTCCTTAAATAATGATATCATACAATATGATATTCATACCAAAAACTTACTACTAAGGATTTTCAACTAGTCATTAAATGAACTTCTTTCATTTTCAGGTTTAGAAATAATATATACATTAGATGAAGTAGCTTTCATACAGAACTTGGTATTTTACATTGAAACAGCCTATAGAACTCCAGTAAGCATAACACAACCTTAGTAACTTTAAAAAAAAAAATTGTGCTCGGAATTATTCTAATACTAGTCTTGTATTAGGACAGTGTATTACATGATTTAGTTCCCATTTTCTTTTCTCGTAGTTCAATTGTAAGATTATTTTTTAAAAACACAAGATATATGGAAATAAACTTAGAAATAGTAAATTCACTTAATTTTCATATTCCTGCTTCTATATTTCTTACAAAGATTATTTCTACAGTTTGTTTTATTATGATGTGGAAGATTTAGTTAGTTACAAGAATGAGTGAATGAGGTGGTTTTATCAGTTTATTCTATGATATCTATTTGTAGGATTATGGTATTTGGGAACGAGGTGATAAAACCAATCATGGTTTACCAGAATTGAATTCCAGCTCTATTGGAATGGCAAAGGTAACTTTTCATTCAACGGGAAATATTTATACTGGTTCTCTATAACTCTATATCATTGTCCATGATACAATTCAAATATATATTGAAATTGTCTCCCTTTCTTTAAATGTAAATTAGTGGCTTAGTTGGGACTTGATGGTGCCATTGACTGTAATGTTAATGATCCTTGTAAAGTTTAAAATAATATTGTAGACTAAAGTTGATAATTACATGTAATTAGTAATAGTTGTTGATTCCGAAGGATTTGAAGATCTCCTTTAGACTGGGTTCTTCTGTGGGATGGTTACTTGATTCATCTGTATTATTTGTGTTCATTGCAGCATCTCCATTATCGGGGAGGTTACTGGGCGTGGTAGGTGTGTGTTCGATAATATCCTGGATTTCTTGATCCATGTCGGTTAAGAATTTATGAAGTTTGTTTCCAGAGCTGATGTCTGTGGTGTCTATGTTGACTGAATGGGGTTCTTCTGTGTTCGGTTGAGTTTCCGTTTGAGATTTCTCTGTTGATGCTGGGCAAATTGTAGATTCGGTTTGGCTTTTATCCCGGGTTCTTGCTTCGAACGTTGGGACCCATGGTTTGGATGCTGCCGGGATAAAGTCCTTGTAAGTTTCTATCTTCGTGGATTTTCTTTGTACTATATGATGTATTTCGCTTTGATGTTTCTTGAGGCTTATACATCTCTTCAAGTTCGTGTTGTCCATCATGTGGATCTTTAGTCGGTGGCGGTACAGGTTGGTTCTTATGGTGAAGTACCTACCGCATTCCGGACATTGGTAAAGAGAAGCCGGTGTTTTTTCCATGATTTTCTTCGTTATGTTTGATCATTCAAACCTCCTGGTATAGTTGTTGCTAAGTGTAAGATGATAGATTCTTCATGACTCAATCTTACGTTGAGAGAACGTGATGAGGTACAGAGTACCGTCACGCATGGAGAGTGCGCTGGCCTTGAAAAGTGGGTGCCAATGGGTGTGTCATTGGAGCGTCTTATATCGCTGAGGTGGTTGTGGAATCGTTTTCGGCAGGTGTCGCTGGTTTGGCCGATGTATTGTTTGCCACAGTTGGTGCATGTGATCATATAGATCACATATGGTGTGAGGCAGTTGAGATTTTCCTTAATTTTGTATGTCTTACCATTGACTGTAGAGGTGACTGTAGTGGTTTCTTTTAAGTAATGGCATAGGGTGCAGTTAGAGCTGCATTTATGGCAGCCTGCTGGTGTTGGTGGATTAATTCTGATGTCGGATCTTATGAGGAGATCCCGTATGTTGCGGTTTCTTTTGTAGCATATCAGTAATCTGTTGTTGAGAATTCTCTGTGTGTCCACATTGTTGTTTAGGATGGCCGAAGTTTCGTTGATAATTTTTTGATGCTGGAAGCCTGGGATGTATTTGGTACAAAAAACGGTAGGAGATGACTTGTTGTCCATAACCGTGTACTTGAGCAATGTTTCCCGTGGAAAGGATCGGGCTTTGACGAAGCTGGATTCTATGATTTGGATGGGGTATCCTCTTCTTAAGAAATGGCGACGGCAGATGGAAAGTGATGTATCTCTTTCTTCCGAGGTGCTGGAGATTCGGCATATTCTTAAAGCTTGACTGTAGGGTAGGTTCCTGATGAGATGTTTCGGATGACAGCTGTCAATGAAGGTAAAAGAAGCTGTCCGTAGGTTTCTGGTATAGCTTGGTTTGCAGGTGCTGATTAGAATCAAGGTATATCGTGACATCGAGGAAATTGATTTCTTTAAAACTGTGTTCAAGAGTAAGTCTGATGCTTGGTTTGTGGTTGTTTACCAAATTCATGAAGTCGTGGAGACTTTCAATTGAAGAAGGCCATATGAAAAATACATCATCTATGTATCTCCACCAAACTAAGGGTTTGATGGGGGATGTTAGTAGGATTTCTTCTTCGAATTTTTCCATGAAGATACATGCAATATTCGGTGCTGATTTGGTTCCCATAGCTATTCCTGAAGTTTGGAGATAATAATCATTGTTGAAACGGAAACAGTTCTTAGTTAAAATGAAACTAAGCATTCGTAAGAGTACCCATGTGTCCGTGGGTTTATCTGTTCTTTTCTGTAAGGCATTCCTGCAGGATATGATGGCCTCGTTGAAAGGTATCGAGGTGTAAAGAGATGTTACATCTGCCGTGCATAATATACTATTGGGTGGTAAATTCTGTAGCTGGTGGATTTTCTGTAGAAAGTCTGTGGTGTCCTTGATGTATGATGAGGATTTAATTACTGACTCCTTGAGATGATGATCCAGAAATTCCGATATTTTTTCGGTTGGTGAATTCGTGGCAGAAACTATTGGTCGTCCCGGGTTGTTGGCTTTGTGGATTTTCGGTAGCATGTAGAACACAGGTGTGCGTGGATGTTTGATTTTTAGGTTGCGTACTAACCGCTCGTCTAGTGCACCTACTTTGACTGTGAAATTAAGAAACTTGTGAATCTCTAAGTTGAATAGATTCGTTAGATCCTTGCGGAGTGGTTTGTAAAACGAAGGATTGTTAAGTTGTCTGTAACCTTCTGTGAGGTAATCATTTCAATCCATGATGACTATTTTTCCACCTTTGTCAGCTGGTTTGATGACAATGCTGACGTTTTGTTTTATTTCTAGTAGTGCGCGCTTGATTTCTTTAGGGAGGTTGTTTTTGACTTTAATGATTTGAGGCATGTGGTTTTCCATCTAGTAACTAAATACGTTAATAAATTGTTCCAGGGTTTGGTTGTTTCTTTTCGGGGGGGTCCATCCCGAATTTAAAGGTATGGCAGTTGCAGATACGTTGTTCTCTTGATCTTTGAAGTGATTCTGTAATCGGATATTTCTTTCGAAGATTTTGATTTCTTGCAGTGTTTCGATGATCCCTTTTTTCTTGGGTGTTGGGATGAAGTTTAATCCATACGATAAAGCTTTATAATGTGTGTCGGAAAATTGAATTCTGGATAAGTTAGTTATTAGATTTTTGATTTCTTCTAAGGTTGGTGACTTTCTCCTGAATCTTCTTGGCATTGTTCTTATATTTGGGTTTGTTCTTTAGGTCTTGTATTAATTTGCTGGTTAATTGGAAAAGATTGTCTGTTTCCTCTTGACTGGGACTGACTTGGTTTATATCTTCTTTGATGAGATTAATATCTTTTTCTAGTTCGATTTTGTGGTATTTCCAGTATTCTAACAATTGAACAGTTAGTTCTTTGGCGAAGTTTTGGTGGGTAGTTTCCCACTTGATGAGAAACCTTGTTGGAAAGGTAGGTGTTTGTGGTTGAACCTTGTTCTGGTTTAGTCCTCTGGGGATGAATTTCTCAGTAATACATCGATTCAGAAAATCAATGTGGTTTTCACATTTATGGAGGTTGACGCAAAGTCGTCTGTATGCTCTAAAGTACGGAACCAAACTGTCGGGTAGACGGACGTTTGGGATCGTAGTAGTAGTAGAAAAGAAAGGTACGGGGCTAGGTTGATCTCTTCTTCTTTTTCTTTCTTGTTCAGTATCCATATTATAACGTTGTAGTGGATGGGAATAGGCGCGGAGGCGCTCGTAGTTTCCCCGGGGGGGTGATCCTAAATGGATGCAGAGTCGACAACAGGTAAAAATAAAGTATCAGATAGACAACTGAAACTCCTCCGTGTTGTCTCTGGAAGCTGGATAACTGCTTGTAGAAGGCTGGCGTATCAGGATCCAATCAGATGCAGGGCGCTCGTAGAGAGTAAATAGTGTAGACGTGTGAGACGCCTAACTGAAAAGACAGACTTCTTAATACTCAAGAATTTTATTCTGGTCATACGTTTCGGGCTGGATTGCCCTTCATCAGTGACATTGTTACAATAGCAAATCGCGGTATTTATAGGGAAAGGATTGTGACGTAATAATGGTTAATTGAGATTAAATGTGATTGATAGAGATTGAAAGAGATTGACAAAGATTAAACATGATTAAAATAGATTGAAAGAGATTACTAGAGATTGACAAAGATGGTTAGAGATTATAAGTGATTGATAATAAATAAAGTTGTTGATTCCGAAGGATTCGAATCCTTCGGAATCAACAACTATTACTAATTAATTATCAACTTTATTTATTATCAATCACTTATAATCTCTAACCATCTTTGTCAATCTCTAGTAATCTCTTTCAATCTATTTTAATCATGTTTAATCTTTGTCAATCTCTTTCAATCTCTATCAATCACATTTAATCTCAATTAACCATTATTACGTCACAATCCTTTCCCTATAAATACCGTGATTTGCTATTGTAACAATGTCACTGATGAAGGGCAATCCAGCCCGAAACGTATGACCAGAATAAAATTCTAGAGTATTAAGAAGTCTGTCTTTTCAGTTAGGCGTCTCACACGTCTACACTATTTACTCTCTACGAGCGCCCTGCATCTGATTGGATCCTGATACGCCAGCCTTCTACAAGCAGTTATCCAGCTTCCAGAGACAACACGGAGGAGTTTCAGTCGTCTATCTGATACTTTAAAATAATATATGTTCTGCTAATACAACCACCTTTATTAAGAGCCCACCTTATGCGACCCAAAGTCCCCATACGAGTTTTCAATGTTATTAACGATTGATTAGCCACCACCTTTATTAAGAACCCACCTTCAATAAGCGACCACTATTTCCCCCCTACGAGCTTTCAATGTAATTAACAACTGATAAGTGACCACCTTCATTACCCAACAAGAGATCATGTATTTACACTCCCATGTAATCAAAATTAGTCCATTAAGGAACCACTTAAGTCTGTGAATACAGGTTCTATTGTAGATAATAAAGGCCAATATGGCATGATATTGTCAAGACCCATTTATGTAAATTGATATTATATTTATTACAGGCAGCATTAGATGCTATAAATGAATTAGATTTATTTGGTGCTAGAGGTGGAATGGCGTCAGTGATACATGTTTTACCTGATGAAGCTCAGCAATGTCAAGCTATACTAGACTCTATGTTACCTCGAGAGTCTTCTTCCAAAGAAATAGATTCAGCTTTATTAACTGTTATAAGTTACCCAGCATTCGCTGTGGATGATGTTCAATTGATAGAAGAAACTAGAAGAACTATCAAAGAGAAACTCGAGGTAAGGGTTTTAAAATCCTTTTTCACAAAGTTTCCTTAAGGTCTTTTAATCTTGAAATTGAATTCTCCAGTTCCTTACCACTTATCTCGATGTTGTATATAGTTCATGCTATCACAATGTTAGATAGGAAAATTCTCTGATTTTGAGAAATACAGTAAAAATTTTTTGGGGGGAATTATTTAAATATTTTAAAACAGTTTTTAATATTTAGTTTTTTTCTTTTTCTATTCAATTGTAAGATTATTTTTAAAAACACAAGATATATGGAAATAAACTTAGAAATAGTAAATTCACTTAATTTTCATATTCCTGCTTCTATATGTCTTATAAAGATTATTTCTACAGTTTGTTTTATTATGATGTGGAAGATTTAGTTAGTTACAAGAATGAGTGAATGAGGTGGTTTTATCAGTTTATTCTATGATATCTATTTGTAGGATTATGGTATTTGGGAACGAGGTGATAAAACCAATCATGGTTTACCAGAATTGAATTCCAGCTCTATTGGAATGGCAAAGGTAACTTTTCATTCAAAGGGAAATATTTATACTGGTTCTCTATAACTCTATATCATTGTCCATGATACAATTCAAATATATATTGAAATTGTCTCCCTTTCTTTAAATGTAAATTAGTGGCTTAGTTGGGACTTGATGGTGCCATTGACTGTAATGTTAATGATCCTTGTAAAGTTTAAAATAATATTGTAGACTAAAGTTGATAATTACATGTAATTAGTAATAGTTGTTGATTCCGAAGGATTTGAAGATCTCCTTTAGACTGGGTTCTTCTGTGGGATGGTTACTTGATTCATCTGTATTATTTGTGTTCATTGCAGCATCTCCATTATCGGGGAGGTTACTGGGCGTGGTAGGTGTGTGTTCGATAATATCCTGGATTTCTTGATCCATGTCGGTTAAGAATTTATGAAGTTTGTTTCCAGAGCTGATGTCTGTGGTGTCTATGTTGACTGAATGGGGTTCTTCTGTGTTCGGTTGAGTTTCCGTTTGAGATTTCTCTGTTGATGCTGGGCAAATTGTAGATTCGGTTTGGCTTTTATCCCGGGTTCTTGCTTCGAACGTTGGGACCCATGGTTTGGGTGCTGCCGGGATAAAGTCCTTGTAAGTTTCTATCTTCGTGGATTTTCTTTGTACTATATGATGTATTTCGCTTTGATGTTTCTTGAGGCTTATACATCTCTTCAAGTTCGTGTTGTCCATCATGTGGATCTTTAGTCGGTGGCGGTACAGGTTGGTTCTTATGGTGAAGTACCTACCGCATTCCGGACATTGGTAAAGAGAAGCCGGTGTTTTTTCCATGATTTTCTTCGTTATGTTTGATCATTCAAACCTCCTGGTATAGTTGTTGCTAAGTGTAAGATGATAGATTCTTCATGACTCAATCTTACGTTGAGAGAACGTGATGAGGTACAGAGTACCGTCACGCATGGAGAGTGCGCTGGCCTTGAAAAGTGGGTGCCAATGGGTGTGTCATTGGAGCGTCTTATATCGCTGAGGTGGTTGTGGAATCGTTTTCGGCAGGTGTCGCTGGTTTGGCCGATGTATTGTTTGCCACAGTTGGTGCATGTGATCATATAGATCACATATGGTGTGAGGCAGTTGAGATTTTCCTTAATTTTGTATGTCTTACCATTGACTGTAGAGGTGACTGTAGTGGTTTCTTTTAAGTAATGGCATAGGGTGCAGTTAGAGCTGCATTTATGGCAGCCTGCTGGTGTTGGTGGATTAATTCTGATGTCGGATCTTATGAGGAGATCCCGTATGTTGCGGTTTCTTTTGTAGCATATCAGTAATCTGTTGTTGAGAATTCTCTGTGTGTCCACATTGTTGTTTAGGATGGCCGAAGTTTCGTTGATAATTTTTTGATGCTGGAAGCCTGGGATGTATTTGGTACAAAAAACGGTAGGAGATGACTTGTTGTCCATAACCGTGTACTTGAGCAATGTTTCCCGTGGAAAGGATCGGGCTTTGACGAAGCTGGATTCTATGATTTGGATGGGGTATCCTCTTCTTAAGAAATGGCGACGGCAGATGGAAAGTGATGTATCTCTTTCTTCCGAGGTGCTGGAGATTCGGCATATTCTTAAAGCTTGACTGTAGGGTAGGTTCCTGATGAGATGTTTCGGATGACAGCTGTCAATGAAGGTAAAAGAAGCTGTCCGTAGGTTTCTGGTATAGCTTGGTTTGCAGGTGCTGATTAGAATCAAGGTATATCGTGACATCGAGGAAATTGATTTCTTTAAAACTGTGTTCAAGAGTAAGTCTGATGCTTGGTTTGTGGTTGTTTACCAAATTCATGAAGTCGTGGAGACTTTCAATTGAAGAAGGCCATATGAAAAATACATCATCTATGTATCTCCACCAAACTAAGGGTTTGATGGGGGATGTTAGTAGGATTTCTTCTTCGAATTTTTCCATGAAGATACATGCAATATTCGGTGCTGATTTGGTTCCCATAGCTATTCCTGAAGTTTGGAGATAATAATCATTGTTGAAACGGAAACAGTTCTTAGTTAAAATGAAACTAAGCATTCGTAAGAGTACCCATGTGTCCGTGGGTTTATCTGTTCTTTTCTGTAAGGCATTCCTGCAGGATATGATGGCCTCGTTGAAAGGTATCGAGGTGTAAAGAGATGTTACATCTGCCGTGCATAATATACTATTGGGTGGTAAATTCTGTAGCTGGTGGATTTTCTGTAGAAAGTCTGTGGTGTCCTTGATGTATGATGAGGATTTAATTACTGACTCCTTGAGATGATGATCCAGAAATTCCGATATTTTTTCGGTTGGTGAATTCGTGGCAGAAACTATTGGTCGTCCCGGGTTGTTGGCTTTGTGGATTTTCGGTAGCATGTAGAACACAGGTGTGCGTGGATGTTTGATTTTTAGGTTGCGTACTAACCGCTCGTCTAGTGCACCTACTTTGACTGTGAAATTAAGAAACTTGTGAATCTCTAAGTTGAATAGATTCGTTAGATCCTTGCGGAGTGGTTTGTAAAACGAAGGATTGTTAAGTTGTCTGTAACCTTCTGTGAGGTAATCATTTCAATCCATGATGACTATTTTTCCACCTTTGTCAGCTGGTTTGATGACAATGCTGACGTTTTGTTTTATTTCTAGTAGTGCGCGCTTGATTTCTTTAGGGAGGTTGTTTTTGACTTTAATGATTTGAGGCATGTGGTTTTCCATCTAGTAACTAAATACGTTAATAAATTGTTCCAGGGTTTGGTTGTTTCTTTTCGGGGGGGTCCATCCCGAATTTAAAGGTATGGCAGTTGCAGATACGTTGTTCTCTTGATCTTTGAAGTGATTCTGTAATCGGATATTTCTTTCGAAGATTTTGATTTCTTGCAGTGTTTCGATGATCCCTTTTTTCTTGGGTGTTGGGATGAAGTTTAATCCATACGATAAAGCTTTATAATGTGTGTCGGAAAATTGAATTCTGGATAAGTTAGTTATTAGATTTTTGATTTCTTCTAAGGTTGGTGACTTTCTCCTGAATCTTCTTGGCATTGTTCTTATATTTGGGTTTGTTCTTTAGGTCTTGTATTAATTTGCTGGTTAATTGGAAAAGATTGTCTGTTTCCTCTTGACTGGGACTGACTTGGTTTATATCTTCTTTGATGAGATTAATATCTTTTTCTAGTTCGATTTTGTGGTATTTCCAGTATTCTAACAATTGAACAGTTAGTTCTTTGGCGAAGTTTTGGTGGGTAGTTTCCCACTTGATGAGAAACCTTGTTGGAAAGGTAGGTGTTTGTGGTTGAACCTTGTTCTGGTTTAGTCCTCTGGGGATGAATTTCTCAGTAATACATCGATTCAGAAAATCAATGTGGTTTTCACATTTATGGAGGTTGACGCAAAGTCGTCTGTATGCTCTAAAGTACGGAACCAAACTGTCGGGTAGACGGACGTTTGGGATCGTAGTAGTAGTAGAAAAGAAAGGTACGGGGCTAGGTTGATCTCTTCTTCTTTTTCTTTCTTGTTCAGTATCCATATTATAACGTTGTAGTGGATGGGAATAGGCGCGGAGGCGCTCGTAGTTTCCCCGGGGGGGTGATCCTAAATGGATGCAGAGTCGACAACAGGTAAAAATAAAGTATCAGATAGACAACTGAAACTCCTCCGTGTTGTCTCTGGAAGCTGGATAACTGCTTGTAGAAGGCTGGCGTATCAGGATCCAATCAGATGCAGGGCGCTCGTAGAGAGTAAATAGTGTAGACGTGTGAGACGCCTAACTGAAAAGACAGACTTCTTAATACTCTAGAATTTTATTCTGGTCATACGTTTCGGGCTGGATTGCCCTTCATCAGTGACATTGTTACAATAGCAAATCGCGGTATTTATAGGGAAAGGATTGTGACGTAATAATGGTTAATTGAGATTAAATGTGATTGATAGAGATTGAAAGAGATTGACAAAGATTAAACATGATTAAAATAGATTGAAAGAGATTACTAGAGATTGACAAAGATGGTTAGAGATTATAAGTGATTGATAATAAATAAAGTTGTTGATTCCGAAGGATTCGAATCCTTCGGAATCAACAACTATTACTAATTAATTATCAACTTTATTTATTATCAATCACTTATAATCTCTAACCATCTTTGTCAATCTCTAGTAATCTCTTTCAATCTATTTTAATCATGTTTAATCTTTGTCAATCTCTTTCAATCTCTATCAATCACATTTAATCTCAATTAACCATTATTACGTCACAATCCTTTCCCTATAAATACCGCGATTTGCTATTGTAACAATGTCACTGATGAAGGGCAATCCAGCCCGAAACGTATGACCAGAATAAAATTCTAGAGTATTAAGAAGTCTGTCTTTTCAGTTAGGCGTCTCACACGTCTACACTATTTACTCTCTACGAGCGCCCTGCATCTGATTGGATCCTGATACGCCAGCCTTCTACAAGCAGTTATCCAGCTTCCAGAGACAACACGGAGGAGTTTCAGTCGTCTATCTGATACTTTAAAATAATATATGTTCTGCTAATACAACCACCTTTATTAAGAGCCCACCTTATGCGACCAAAAGTCCCCCTACGAGTTTTCAATGTTATTAACGATTGATTAGCCACCACCTTTATTAAGAACCCACCTTCAATAAGCGACCACTATTTCCCCCCTACGAGCTTTCAATGTAATTAACAACTGATAAGTGACCACCTTCATTACCCAACAAGAGATCATGTATTTACACTCCCATGTAATCAAAATTAGTCCATTAAGGAACCACTTAAGTCTGTGAATACAGGTTCTATTGTAGATAATAAAGGCCAATATGGCATGATATTGTCAAGGCCCATTTATGTAAATTGATATTATATTTATTACAGGCAGCATTAGATGCTATAAATGAATTAGATTTATTTGGTGCTAGAGGTGGAATGGCGTCAGTGATACATGTTTTACCTGATGAAGCTCAGCAATGTCAAGCTATACTAGACTCTATGTTACCTCGAGAGTCTTCTTCCAAAGAAATAGATTCAGCTTTATTAACTGTTATAAGTTACCCAGCATTCGCTGTGGATGATGTTCAATTGATAGAAGAAACTAGAAGAACTATCAAAGAGAAACTCGAGGTAAGGGTTTTAAAATCCTTTTTCACAAAGTTTCCTTAAGGTCTTTTAATCTTGAAATTGAATTCTCCAGTTCCTTACCACTTATCTCGATGTTGTATATAGTTCATGCTATCACAATGTTAGATAGGAAAATTCTCTGATTTTGAGAAATACAGTAATCTCGCTTGATTTAAGTAGGAATTGTTTGGTAATATATATTGGTTGTTGATATTCCTTTCAAATGATCATTATAACTCACAATGCCAGATTATTATCTCTTGTTTATTCCTAATTTTTTAATTATTGTTAATTATACTGTACTAAATATAGTTCTAGCTCTGTGACCTGGGCATATTCTTTTTATGGTAATACTATTATCATATCACCTTTACACTAATCACTAAAATCATTTGAACTAATTTGTGAAGATTATCCCTTAGTTTGTTAAATATGAGTATATTAGATAAAAGTGTTAAAGTAAATTATGTACAGTAAATATCTCCTTCTAGGGTAAATATGGCTGTTCAAGATTTTTACGAGATGGATATAAAACAGCGAAGGAAGATCCTAGACGATTACACTATGAACCCTGGGAATTATTAGTCTTTGAGAAAATAGAATGTCAATGGCCGTTGTTTTTCACCTATTTTATATTAGATGGTTTGTTTAATAATGATAAAGAAACGGTAAGAGAAACTGTATTAAGTTATCACACAGATATCTGAAGCACAAGATATATAGATATACTATTTCTGACATTTATTAACTCAACGTTTCTTTTAAGTTATAGAAGCACAAGATATATAGATATACTATTTCTCACATTTATTAAATCAATGTTTCACATGCTCATACAGACAGGGTTATCAAGATCATTTCTCTTGATAAAGCTGCCTGTATGAGCATGTAAATCATGGATTTCTATATGTTTTATAAACAGTATAATCACACAGTTATCTGAAGTTTGATGAATATAACTATGAAATATGTATATCTAATAACTAATAAAAACAAAAATGTTTACTGTTAAACAGCTATGATAGCTGCATATTGTTTAGATTTATGTCTGGAACTTCAGGTTTACCAGCACGCATCTAACTCACTGAGCTACAACAGCTCATTATGATAAACTTTGACACCTAGACATTTGTCACTTCAGCAACAAGACTTATATTTTCAGTTAGTTGTAGGTGAATCAGAAATAACATGTTTGATAAGTGCTATGGTAGTTGATATTGGGGTCTATCAGTTAGTAAAACAATGTAGATGCCTGTAACCCGTATATTATTGTCTCCAGTGCGTTTCAATAAAATTTCTGTTATTTTTGGATGGGATATACAACCAAGAATCTAATGTTTCAAAGTTTAGATATTGTTGACTATGCAGAAATTCCCTCATTGTACATTTCATAGAGTTACTGGTCTTCATTTACCAAATATGTTTAGTGTTGTGTAGAATAAGTTTTGTAACTCTGTTTTATTTCTAGGTTGAATATTACCGTGGTAAATTAGATGAATTGATTGTTAAAACTGATGATGGAGTACCAATGATTCCAGAACTATATTATGTTCCTGCTGATAAGGTAGTTATATTTCATATACCGTACATCCATTAGATATAAAATAGAATCTCATTCCCATATACATTCGCAAGCTATTGATGAAAATTCTTTCAGGCATTATTTTATAGTGATTTTATACACCTAATTATACTACAATATAAGTAGAACAAACCATATCTAATGCTAATCCATCAACTCTAAATTTATTTATTAGATATACTATTGATAGTTTACATTTGCAGTGTAGACAAAGAAATGAAATGTCTAGCATTGATTTTGAAATTTTTATTATAGGTTGATGGCGAATATAAAAAACCCAATAGTCAGAAACGTGTATATGGTGGTAAATTACCTCACATGTGGTCACAGTCTATGTATATACTTGGTAGAATGATGTATGAGGTTAGTGTTTATTGTATATCTATGTATATACTTGGTAGAATGATGTATGAGGTTAGTGTTTATTGTATATCTATGTATATACTTGGTAGAATGATGTATGAGGTTAGTGTTTATTGTATATCTGTGTATATACTTGGTAGAATGATGTATGAGGTAAGTGTTTATTGTATCTATGTATATACTTGGTAGAATGATGTATGAGGTTAGTGTTTAATGTATATCTATGTATATACTTGGTACAATGATGTATGAGGTGAGTGTTTGTTGTATATCTATGTATATACTTGGTAGAATGATGTATGAGGTTAGTGTTTATTGTATATCTATGTATATACTTGGTAGAATGATGCATGAGGTTAGTGTTTAATGTATATCTATGTATATACTTGGTAGAATGATGTATGAGGTGAGTGTTTGTTGTATATCTATGTATATACTTGGTAGAATGATGTATGAGGTGAGTGTTTGTTGTATATCTATGTATATACTTGGTACAATGATGTATGAGGTGAGTGTTTGTTGTATATCTATGTATATACTTGGTAGAATGATGTATGAGGTGAGTGTTTGTTGTATATCTATGTATATACTTGGTAGAATGATGTATGAGGTGAGTGTTTATTGTATATCTATGTATATACTTGGTATAATGATGTATGAGGTGAGTGTTTATAGTATATCTATGTATATACTTGGTAGAATGATGCATGAGTTTAGTAATGTATATCTATGTATATACTTGGTACAATGATGTATGAGGTGAGTGTTTGTTGTATATCTATGTATATACTTGGTAGAATGATGTATGAGGTTAGTGTTTATTGTATATCTATGTATATACTTGGTACAATGATGTATGAGGTGAGTGTTTATTGTATATCTATGTATATACTTGGTAGAATGATGCATGAGGTTAGTGTTTAATGTATATCTATGTATATACTTGGTACAATGATGTATGAGGTGAGTATTTGTTGTATATCTATGTATATACTTGGTAGAATGATGTATGAGGTTAGTGTTTATTGTATATAATATACCATCGCCTCTCAATGTGTATGAGAATTGTGTGCCTCATAGATTTGTCAGTCATAGACTGATATTACTAAAATTAATTCAGAGTTAAGGCTCAATATTCATATCTGTTGACTTCATAGGGGCCTCTAGCAGACCTTAGGGACTTTAGACTGTCAGGCTTTGTCTTGGAGAGACTTTTCAGGTATTTTCTGGTAACGCACCTGTCTACTTTAAACTTTTAAGAAGTTGCATGTATGGCAGTTGTAAATATGCCTTGGACAAGATGTTTAGCTCCATATTTTTGGTTTATTCTATGTGCCTATGTTGACCTATTGACTGTAATATTCCAGGGTTTTTTATCACCTGGTGAACTAGATCCTCTTAATAGAAGATTGGTAGCTGAACCCAAACCAGATATAGTTGTTCAAGGTTTGTACTGATTTCTCTATCAACTGGAGTTCAATTCTGATTCAATTACTCTTCATTTTGATACATTTGAAAGT
This sequence comes from Nipponacmea schrenckii, assembly GCA_030562195.1. NCBI lineage: Eukaryota > Metazoa > Mollusca > Gastropoda > Lottiidae > Nipponacmea > Nipponacmea schrenckii. The sequence goes on from CM060202.1 coordinate 19,174,345, forward strand.
ATTTAACATGTTATTTTCCAAAACACCCTGATATAACAGTGATGGCTTGTTTACTGTTAACCAATATGTTGTTATTGAATGATATTGCCTCCAGTAGTGTATTGTGTTATGTTATTCATTATAGTGGTAATATTAGCAGAAGATACATTAATTAGAGACAAGTTATTTTCACAAGGTATTGAGGTACAGACTATAAATGAAGTACAACCAATACAGGTTTACCCTGCTCGAATATTGAGTCAGATCTACTCTTTATTAGGTATGTTTATCCAGTGGCTTTTAGCTATTGATAAAATTAAATGGAGTTTTACATCATTATTTTCACTCTTTTTGAACTAACTTGATGAGACACTCCCGAAATTTTGCTAAGTTTATTTTGTTTTTTGACAAGCTTCAAAGTTCCATGATTGAAGAGAGAAATATTGATATCAATTTTAAAATATTTCCCGATTTTTGTCAAACTGTAGATTTCTAGATTTTGGTTCTGATATCATTGGATTCCATCATAACATACAAGTTTGATTTATTTCTGCAGGTAAAAATAAGAGATTAGGACTAACAGGAAGGCCTTCCAGTGAAATTGGTCTCCTAGCAACCAGTAAACTGTATGTGCTCAATGATCAAATATTAGCGTTTATACCCCAGGTAATATTTTACTGTTTCTTTCAATCCCTCTTGTTTTAACTAAATATTGAAGTTGATTTCAGAGTCATCAGATTCACGTGTTTAAAATATTCATATATCATTATCATAGAGTTGATAAATTCCATATATTGTAAGTCTAGCTATTAAATTGTATGTGCTGGCAAGAGTAGCCTTCAGGCTTGATTAGAACTTACACATACACAAGAATGTTTGATTTACACTTTTACCACAAATTGCATTATGAAATGAAAATCAATTCCTGAAGTATAAATTCAAAGAAAATTATTTAGGTTCTAGTTTTTATCAGCAAGTTTATGAACATACAGAATTGCATGAATTTCCATATTTGACCTACTGTATTTAACAGCAATTGTTAATTTTATAACATACGTCACTACTGTATAACATGAATAAAATGGCTTCATAACAGTGTACCGATCATATTGTTGTATTTCTTACATCAGTCATCTTTCTTGTTCATTCAAAACAATTTATTAATTATTGGTAACTCCATCTTTTTCCATCTTTTTTTTGAAAAAGGAGAAAATGTACTTGATTCCAGGGTCTGGATCAATTACAACATTCTTGGCACAAAAAGTTTAAGATAGGAAATAACATTTTTGCTTAAACAACTGTTTAAAGAATTCTGACTATTTTATTTTTATGCTTTTTCTTACACTCTTTTTTTTCTCAAAACAATCTGATTAAAATGCAGATTTGGTTGTTTGGTTTTGTATTATTTCTGCAGATTACTATACTTACCATGCATGATCTGACAGATTCTTCATAAAATCATGTTCTGTGAATTTTTGGTTGAAATCATATAATAATGTAAAACAGAGAATTTGATTGGTCAAATCTTAAATCAACCAGAACAGAACATGCTTTATAGTTTCTTAAGATCATGGATGGTAACCTGCAGAAATAAAACTGAATAAACATTTTCATTTTAATCAGATTATCCTCAAACCAAAATTTAATCAAAATCACAATTTTCTTATTTTTAATTCCAAATTTCTAATTTTGTCCACAGTTTGTAGATGAGAGTCAGTTTTATCTTCCCTGGGACATGGATTTTCTCGTTGATCATTCCAGTAATGATATGGAATATTTGTGTCATAATTGGCAAATGTTGGGGCGTCCAACGTTTATATTTCCCCTGCGAAATACTATGTTAGGTGTGCTATATATGATATCTTCTATATATTGCTTGTTGTGTGTTTTCCTAGCATTATAATATGGCTAGAATAATCTGTGCTGACATTTAGATTTAGTTTTTCCTGTTTTAACATGTATTGTCATTTTATTAACCAACATACTTAAAGGTGGTAGGTCCAAATTGTAATTACTATTTTCTTCAAAATATATATAATTGAAAGGTTATTTTGACCAAGTTTGGAAAATTGCTATAATATTCTAGTGTAATAGGGAAAGAACAATGCCAAGAGATTTGGCCAAGGACCAGCTGGTAGAAAGGTTCCTTAACTTTGAACCTATGTTGTTACCCTTGTAAAATATAGTTGTTTCTTTAGTGATAGACCACCATATTGAACCTAATACTTAAAGTGCAAGGAATGATTACTATTGATTCAGCTTTCCATTTTGAAATGACCGTTTTAAGTTATAGTCTGTTTTTAGGTAAAATGACATTACATAGCTGTATTCCTGCATGTAAGCTCTTTGGCGCCTGCATGAAAATAGATGATGTTGTTCTACTTTAGTGTACTTTAAACACTTTTATATATTATAATCTAAACCAAATTATAATATTTGCATGACCTGTTTTCAATACCAGTTATAGTGAAGCGTCTGTCTCAGCTGCATTTTAGATAGAAAAGTCTCCTTTTAAATAGAAGATTTCTAGGTTAAATTTCCCTTATTCTGTCTCTTTTGTGGCAAAATGTTCTTATCGTCGTATAGATAGAAATAACAATTTCGTGTCTTACAAATAACAGAGTGTAATATAGATGATAGTAATCATCATTTTAAGCATGTACTAATCTATGTATTAATATTGAGCTGTACTTGTTTTCTGTAACCTGTGATTAGTTAAGTGGATATTACTAAAGTTAACTTTATTTTAAATTTAAATAAAATTATACTCTACAGTATGTAGTGTGCTTTCAGTCAAGACTGACTCAATAACAAACTAAGATTCCTTGTGATTAGTTTTCAGTAAGTCATCTGAGCTTTCCTTTATTAATATATTGGATCATGTTTGACCCGAGAACAGACTGGATAAGTCAGTTGTAAGTCGGTTGATGACCATGATCCTAGCATCACATATATTACCCAGTTCTCTCTGACCCTCTTCAAGATGACTTTCTGCAATCAAAATCATCTGTTAGAATTGACCCTCCTTTATTTTATGTAGAATTCCATTCTTTTCTTTTTATTCAGTCTTTCTTTTATTAATGTTTGAATTTTGAATAATATTTCTTTCTAAAGATCCTGATTCTTTTATGTTGATAATTCTACTAACACATGCTATCGATAAATATTAATATATAAATATAAAGTTTATAATACTGACAAAATAACGCTTCATTTCACATTCTGTCACCAAATTTCAGTAATTTAACTAAATTCTTATCATAATATGTAAATATTACTAGCTTAACTACCTTTTTCCTGCAGTTTAACACAAATTGGTAACTGACACAAAAATAAATTACGTTAATTTTCTTTTAATCCATGTTCTGCAAGAATGTTTTTATGTAAAATGTGTACAGTAATATGTCTGTACATAGTTTTGGTAAAGCGTAAAAGACTACAGTTTCAATCCAGACCTGAAAGAGATGGCATATTTATTCAAAGACATATTATTATCACCACTTCTGTAATATTTCAAATATAACATAATCTTGATAAACATTTTACATTTCAAAATTTTGAATGCTGGACCCTTGTATGAAGACAAACACCATGGGTGTATGATGTACTTACAACACAACACTGTTCTTACAATTCAATTCTGTTGATAAATTGTGGTTAGCTCCCTTGATTCGAAACTGATGATAAAGGGATTGAGCACTTTAATTTTCTCAGAAATAACTGAATTGAATATTCATTATTTGACATGTACCAGATAAAATAGGTTTTGAATAGGTTATACACCCGTTTCCATATCAAGTTAGATAATAGATGTGTATGTGTATGTGTTTGGCTTCTCAAGGGGAAGTAACTTCTGTGAAATTTAATAACTTGAGAAATGCAAAACTTAGTTATAATAATGATAGTCTAAAAACAATACAATACTTGATATACTTAATAAAATATTAACAGTAACTCGTCACTATAATTAAGAGTGAAGTATTATCAGTGTAAAGAGGGTTTTTATACGCCCACATTATAATGTGGTCGTATATTGTCGTCACCCCTGTCTGTCCGTCGGTCTGTCGGTCCATCGTCCACAATTGCTTGTGAACACGATATAAATTGGCTTGTGATTGCAATAGACAAAATAGTTTTCATCTGATTTCAATGAAATTTGATGTGATTATTTTTATTGGTGAGATCTTGAACAAGTTCAATATTTACTATTTTTTGATGAACAATATTTGAGTTATTGCCCTTGACTTAGTCCAAACTCATGCAAATTAGCTAGTAAATACAATAGAGACTAGGTTTCATCTGATTTGAATCAAATTTGGTGTGAACATTAATGTTGATGAGAACTTGGATAAAACCTAAATAATGTTGGAGTTTCTGCCTGTGTTAAAACAGAAAATATATTTTAAAGTGGGCGTATCTTGCTAGGCAACCACTTGTTTTATTTTTCATATTATGCAAATATTCCTCGGTAGAAAAATACAATTAATACAAATAGATTTGTATCCTTATAACCATCTTCATTATTATTATTTTTCTATGTTTAACAATAGGCATTTGTTTATTTGCCAACAGTTTATGGATCAACAACGATTCTACGTAGCTCTTGATACCAACTTTATGTTGGATTTTCTTCGTACTGAAGTTTCCTATTTAAAAAGCAGCTGGAAGGGTCTTGGTCGCCCAACGCTCACTGTGACGGTAACTCATGCATTAATGGGTAGGTTTACTAACACCAGTTTTACTAGTACCATGTTAACACCAACCACCTCTAGCCTTTATATTAATACAGAGTTTCTATTAGTTACCAGTAAAAACTATTGTTCAATCTTTGGAATTATTATTCATATTCGTCCATATTTTATTAAATAGTAAAAAATTAAATTTTCTACTTGTGAATGATAAATATTTTTCTCTTTGGATCATAAGATATTATCTTTGTCCATGTTGGCTTATTACGTATGTCTGCTTTATTCAGATTTAGTTCTAGTTTTAATTCTTCTATGTTTTATGTTCCACACTAAAGCTTTTTGAACATTTTATATTAAAAATATGCTGTCATGGCTTGTAATGTGGTTTAAATTGTTTCTGAATTTCGAAATTATTAATCAGATTTATTAAGCATTTATTTTAATTATTAAATGACATATTTTTGATAAAAGTTAATTTGATCATTTTTCATTTTGATAATTGTAAAGATGATTTGTATCATTGATAATTAATATATAATAATATAATAATGTAATTAGGTTATTTCTGTTTTAATTAGATAATCATAACAACCCCCCAACAACATTGATAGCTACTATTAAAAAGTTACAGAGTGGATATATAGCTGGTACCAGGTATGCTAGTTCTCACAATATACTTTATTTGGGGTGGGAAAGCCTTTGTTTATTGAAACTGATTCATAATTAAATTTGTGGTTGAATCTATTACACAATTAAAACTGAATTGTTGTCCTTGGAAGTTTGACTTATGAAAAAGGGCTATATCAGATAAAAAAAAACTATGTATTATATTTTCTACATGAGTATTGGCTATTGGCTTCTCAAGATGCATATTGTATAGTAAAAATTAATTCATGTTATTGTTTATGTAGGCCCTAAATGAGATATAGATCCGAAAATATTTGCAGAGAGGCAACAGATTGTCCAGAGAGGGGAGTTATCTTTCTTAGCTGATGAGTAATGACACACGTCTAAAGAGTGTTAAATGGAAGTGGCAAATTCTTCCAATTTTTCAATGTCTTGATTTTTCAAGGCAAATCTCCTGAATAGTATGCCGTGATTTTATTGGAATACCAGACTAAAGATGGTAGTGATAGATTAAAAGCTAATGTCTAATCCCAGTTACAATTCACTTACTATAAATTATAATTGTTCCCTGATTATTGAATTGTTATTTCTAGAGTACATTTGGGAAGTTTACAAAACTTTTTAACAACATCTTGTGTTACCAAGTTAAGTTTTGTTAGAGATCTGGATGACCCCTATCAAGGTGAGATGTTATAACTGCATTCCCTTAGGAAATTGGAGACTAAATATGGTCTTACATTTTTGAAAATGCTTCATCATAAACTCCAAATTTTTAATACTCCAACTCAAATTTCTCAAACTAAAAGCTTAGAGAACAACGTATTTCTGATGATTCCAAAGCGCCAAGATGTCAATCAAAATATTGATATTCTTTTGTACCGTATGTTAATAGATCACTGCAAACTGAAAAAGCTTTTGAGAGAGGTGGGGCTAAATTCTCACTAGCCGGGGCCCAACTCCAGTGGACCCCACCCTTCCGATGGAACTGTCTACATTATCGATCTATTCTATTTCTAGGTGAAGAACAGGTGGTAAGATTTATGGATAAATTGATGAGTCCAACCTGCCCCAGGCCAAGATTATTATCGAAAGCTAAGAAAGGTGTGAGTGGACGTTTACAGAGGAAGAATTCTGTTCATGGTATTGTTAAACGATCCAGATCTATTCAAGTAGACCCAGAGCAGGCTGCAGGTAGGTCAGAATGTTATAACACTGGTAGAAAATTAGACAGACATTTGTAAATGTTGTAAATCATAATGGAGTGTAAATGTTGTAATAACCATTTAGTCAAATACAACCTTGATTTATTGACATATGATATTTCTTATATATATTGAGGACAAAAATCAATCTTAATATCATGTGCAGTCTTATCTTAGTGTTTTTATTGTTTTGTTCACCCCTGTTGCATTTTTTCATTTCTTGATGCATGCAGTTTTGTTCTTGTGACAACAATTCAATACTAATATATTGGACTTAAGTTCTAGCTTTAAGTAAAACCCAAATGATGATCAATTTGAATGTTAGATATATTGAAAAAGCATCTAACAATAAGGTTAAGTTAGGAAGGTATTTGTTCATTATTTTCATTCTCAAGCGTTGAAACTGTCTTCATTAGCCCATAAGTTGCAGAAAAGTGGGATGTAAAACTCCATTCATTTCATTTCATTTTCATTTCACAAGCTTTGATTTGAATATGATATTTTCTGATTAATATAGATACCATATGCTTAAATATTTCTTATTTATGATTCTAATAAAAAGTCAAAAGTCAAAATTCTGAAAAGTAGTATATACCAACTCACTCCACTGTACTGATAATATTATGACATTCTGTCTAGTCAACTTACTTCCCCTTATTTAACTGCGAGCCATGGTGGCTCAGTGAGTAAGATGCTTGCTCACTAACCTAAAGGTCCCGGGTTCAATTCAGCAAAGGTTAAGATGAACTTTCAGATTTTTCATCCCGGTTTCCCCATGTCAGTGCTGAAGGTCTAAGGGACTGACTTGGAAAGAGCGTCCAGTCGTTTGGATGGGATATTAAATCAAGGCCCTGTGTGAAACAGGCAGAGTCTGTTAGGATCCTCCAGCAGATGGAAATAGCAAAAACAAAGAGTAGGCTTAGGCAAAATCTCTCTCTTTGCACAGTATATGGCATTGCCTGTCTTCATTAGCCCAAAAGATACAGAAGAGTAGGACGTAAAATTGCATTCATTGTATTTTTTCTCCTTATTTAACTACTATTTGGAAATTAAATCAATGGATACAGGTAATATATCCATCCTATAAATAAAGGTGGCTTTTAGAAAATATAGTGAAATTATTTATATTAAGACATCCAAGTGTATCTAATGAAGAAAAGGTTGTCATCGACATCATCAGGTAGGCTTAATGTCGTCAGTCAGTCGATATATTATAGAAAATTTACCCAGTAACCCTTTCCACACTAGGGTCATCTCTCCGTTTACAAATTTTACATGATATACACCTTTGTGGCTTTTACTGTTGATATCACATACTTACAATGCCATCAAAGGTCAAAACTCCAGATACATGTATATAATGTTTTCATTCATTTACCTCAGTGTTCAAAGGGTTTACTTATGATTTTTAGTGATTTTGGCTTTAAATTTCAAGCAAATTCATCTGGATGAACTAGTTTAAGGTTAAAAGGAATGATTATGAAGGCTTGTTGTAATTCGTAGAGGTTTCAACTTGTTATCAACTTTAGGACACCTCTAGTGCCTTCTGGTTGCTACAGTTCCCAAAATTTTGATGTCAATATATCATTTAATACAGAAAGTGTTTATTCTAATGAATTTGCTTCTAAAATGAATGAAGACTCTTTGTAGCCAACAGGCCTAATAGATTATACACTGCTTTCAATTTCCAGAATTTTTGGCAACAGGCTTCTTTTTTGTTTGATTTTGTTTGGCTTTGAATTACTACTAACACTTCTTTTTGAATTTGATGCACTTAAAATATTAATAATTTTCTTTTCTCTTCTGATGCTTTGATATGAATTATCTTCAATCAACATAACTTCCTGTATTAGACTATAGTTTAAGTGAACGATTCTCAGAGAATAAAAACAAGGGTTTAACCTCAGGCATCACTTCTTGTTCCCATTATATCAAACAACACCGGATTAAGTGGTTTGTTTAGTTGAGTAACTCGAATTATTGAAATTTCAAATTATGTCCGAATTTGTCACTATTGATTGTAGATAAGTCCGAATCCAGAAATGAGATAAAAATACCTTTTTTCACTTTTGTGAAAAGAAAGTTTGTTTGATCTTTATCTTTGGTAAAGAGCTGCTTTATTTTGACAGAATTCAATTTTTGAGCAGAAATTGACAGGTTATTGTCAAGTATTGAATATTTAGAAAATAAAGGTTCTAATTATAAAACTTAGTGCAAGTAGAAATAAAAACTTAGATCTTTATGATAATAAACAATGATCTGTTGAATGTTCTGAAACATATTGCCTGTTTGTGTTGATTGACTTGGATATATTTCTAGGTTATGGCTTGTTATCTTTAACACTAATTTGAATTGATGTATACTGAAATAATCCATAGTCTCCACTTGTGAACTAGGCCAGTGCTTCTATAAGAGAGTATCTCTTATAACACCCTAAACTAATTTCAAGTTAAAAATAAGAATAAACCTTAGGAAAACTTCATTGGATTTTGCATAAAAAGCATGTTTATATAACTTAATATACTTGTATGTAATATATGCATGGCCAAAATAAAGTAATATTGCAAATTTATCTAAACCAAAATATGATAAATTCCTAATATCTAACCTTTTGGAATGGAAGAAACTGGTATATTACTCTGTATGAGGTTATTTTGTAAAAATAACTTTAAATATAACTATTTTACTAAATTCTGGTTTTGTGAACCACTGTGTAACCATATAATGAACTGATGTAATAAAAGTTATTAATTATTTAGCAGATGGAAATGGTAATGAAGCACCAATGTCTCCTGGAATAGAACCAAACGGTAGGAATTATCATCATCATTATTCATTGCTCAATCTTATTCAAATACAGTTCTAAAGTTTCTTTATTTTCTGAAGGTAACTTCACTCTTACTATGATCAGAAGATATTTATGAAAAAGCTGTGTTCACCAAATCCGCCAATCATCCAAGTTGTCATTTACTTTAAAGCACTTGCAGCATTGGCTTAGCTTAAGAATTTATGTAGCAATATTATTCAATCAGAATAAAGTGAAGTTACCTTAGAAAATTAAGAAACAGGGTTAGGGTGCACTTGTTTCTGCAGCTATATTCACATAAGATAGAAGCAAGGTACATCTTAAAAGGTCCATGATTATCTTGAGGCACTAAAAGCGTGCAGGAAGGCTACGAATCTAGTAACTAGTCTGTGTTATATTATGGTATGGAAATCAAACCTGAACTGTGTGAAGAGTTTAAAACAAGTTCAACCTTTCTCACAGAAGTTATTCTTTGGGACATAACATATACATTACATATAAAATACATTTCATTTTGACAGAACGTAAAAGAAAAACAGGACATAGTGGTAATGAAAAAAATATTCTGGGACTTTTTTTTCTTTTATAATCTAGTTGAACTAAACAGTGGGTTATAATGTTTGAAGTGTTGATTTTCACTAACTAGTTCTCTCTATCAGCTGAATGGTTAGCGGAAAATACATCTGAATAATTAACAATTTATATTTTAAATTTACTTTTACTTTTCTATCCCATTCAATGTTTTTGATCTTTAACGAATATTCTTTGATTTTCTATTCTTTGTTCTTCAGTTTCATTTCATTCGATTCTTTAGCATGTCAAATTTAATGTTCATGTTTTGAATGAATTTATCTCAAGTTCTTATTTCATACTGAATATATATTTAATGTTTTAGAAGAATTTAGCTTATATTTCTAGTTATATGTTAGATAATATAAAACTTATGCTATATAACATCTTTATAACTAGCATTATTACAATTATTAAAGGGCTTTTACATTCACAATAAGCTTGATACCAAAATATGTTTAGAGCATATTCAGATATAGGATTCTTATAGACTTTTTGTATGACAGTTTATCTAGTGGCATTTTTAGGTAGCAATTGCCAGGAAAGAGATGAATTACTTTGTCTCATTGATAACAGTCTAATTGAAATTAGATCAAACTATTATTTTTTTTTTTTTTTAGCTTTTATTTTTACTATTGTTACTTTAGTAGGCTTACTGAAGTGGTTATGGTAAAATTAAAAGCATAAAAGCAAGAGAAGTAATTGTAACAGGACTTTCTCAGCCTTCTAGAACGCCTCCCCACTCCGAGTGCAGACTAGAATAATTTGCAACCTATGGGTCCCTGAAAATTAGCAATATCTGATTTTATTTTGGGCAGTCTTTATGGTCACCAAATTCATGAAAATGAAATTGTAAATGATAAAGTCTTTCGAATGATTAATCTCAAATTGATTATAAATTCTGATTACTATGTGTGACTTCATTTTATCCGTGTCAAGTTTTCTTGAATTTTGCCAAAAATGTTTACAAGGTGAAATGAAATAGTTTTATACCGGTATCCTTTTTATTTTACAAGGTTTATCATTTTTTTGTATATTCTGTTTTTAGAAATACATCATTTATTGAATTTTAAAACATGTACACCAGTATTTTCACCAGAAGCGACCCCATCTCATAGTCCCCAACCACGTCGGAAACATTACACCAGCTTGTCAGAGACTCAAAATAACAACGAAACTGTTAATGTTCAAGAATTGGTGGAGAGTTTACAGAAGACTGAAAATTTAAATGAACAAGCTGATATTATACATTATTTGTATATGACAAAGTAAGTTTAATATTAACCATTATCTCTATATGACAAAGTAAGTTTAATATTCACCATTATCTCTATATATTTCAAAGTAAGTTTAATATTCACCATTATCTTTATATTATAAGTAAGTATGATATTCACCATTACCATTATTTTTCAAAGTAAGTTTAATATTCACCATTATCTCTATGTGACAAAGTAGGTTTAATATTCACCATTATCTCTATATGACAAAGTAAGTTTGATATTCAACATTATCTCTATATGACAAAGTAAGTTTAATAATCACCATTATCTCTATATGACAAAATAAGTTTGATATTCACCATTATCTCTATATGACAAAGTAAGTGTGATATTAACCATTATCTCTATATGACAAAATAAGTGTGATATTGACCATTATCTCTATATGACAAAATAAGTGTGATATTGACCATTATCTCTATATGACAAATCTCTATATTACAAAATAAGTGTGATATTGACCATTATCTCTATATGACAAAATAAGTGTGATATTGACCATTATCTCTATATGACAAAATAAGTGTGATATTGACCATTATCTCTATATGACAAAATAAGTGTGATATTGACCATTATCTCTATATGACAAAGTAAGTGTGATATTAACCATTATCTCTATATGACAAAGTAAGCTTTATATTGACCATTACCTCTATATGACAAAGTAAGTGTGATATTGACTATTATCTCTATATGACAAAGTAAGTGTGATATTGACCATTATCTCTATATGACAAAATAAGTGTGATATTGACCATTATCTCTATACGACAAAGTAAGTGTGATATTGACCATTATCTCTATATGACAAAATAAGTGTGATATTGACCATTATCTCTATACGACAAAATAAGTGTGATATTGACCATTATCTCTATACGACAAAATAAGTGTGATATTGACCATTATCTCTATATGACAAAGTAAGTGTTATATTGACCATTATCTCTATATGACAAAATAAGTGTGATATTGACCATTATCTCTATATGACAAAATAAGTTTAATATTGACCATTATCTCTATATAACAAAGTAAGTGTGATATTGACCATTATCTCTATATGACAAAATAAGTGTGATATTGACCATTATCTTTATATGACAAAGTAAGTTTAATATTGACCATTATCTCTTTATATTTCAAAGTAAGTTTAATATTCACCATTATCTCTATATATTTCAAAGTAAGTTTAATATTCACCATTATCTTTATATTATAAGTAAGTATGATATTCACCATTACCATTATATTTCAAAGTAAGTTTGATATTCACTATGCTCTCTATATGACAAAGTAAGTTTAATATTCACCATTATCTCTATATGACAAAGCAAGTTTGATATTCACCATTATCTCTAAATGACAAAGTAAGTTTAATAATCACCATAACCTTTATATGGCAAAGTAAGTTTAATAGTCACCATTATCTCTATATGACAAAGTAAGTTTAATGATCACCATTATCTCTATATTACAAAGTAAGTTTAATATTCACCATTATCTCTATATGACAAAGTTAGTTTAATATTCACCATTATCTTTATATGACAAAGTTTAATATTTACCATTATCTCTATATGACAAAGTAAGTTTAATATTCACCATTATCTCTATATGACAAAGTAAGTTTAATAATCACCATTATCTCTATATTACAAAGTAAGTTTGAAATTTACCATTATCTCTATATGACAAAGTAAGTTTAATATTCACCATTATCTCTATATGACAAAGTAAGTTTAATATTCACCATTATCTTTATATGACAAAGTAAGTTTAATATTCACCATTATCTCTATATATTTCAAAGTAAGTGTGATATTTACCATAACCTTTATATTATAAGTAAGTTTAATATTCACCATTACCATTATATTTCAAAGTTAGTTTGATATTCACTATGATCTCTGTATGACAAAGTAAGTTTAATAATCACCATTATTTGTATATGACAAAGTAAGTTTTTTATTCTCTATTATCTCTATATGACAAAGTAAGTTTAATATTCACCATTCTCTATGACAAAGTCATCACTGACAATGAATTATCTTATTATATCTAAATAGGAAACAATATTTATAGAATCATGTTGTCAGATTGAATTTCAATGTTATATTTTTATTATAGAGGTATAGATTGGGATACACAGATGGGAAATAAAGTGTGTACAGTAAAAGAATTATTAGTTGAATTATATGAAAAGGTACAGTAGTAAATTTCCATCATGGCTTGACAAAGATGTCTAGTTTTATACAATTATTAGAATATAAAAAGATAAATCTTTTGCACCAATTTACTTTGTAAGACTGAAAAATCTGAATATGCAAGTTGGTACTTGCTTAATAAAATGTAGGACGTGAGTTAAAAATTTATTTCATGAGTGAAGATTGTAATACTACATCATGTTTCTTCAACTTACATGTACAGTAATTGTCAATATGGTGTGCATGTTTATTACATTTAGACTATATCTAGACCAATGTTTTGTGTTGAACACATCAGGACTGTTTTCTGTTCAGTTTTAGTTAGCCCAAAAAGGTGCAAAATGGTGTAGAACACTGGTGATGGATTCTATACCATCTCTCAAAGTTTGTGAAACAGATGCATTGTGTAATAAAGTATCTCTACATCTATATTATGTATATGTATATATTGTGTAATATATTTATATATTTTATAGGCTGGACACTGGAAACAATGGTGGTTAGTTCGACATACAGCTGGTATGCTAAAAAAGAGAGTTGAAGATTTAGCTCTGGTATGTGTATTGTTCTATAAGCATTTATTCTGAATTTATAAAACAAATATCAAGTAATTAAGGCAAAAGAAGCAATTGAAAATGAAGAGTCTAGTATCTAACACTGTATTTGGTTGATATATTATTAATTTTAGGCAGCTACAGATCTGTTAGTCCGTCAAAAACAAGTGTCAGTTGGTCTTCCTCCAGATAGAGAACGAATTATCACAAGGTAACTTTTTTTTATTCTATAGAGATAGTTCTGTGTCGGTAGTTCTGTAAAGAGAGTTGTATAGAGAGAGTTCTATTATAGATGTTTTATAGCACAGTCAGTTACATCATCTGTTTGTTTATTTATTACACCAGCTGTAAATGGATTCAATTACTGGGGAAAGATCAATGCCAAGAGGTTAGACCAAAGACCAGCTGGTAAAAAGGATCTTAAACTGTGAACCTATGTTGTGAACCTAATAAAATATAAATTTAGTTATTTCTTTTATTCTTTCTTAGAAATTTGTACAAACAAAAAGACTTATTAACTAAATTTGCATCCAATGCTTGATGAAATGTGGATTAATAATTCATTAATGAATATTGTGTATTTCAGACCTCTACCACCTGATGAATTAGCTTCTATTATATATGATGCTTGTGGTGAAGATACTAGTACAGCTTCCTTAACACAGGTAATATACAAACAACCAGATTATAAACAGTGTCTGAATCAAAAAACAAGTGACAATATCGAGGAAAGACACTTTATTGTAGCTATTTATAAAATAATTCTAGTCCAGTAATAGACCTAACTGAGATTGTTTTGGAATAAAGTTTAAAATATTAAATGTACATCTAACTAATCAGTTAAACAGTTTCAGAAGAAATTCTGTTTATATAAAAACATGTAAATGTAATTTTTTTCGCTCTCCTATTAAAAAAATATATTTTATTTATGAAAGTGTTACATCTATTTTCAGGAACTGTTGATCTATTTAGCTATGTATATTAGAACTGAACCTAAGTTATTTAATGAGATGTTAAGATTAAGAGTTGGTTTGATAATACAAGTCATGGCTTCTGAGTTATCGCGTACTCTGAAATGTTCAGGTAAGTCAGTTTAAAATCTCATCTTAGAAGTACCTTCCTGGGATTTGTAGGAAGTTGGTTGAAGTATGTCAAGTTTGTTTAATTTCTAGAAATAACTTAACCTTGATGCAATCAATTTTGTAAATACATGTATTTTGTTAGCACGATCTATGTTTTGTTTTTATCTCAAACTTTGTCTTGTGAATTTCTATTGGTATGACATGCTAGAAACATGCGGTACAGTAATACATTGTCTTGTATATATCTCCAGTGAGTTAATAACTGTATAATCCACTGTATATATATCTAAGGAGTAAATAACTGTATAATCAACTGTATGTATATCTAAGGAGTAAATAACTGTATAATCCACTGTATGTATATCTAAGGAGTAAATAACTGTATAATCCACTGTATATTTATTTATCTCTGTAGGTGATGATGCTTCAGATCATTTATTGAATCTCAGTCCATTTGAGATGAAAACATTATTACACCATATATTGAGTGGTAAAGAATTCATCATAAATAGTGGTAAGATTTCCTGCTTTTTTCTTTGTGTATCAATGTTGACTTCTGCCAATAAATGTCAATTTTATGATATCGACAAATCATTGTCAGCGGTTTAATGAAAAAAACAGGCCATTAGCTCAACTTAGGTCAGTGATGTTGACCTGTTGCCGTTACCGTTGCAGTTGCCATCAGACAACTTACTTAGTAGTTTCTCTTGTTGCTGTTTGATGAAGCCCTGAGCTCAACTGATGTCAGTGATGGAACTTGATGCCAATAAATATCTTGCTTATCAGTTGGACTCACTGATTAACAGTATTAAACTCCATCCATTTTGCTGTCTTATTGGTATGGCTGTAAGATCAATTGTAATCTCTGTAATATTAGCTTGAGATTGGTTGGTATGCCATCGAGTAAAACATGACTATTAAGGATTGACACAGTGATATATTATTTTAAGTCAAGGATCAAATGAGCATGCCTAACTGAAGCTAACTGCATGAATGGTGATCTATGTTAGTAGAGGGATAACTCTAATACCGGTAGCTTACTTGTTATATGTTATAAATAATAAATTGAATGGCTTATATTGTGTTCTAGTACCCACTTATAAACCCTACTCTTTTTTTTTCACCACTATTTGTATTTTTGTCTTCCTTTGTCTATATACTACCCACCCAGGCCAGTTTGTCTAGCCCCAAATTCCAGCTCCAGCTATCAAAATTAAAGGGATAATAGGCGTTAGAATACACTCGTCCTACGGCTTATATTTGTCTTTCATATTGACTATTAGTTAAATAAGTATGCATCCCACACTTTACCAAATTTTAAAAAGCCACAATAAAAATATATTCGGAATTTTTAAAAAAAGTGAGCCAGCGACGATTCCATTTAGTTTGAGAATAAAAGCGTCTGGTAAATCAACGCTAAAACATCATTGTGGAATTCAACAGTAGGGGTCAAGGACGCGTGAAAACCCGCATATTAGAGTTACTTCCCTTTATATTTACACGATTTGAAAATCGCTTGATGGATGGCTCAAGCGTTTTATGATTAACTACTTTATTTTGGGGATTTATCGGATTTATGAGGGATTTCGATGTATAGGTAAGTCCACTGATGGATATATACTGTTATTGTCCAAATTTGAGTGAACTTAATTTTTTATGTTCGTTCTAACGCCTATTATCCCTTTAAAACTGTTAAAAGTCATATCATCATAAATTTTGTCTATATACAAGATTGAAATTTGTAAATATTTCTTAATTTAGTACAGTAAGTTCACACGCACCATACTTTCACTGGAATACTAACAGACTATAAACACTGCCTTTAATATATTTTATTTACATAATTCTTACAAGGTAAAGGGAACATATAGAGGTTTCTAAGTTTTTTATGTGTATCAGTATTACGTAGCTGTTTACTGTTTTAAGGACCTCTGTTATAATACAGACTTGTGATTTCACAGTATCTGAGTTATTGGCTTTAGGCTATGGAAATTATGAAATGAAATGAAACAGTACATATTTCTTTATGAGTTAGGACAAAATCAGATTTCTAAGTACTTGATTCTGTAAAGTTGAAATTGGGCTGGAGATCTTAAGTCAAAATATTAAATATCTTTGTCTATTAAAGCAGTCAAAATTTTAAAAAATCATTAAAAATCTTTTTAATTTTAACCACCATACTAACATATAATGATGATTTTAAATATTTTATTTAGCTGACTCTGATTCAGGTAAAAAGTTAAAAAAAATTTAGTCTCTTAGCTTTTTTGGATTACTTTATTTAGTAACTTCTATCATTATATTACACTATATCACAATAATTCTTCTTATTACAAACTTTTAATATACTTCTTTATATTCATATCTCTATATATTTCTTTGGTTTTATTATTAAGGATTATAGTATAAGACAGTTACAATTAAATGGTTAAGAAACTGCTGTGTAATCATTATTTTCCATTTAATTCGCAACTCCAAAAAGACCTTAAAATTTTGTAGTAAATGTAACACCCTAAAAAGATAGATTAAATAAATCCAGTAAGTAGGACAGACAAATAACACATTGAATTAGGTCTAATGGTAAAAAGTAAGAATTTTGATAAACTATAAAATCATTAATGAAGTAAAATAATATATCACCTAATAATCCCCATCTATCTATTTAAGTTAGCACTATTTCATGTTCTGTTTTAATATTTCTAAGTTATCTAACTGTGATTTCAAACATGTGATATTTTACTTTAAATATCAGAGTTAATAAGTGAAGAAGAAGATATTAAACTTACTATTTTAACAAAGATATCACAAGAAGAATTACAACTACTTTATACTAAGAAGGTCATTGTTTTTAACTCATTAATTATTTATTAATTGGACATTGAAAACAATTAGGGATATTATTAAACATTCTGTTTGAATTTGCAACTTTATGTGTTCTGCATGCTACGGTAAAGGTCAAGAGAGACTTTAAATCATCAACAATGCAGCAAACTAAGTAAAAGTTTTAAAGCATGTGCTTCATCAGCAAGCTTAGGCATTGTAAACTGATGGCTGTTGATATTTTATATTTGTTCAGCAGAATGCCAAAGTTGATGACTCTACAATCTCACACATTCGATTTGTTAGGGAAAGAAACAAAATCAGCGACAAATTCTCAGATTTATAGGCCTACACTCTCTTTTAACATCTCTGAGTGCAAAGTGATGATGCTGGCTTTTATTTTGCCATTGTTAAGCCTTTATTGTTTGCTTATTTAGTTTGATCCTATCCCTGCACTATTTTTACTCCACTATTCAGTCAGCATGTTTTTTTTTTTTTATTATTTTAAACTTATTTTATTTATTTATCCAACACTAATAGCTTTGTGTATCAGCATGAAATATATGGTCATAATATGATACTTCATTTTTCACACATTCATAACAAATATTTGGCTGAAAAATTTAATTGAAGACTTGTACAATATACATGCCTTCAGTGCCTTGTCTTGTCCAATCTACTAAATGCCTTCAGACATATAAAGACACCAAATTTATTTTCCTAGCAAAATTTTGACCCTGACCGGCGGGATCAAAGGGTGCGACGGCCATATTGGCAGCCATTTTGGATTCCACCATTATTCTATCATTTTTTCACCTTCGAAAGGATTTTAATGGATTCCTCGACCGCAAAAACCCAAGGAAAGACACCAAATTTATCACTCTAGGACAATTCCACATGGATTTATACCAAAAATAATGATGCGAAAGCTATTTTTGACGCCATCTTGAATTACACCCTTATGCCCCACATCTGGAATGTCTACCCAAGTTTTCTTTCAATCTCCTAGTGGTTCCCTTCAAGGATCCATAGTCAAAATTAGAGGACATATGATTGCACACAGGACCCCTGTCAGCCCCAGGACTATGGTCAAGTATTTTGGCTTCAAAATGAAAGATTTTTTTGTATCTATCATTTTGATAACAAAATCTAAATAGCACTTTCAGATATTAAAACAGCACTTAATTTCATATTGAGATTCTACCATTAATTATCAAAAACTAGTAGCTCTATGTAAGTAAATAGAAAGTACTTAGCACTAATTTGATTTTTAATGACCAAATCTAATAAATAATTCAGATACACCAAAATGGCTGAGTGTTGGAGAGAAAATAGTGCAAATGGGGCGTAAAAAGAAATCGGTAAGTTATTGCCAAAGTGGGCTTTGAGAAAATATATAAAATATCAACAGTCTGTGTATAATTCTTTCAAAATGAATAGGGGATAATAGGCGTTAGAATACACTCGTCCTACGGCTTATAATTGTGTTTAATATTGACTATTAGTTAAATAAGTATGCATCCCACACTTTACCAATTTTTAAAAAGCTGCAATAAAAATATATTTGGAATTTTAAAAAAAAGTGAGCCAGCGATGATTCCATTCCGTTTGAGAATAAAAGCGTTAGGTAAATCAACGCTAAAACATCATTGTGCAATTCAACAGTAGGGGGTCAAGGACGGGTGAAAACCCACATGTTAGAGTTATTTCCCTTTATATTTTACAATTTGAAAATCTCTTGATGGATGTCTTAAGCGTTTTATGATTAACTACTTTATTTTGGGGATTTATCGGATTTTAGAGGGATTTTGATGTATAGGTATGACACCAGGTAAGTCCACTGATGGATATATACTGTTATTGTCCAAATTTGAGTGAACTTAAATTTTTATGTTCGTTCTAACGCCTATTATCCCTTTAAATATCTTCCTGTACAGATGATAATACTGAGTTTAGGCAACTTTTGTCACTTTTCAAATTGTATATCCACACATTTACGTCCATTATTTGTTAAATGATAAAACCTACTAAAATGTGGTCATTTAAATTTGATCTTGCTTTTTCAGAACCTTTCATTATCAGGTGAACATGGTAAAATGTGTCTTGGAAATCAAGATGAAATTGAAGTGTCAATTTCTTAAGTGTTGTCAAATCATCTTCATTAATAGTAGATATAAGATTAGGACAGATTTTCATATTAAAAGTGATGAGTGATACAGGTAGCCAAACCTAAAAATAGTCCAAAACTTGCTGACTCTATTCCCAGCTTCTGATATTGGACAGATCTTGCTGGAGGAAATAATGATGGAATTATTGAACTACAAAAACATCCATCTTTCCAAATTTATTGAGTGTAAAACCCCTGCACCAGTGAAGGTGCGAAAAATCCCAATTTTTGTGGTTTAGTGTTTCTGACTCTTCCCCAGCCATATCTGTCCAAATAGCTATCAGAAGCTGTGAATAGAGTCAGCAAGTTTTAGACTAATATTAAAATAAGAGAATAGAGATATAATAAAAGATGTAAACTCTGTATATAGGTGGTTAGTCATAATGATCTAGAATTAGCGTCTGGTACAGAAATTACAGATGAAGAAGATGATAAGCTATCTGATAGACAAGGACAGTGGCTGAGGCGGAGGCGTTTAGACGGATCATTAAATCGTGTTCCTGTTGGATGTTATCCTAGAATATGGAGTGTTTTACGTAGAGTAAGTATAAAGCTTTACAAAGTGAAATCAAGATTTGGAATTTCAATTGTTTTTGATTCTTTAGTTTCATGAAAACAGACTTTGGATGATGATGAGTCTTTTAGTAATTACATTCTCAATCAGTTTTCTAATCTTCTTAGAACTAATTGTTCACATATATACATGTATATATATATATAAGTATGTTTATTTTCTAGTGTCATGGAATATCCATTAAAGGCCAATTATTACAGAGTAGTTTAACACAAGAGGTGAGATGATATATTTCAGTCAAAATTGTCCCCACCTTGTCAATATTCTCTAAGTATATATCAATTGATTTTACCTATACAAGTATATTCTACCTACGTTATCAGGTTTCTATAGTTCAGCATGCTATCTACGGCTCTACAGACAGGATACCCTATTCTACTGTTTTTTGGGGTTTTGTAACCATAATTTTGATGGCTGGGATCAACCTTACATCTATGTTTTCAAAATACATGAATTTACACTCGTCAAAAAAATTCAACCATTTTTTGTTCCTGACCTGTACACATGTATGATTTCACTCACTAAATAATTGGAAATAACCTCACCAATATTCATGTTAATGTTTAAAAGTAGGGTACTTGCTCAGAATGTCTGTTTTTTTGCTCAAGTCATTTTCAGACACATTGTATTGTTTTATCCACAACCTAGTCTAGTTTGACATGGTTCTGTTACATTGTTCTGTGCAGGATTGATCAATAAGTGTATTCTTTTGATCTATTTTCTATTTACTTATATATATAATCCTGTGCCTCATCTTTTTCCGCCTGTTTTGTTTGTGTTCAGATTTTGAAAATGACTTAAAAATGTACTGTATATATATGCACTATATATATTGGTAGATGACTTCAGGAGAGTTTAAGTTTGCTCTACAAGTTGAAATGGTATTAAATAGAATACCACAACCAGAATATCGTCAATTAATGGTGGAAGCACTAATGGTTCTAACTTTATTAGTAGAAAATGATAATTCTAAAATAGATTTAAACCATGTTATAGAAGTGGATAAGATTGTTCATGAAGCCAATTCTCTATTTCTTGCTGATCAGGTAAAATAATATTATGTATTCTGTTGATATGCTTGAATGGTTTCAAATAGAATTTGATATTAATTTGTCAGTCAGACACTCTATTGCACAACCCAAACACTGCATAGTCAATCAAAAATACCGGGAAGACCTGATCACTTCCGGAAAAAAAAATGCCTGAAAGTGACATTTCGCTCTCCAGCTGTATGTGCATATAAACTGTATAAAACTGCTGATAGAGCCCACCATCTTTAAAGGTTTGTCATATTGATTGTACAGATTTTATTGAAATGATTTTTTGTACACAATTAGAAAAGGATTTTTCAAAAGCATAAGACCAATCCTAAATTTCTGCATTTTTTAGTTTTTCTTTTATGTTGTTGCAAACAGTTGGTATCGTTTCTTTTAGACACTAGTTTATGACAATTGAATTATTTTCCTGACAAGTAAAAATATATATAAATTCCAGAAAATGCCCCGTGAATTGATAGAAGAATCTGAAGGTGCAGCCAATATTAATCAACATTTCTACGACAGTGCTCCTAGTGGTAGATTTGGTACTATGTCTTATTTATGTCGTGCTCTCGGCAAGATGTTAAAACTACCAATTAGTCAGGAGGGTAATATGGAATGTACATTGTCTTAGAAGTCTGGATAATCAGATCAATAAAGGCAAGCATGTACATCTAACTTTAAGATGTGAAAAAGGTCTTTATGACCTATCAGTATAGAATGAACTCTATAAAGGTCAAAATTATTGGTGTGTTTTCTGTTTTGAACCTAAATTTGACTTACTCTGTTCATTCAGTGACATGAAATATTGGTGTATTTGGCTATTGGCACCCAGCCCAATTGTCATCCAGATATTAATGCTTGGCGGGACTATTTATTAAGGTTTCAATATAGGGTGTTATCAATGAGGTGTCTACTGTCAGATCAATCTAACTTTAAGGTAATGGTTAATACTATAATTAGGTGGTTTGATGAGTTATGATATTAAATATTAACATTGTGACATTAATTTCTTTTATAAAATAGAACCTTAAGGTTACAGGTATAAGATAGTTTTAAAATGCTTTAAATAAACTTTCCTTTTAAATCTCAACAACTGACAAACAACTAGTCAATAACTCGTGTTAGGTAAATAATAACCAACATTTGTGAAGAAGTTCACTCTTTTAAGTCTAATATTATGATTAGATTTATGTATGACATTTGCCTAATATTTCTAGCTAGTTTGTATGATCCAATAGAGAATGAATTGCTCCTTTACAATTCTAGGCCCCTAAAAATATACAATTGTGAAATGTATAATGAGAAATTTTATACTTAAAATAATTTAGATCCTAAATTTGTTTGTGAGAAAGTCGCTCTGAATGTTTTGAAACAAAAATAATGTGAACAAATTTGATCATACTTTTTAAAAGTTTGATAAGGTATTTTTTTTAAGTGTGTTATAACATACATTATTAGTTTGTATTCTGATACGAGCTTAACTTCACAGATCTACTTATATTGAGTTATTAAAATTTATAATAAATAATTTTTTGTTTAAATCTGATTAAGTGTGTTGAAGTGATAATAATTAAAGTTAATTAATAATTAATTTTTTTATCAATTTAAATAACAATTAGATATAAGCCTATTAAATGTCCATAATATTGATAATTTTCTGTATCACACTACTAGTTTGGTTGTATTGTTTCAATTTCCATTTCATCTATTCCTTGAATATATATGAGTCTTTTTGATATAAAAAATATCGCCACTAGTTGGTACAAGTGCAAAACTCAGAGGCTCTACTGAGGTTTTTTAAATTCTTATCAACAAGTGGTGTTATTTTTTTATATCAAGAAAGACTATTTGAGATTTTATTTATCACCCAATAGTGTTGTTAGTTGATAAAGAAATAAAGAAATTTCCTTGGAGATATAGTGCAGTAGAATTTGCTTTTTATTATACAAGGGATATCTACTGTTTAATATCTTATTGGGTGATCAAATATATATCTATGTTCGATTTTATTGAACTATTCAATTTGAGGGTTGTTATCATTGTGATAAAAGGAATGTTATTTTTTATGATCTGATTTGTTTTAAATAATATTTGTTGTTATTGTATATTTTGTTATTATTAAATTTCTCTTTTCTGTCTATGTGAAATTTTTTCTCAGAAGAGTTTGGATTTTTTTAAATAGCATGGAATGGGTCAAATTTCTGCTGGCTGTTACAAAAATACAATATTCAAGTTACCTTCCAATATACACATGTCTGTGTTTATAAGATGGTATAAGAGTGCAGCCTAAATACATGTCCATTCGAAAACTGAAACGCAAATACAGTAAGCTGCCAATTTGTTAAGCATGTGTCTCAGTTTGATTGCAGAATCCTTTCAATCTGAAGGAATAACTGTCATGCCAGGGAAAAAAATTCAAAAATTTTCAAGTTGAGTTTTATTATAAATAAAAAATAAAATAGACTAAATAAAAACAATTTTGATGTTTTGTAAAATAATAGAAGTATGTAAAGGATAAGAGATGAAGGATAATACATATTACTCTAGAATGATGTTATCTGGATGTATTTTTACATTGTGATAATGAATACAGTATAGAGTGAAACCTCTCCAAACCGCACCCTCTACAAGCCGGCATCCCCTGTAAACCGGCACGGCATATTTGAAAAGTCTCAGCCAAATCACTTTATAAAACATCTAGGAGTTAAACCCCGGCAAAATGGCGCACCCCTCTAAACTGCATCGAAATCAAGTAAAAAAAGTAGTTAATATATAGTTAACTGGTCTCTCTAAACTGGCATCTGAATTCGTCTTAATTGAAGTTTATCCGTTGATTGCATGAAAGATGAATATGACACATGCTAATCCAATTAATTACGCTTTTAAGTATTACCACTGCTACGGATAAACCGGCATTTATCATAGGTCCGTCAACCTTCTGGTTTAGAGAGGTTTCACTGTATATACATTTCCCTTTTACAGAATTATCGTAGTGCATTACATAAATACTGTCAGATATATCGGTATAACTTGGTTTCTTACTTTACTCACTTCTACTTCAATATCAGGATAGTAACAAGGTAACCACATCAGAATAATTCAATTAAAATCTTTGAATCTTTGTTAAAATGGTATACTCTTTCTGTACTATGACTTTGTTCAATATAAGAAGACCGGGACAAATTCTTCACAAAACACACCAAGGCCTATTAAAACATCTCTCAGAGTTACGGTACTCTAGCTAAACTATATCCACACTTAAATACTCTATTTCCTGTTCTCTCAGAGGTTTCTTCAGGTGTATATATTCCAATAAGTTATTTTTCACTCCCCGATTAAATGGATTATAATAATTTCCTTTTCCATCTTTTAAATATTTATATCTATTTCTGTTTATTCTTTCATTGGTTGTTAAATTCAGACCAGCATGCACAATCTGAAAACATAGCATAATTATTGATTTAAAGCAAGTTACTATATGTCTAATAAGACAAGAAATAAAATGGAGTTTTACACCCTACTAATAAGAACAATATTGAGATGCCACTCAAAAGATATAATTTGTCAACCTAGCATCCTCTATTAAGGCCATAGTGTTCAATCATATAAATATAATCAAGAGTATGTCACAGATCTTCAGCAGTGACCCCTAGTGAATCACTAGTCCATATACCAACTTACCGTAAAACAGGCTATATAGAAGGCTATAAATTCGTATAAAAACAACAAAAACATGCCAAATGTGTAGTCATAGCGAAAATTCCAATTTTCAAGTTCAATAATAACGAATCCGAACTTGATTGAGATGAGACCGTTTATAGCTACACAGATAACAAAGATGACAAATGAGACTCTGAAATAATAAAATAGTATTAAGTAATATAGATCTTAACATACTGTTTTATTACTATAAACTGTACATTCATATAATTTCAATATATTCTACAAGTCCTAACTTTTCCCCCAAAATCATGTTAAAAATTTAAAAAAAAAAAAAAAACATTTGTAAATTTCATATTTTATCGAAATTTGGATCAGTATCTAATACTTCTACAATACATTTTGTAGTATTGATCTTTTTGAACTGGAAGCGTTTCCTGGAGCTGATTAGTTAATTCTAACTGTTAATCCCTTATTTAACTTAATTAATTAACCAATAGTGGTAAAAGTCTCATTGACTGGGCTTGATTGTTTGGTAATTTTACTCTTTTTTTTTAGCGTTACTGACCTATACTAGATTTCCGACAAAGCCTATTTTAAGCCGGTCATGACTGGCAAATATGGCCAAATCAAAAGCCCTGGGTTGTACAGTTTAATTGATAATAAAACAGTATAATAGATCAAGACAGCTAGTATTTAGTACTTACAGTCATGAGAAATACCACTGTGATACCTATAGAGAAGAAAGCAGCTTCAAGAAAACCAATAAAAACAATCCAATCCCACCCAATCACAAATAGTCGATAATAACATAGATAATCTGTTGTGATGGCTGCTAGGAAGAGTGCAAATATAAATATACAAAACCACACCCTACAAATACAAAAATATACAATTAGTTTTAGTTGGCAACAATATTAGTTAGTGATACTTAGAAATTGAATATAGAAAGGTTAATCAATAATTCCTAGTACATAGTGTTATGTATGTGTTAAGTTTGCGAAAGATGTGTTAATTTTGCAAAAGATGTGTTAAGTTTGCAAAAGATGTGCTAAGTTTGCAAAAGATGTGCTTAAGTTTGCAAAAGATGTGCTAAGTTTGCAAAAGATGTGCTAAGTTTACAAAAGACATGCAAAGGAATGTCACATCATTAAAAAAGAAATATACACACACAGCAAATAATTATTGAATGTAGACAAGCTCGTGATAAAATGAGAGAGAAATTGAGTTGAAAATTCTACTCCTACTTATTTTAATGGATTCATAGATAACAGAAACTAGTGAAGATTTAACTATCATCAGACATTATTGACATTCTCACATGTAATAAAACATAGACAATGTCTGTACTGTCTTGCTTTAGTTGATTTGCAAGAGAACTAGAAGTCAGATTGTACTTTTAAAGAGTGATACAGATATAAACTGTCAAGGAGGAAACATATAAAAGAATAGTGCAGAAGAAAAAGCGTGCAAACATGCAAAGAGCCATCACAATAGATTGAATTTATTGGGAATATAATTTTTATGCCTACACCACAAAACAATATATACATGTATATATAAATATGAAGCTACAATCTTTACTATGGTAGTTGATTAGATTCATATTATTGATATATCTTTTATTTACAAATATTAACAGTAATATTACTATATACACATGCAAAGCCCCTAGCTAGAGTAATTTAGGTTGAGTATGTTGAATATGCAATAAGCAGTAGGTGACTGGGGTAGGGACATGGATAACCTAGAACCTGTTTAAAAGATGTGAATTGTGGTTAGGGATATTTTGAGATGCAGTTTATTTAATAAGACATCCACATTCTGAACAATGTGTCTTTCAGGACACTCTAAATTCAAAATCAACAATTTTATTTTTTGCATATATACATTTGTACAAAGTTCATTAAAATAAGATGCAAACTGCATTCTACAAATCTTTATTTAAAAGACAGATGCCAGCATGCCAAAAAAATATAATACAGAATGCCATGAGCCATGAAAAGAATAGAAATCTTACCTATTATTAAAACCAACACAGTTATAAATATATGGACAATGATGATCAAATTCTTTAATACATCTATTACAGATACGACAATGTTTAGCTCGAACTGGTTTTACTGTACGACAGGTATGACACAGTTGACTTAACGGATTGTTTCCTTGTTTCCATTCATCAAAATGAGCAACCTGAAATTAATTAATTTTATTTTTAACGGTAAATTTATAATTGTCTTTACTGCATAAAGGGTATATTATATCAAAGTAATTTATTTCAATTTTAAATGCGTAACTGATTATCCATATCTTTACTGTGTTCAGAGTCTGTTCTAGCAAAATGGGTTTACTTCTAATAAGAAACATTTTTTGTTTGAAAGACTTTGCTAAATCTTTTTTTTTGTTGATCTTTTATGAGAATTGAAATATTGTAAAAAATTAAAGAGAAATAGTATGTACCCATATAGTGGTCTTATTTATCTAATTGGATCAAAGGATTAGATGTCCCATAAAATCATTATTCAGACCTCAATGGCTAAGAGATATTTATTGAGGCATGAAAGCAAGAAAGTTATTAACCCAATAGAGTTAATGTACCTGTTTTATAGCCTGGTCATATTCTGGAATATTTCTAGGAAGGAATCCAGGATCTGTGGTACTAGCATGATATAATGATATCCACATGAATATATTACTAGTTATAAAGAGGAGATGTAGAACTTGTAAATCATAGAATGTAACTGACAGACACTGAAATAGATAACACATGTCAATCATTAGGCTTTAGTGAAAACTAGGCATTAATATACATTTCTTGACAAATTTCCCATTGGCCTGAATGTTAGACAGGACATTTCCTTGTGTATTGGGCCTAATTCTGACCCATGTAAAATAAAGAGTTTATTTTTATTATCATTAATGAAATTTTTTTTCTTTTACATTAATTGAAAGTCAATATCTAGATCATTTTGTTTACTGGAAAGCTATAGAGACTTTTAAATTCAATGAATAAAAAAAAACATGGTTTTCTTGGTGCATGATGCTTCAAGGTTCTAAAGACACCTGATTTAACTCAATTGAAAGTACAAGCTCATAGATCATATCAAAATGCCATCAGTATGGTATTCATAAAGTGATAATGCATAGCCACTTAAACAATATATAAAAAACATCCGTCTGTAATTAAGGAATAAAAATCAATATCTTACCTTGATAATATACATAGGATAACCCCAACATAATATACTAATCATAAAAAATAATAATGCTCCTTTTGTGTTGCCTGGTGGTCCAAATAATAAAGACCTACAAATAAATACATAGGTATAATCATCATTATGTAGGTGAATGCACTTGACTTATAACATGTTTTTGCGATAAAATCATTCATAATACGATCATAAAATTATCATTATAATATTGTGTGTTGATAATCAATATAATTTTTATGAATTTAATTCCCTTAACCAAGTTTTGAAATGTATTTCCATTGGTATTTAGCCTAGCGTCTTAAGGAACCAACAATTAAAATATTGCAACATTTATTTACACCATTTCAAGGCATTTGTCTTTGTTTTCATTCTTATTGATACTGTAGCCTATGGTTGCTGTAAGTTTATTTTATTACATAACCACAGCCTTTTGAAATACATCAAATTATTCTCTTGATTACATCAGTGAAAGATTATATGAGATATAAGAATAAAATTGACATAAAAAAGCACTGGTCAAGACATTACTTGAGATACCAGCAGAGAATTCAAACTTACCAAATATCTATTCTGGGTAAAATACTTGTTCGGAATCGGGCTTCTTTTTTAAGATATTGTACAATACTTTCATGTTTTCTTCCTAAAGCTAACATCAATGGTGTTTTGTTATTTTTATCTGCCAGATCAATTTCAACACCATCCTAGTAAAATATGGTGAAATATATTAAACAACAATTTTATGAAAAATATATAGGAAACATCTCTCATATTTTAATTTGTTTATGAATCCCAATTTCAAATTTATGAAGAGGACTATATATTTAAAACTTATGTCAATAACATGTACATAGATTTACTCAAATTTAATACTGAAATTAAGGTTGAAAGACAGTCTTTTATATTAACTTGAACAAATTAATATTAACAATACTTTAGACAATACAGTTGTAAAATGTAATTAAGATTTCAATAGCAATATGTTACAATATAATTTACCTGTTCACATAATTCTTTGACAGCTGTTAAATTCCCATTGATACAAGCTAAGTGCAGTGGAGTTTGACCAAAATTATCTTTTTGTCGAGGATTGAATCCAGAATAAATTAACAATCTCATTAACTCAGAGTACCCTGAAATAATAACAAGCATTGTGCCATTAGGTCTGAAAGGCAAACAAGTTCCCATTTAACTAAATACCAGTACTTTTTGTTGAATTCCTGAAATTATAAATCCCTATATGGAATATTGTTGTGGTTTATAAGTTGTTCTTACCTTTAAAAGCTGCCCAATGTAAAGCATTATCACCATCTTTATCTACTAACTGTAACCGAGCTCCCTTTCCCATTAAATACCCTGCTAACATTGTCTGTCCATATTGAGCAGAAACAAGTAAGGGAGAGCACCCCTTGTTATCAGTCACATCCAAGGGAACACCAGCTTGAGTTAAAATATCTACTACTGCAATATGTCCATTCACACAGGCCCAATGAATAGGATGAGCACCCAATTCATTTTCACTAGGCTCATCAATAGGTCCTTTGTTCTCTATAATATGTCTTAGTATTGTTGTATGTCCACCAAGACATGCCCAGTGAGCTGGTGTGTGACCCTTTTCATCTCTTACTCTGAGCACCTCGACACCCTCTTGTTCTATGTATGTCTGAACAGGAATCAGAATTCTGAAAATAAAATATTGTAGAAGTATAACTTTTGAGTACCGTATAAGATTAGATCTTTAATATGCTTGTTCTAATGGGCTGATTTTTTTACCACTGCATTTAAGTGTAAAATATTGATATCACATCGTGATCACTTGAAACCTGGTATATGCCATATTTGGTCATTTTTATTTTTTGGTGCTGTTCGACTCAGATCTGATGATTAGAACCTTGTATTCCTAGCTTGACTATAAATAACCTTAAGTCACTAATGTAATAACACATGTAATAAACAACAGATTTAAAACCTTGTGAAAAAATTTATATAAGGTTTCAATCCTTTCTTTTCCCAGGTAGTACTGTACTATAATACAAGGTTTTTTATTGCCAAAAAATAAAAACAATGAATAATGGTAAAAATATATGATAAATATGATCTTAACCTAACCATTAACACCTACAAACAGTATTTTGAGTTTTTCTTGAAAGAGTAATTTCACATTATACAAGGTTTCACATGGTCACTCATGAAATAATTGATCATTAAATAAATTGATAATAGTGTTTCAAACCCATGTAAAATAAAAATAAAATAGGATAGATCTAATCAAACATTCATTCTAAAAATTGGTACCATTCATCTAAAATATTATTGTAAATTAAGGCCAGTCCACACTTTCTACTGAAAATTCTATTTTAGGCATATCATTGATATAAGTTGGGTTACTATGATAAACAATATGCCCTACTTACAAAAACTGACTGTATTTTTACTATTGACCCATCACCAACGACACCAACAAACCCTTAAAAAGGTTTGACACTTGACCGAACAAGAAATAAAGCATTTTACCATCTTATGTTTGCAAGGTTCTCTTCCACTTACCCGTGCTTAATGGCTTCAAAAATGGGATGAGCTTTAGAATTGGGGCCTGCTTTTCCTTCCCCGCATGATTTATCACCACATGGATGCCCATGACTATGAGATATCTGAGAATCACCAGATTGTGCTTTCCCACTTAACAACCCAACATTTTCCGACATTTTGTTCTGCTATTAACTCGGCTAACTAAAAAATATGGATTTGATTTCATTCATTTGAAAACAGAAAACGTAGCTTTTCTGAATCCATGACAACAAATTACCCTATTCATATTGTTAAGAGTATTTTTTGTCCAGTATAGTGAGTGGAACACAATAAACGCTAATTAGATTTCAATTAGGGAATAGGCGTAAATCTATTTTTGAACCATGATTAAGTTTTGTCGGGGTTATCAAGTAAGCATAGCCTAGACAGGAAAGACCTGCAAAAGAAGTCTACAATTTTATAAACAAAGATGGCGGCTTCAATGGAAATCGACGAAAACGACGATCTTGGAGAAACCCCCTCAGTTAGTGGAGAAAAGGGTTCTAAAAAGAGATTTGAAGTGAAAAAGGTATTTAATATATTCCACTTAATATACCTATATTAATTACTTGTATGTCGAATCTCCATGGGTTAATTGAGTGAATACATTTCAAGGAAAGCTTCCGTTTTCAGATCAGGACCTTCATCTCAATCATTTACATACTCATCATTATTCATTGTTTAATGCTGTTATTTACCAATAATAACTATTAAATTCGGGATGATTATTTAGTTATCCTCTAAATTTATTTTGCAATGAATTATCTTTTATCGCCTTTGGCTTTTTTTTATATTTTATATTAGCCTACCTGGCTTAAGTCTAGGTGTTTTTCAAGCATCTCTGGAGTGAGTTGATTTTTAACCAATAAGGCCTACTAATAGAGTTATTGTTGAGTTTGGTGATTCTAGTAAGTTTAGATAAAATGTTGGTAACAATTTATTTTTTATCTATTTTCAGTGGAATGCAGTAGCCTTGTGGGCCTGGGGTAAGTGACTGGACAATACTGTCCAATACTTTGATACTGTACATATCTGGCATGTGGTAGCTTTTTCTAATTAAAATGTTATAAGGTTTTTCTAATTAAAATGTTATAAACTCACAATTATTGCTTTCCTTTCCATTGATATGGACATTTCGCTTATTTTGAGTATAGGGCTGAAAAAGTAACTGAATTTGAAACATAGTGTGTGTTTATGACACCATGTACTTACTGTGACAAAAGTAAAATTATTTAATGAAATTTGTTTATTTTCAGATATTGTTGTTGATAATTGTGCTATTTGCAGAAATCATATTATGGATTTATGTAAGTCAATTCTTTAAATGTGTTTTTGTTGACCATTGCATGCCTGTTAACTTAAAGGAAATGTTTTGGAACAAATACCCTCAAGCCGTATCAAATGTTATAATATTAGATGAGTCATAAATGAAACTTTTCCTTAAACTAGGAGGAACTGATTATTAGAATGATTTTAGAAAATGATCAATATATGTTCTATTTTAGATGATATTTTACTTATAAATTGTAATGTTTATATATTGTAGGTATTGAATGTCAAGCTAATCAGGCATCAGCTACCAGTGAGGAATGTACTGTAGCTTGGGGTGTATGTAATGTAAGTTATCTCCTTTCCATAGACTTCAATTCATTCATGACAAAACTAACATTTTATAAGTTATCTCAAAGCAAAGTGTAGTCCAAATAAAATATGAATATAAAAAGAAAGTTACCCGACTTGTAAAACAGCAAAAGTTATCTATTTTCATTCCAGTTGGAAAAAATCAGATCTGTATTGTGTTTGTCTTTAATACTAATTCTACCTCCAGTGCACAGGTTATACTGGGACACATCTTTAAATACATTTGATTCCCCTTGACCAGCTAAATACATTATAAGTTAATTATTTGATTACAGCAGTTGTATTTTTATGCATCAACAATTGTCTCTTTTCAGCATGCTTTTCATTTCCATTGTATTACTAGATGGTTAAAAACTAGACAGGTTTGTCCACTAGATAATAGAGAATGGGAATTTCAAAAGTGAGTTATTAATATTTTTGATATATTACACTGACATTTATAGATGTTGGAAACAATCCCCTACTATTGTTCCTGTACTTTATTTAGAAACAAAAAATCTAATGATATTGTTCTGGGTTGTTTCCATCATAAAGTACAGGAACAATAGTAGGGGGTTGTTTCCAACATAAAGTACAGGAACGATAGTAGGGGGTTGTTTCCAACATAAAGTACAGGAACAATAGTAGGGGGTTGTTTCCAACATAAAGTACAGGAACAATAGTAGGGGGTTGTTTCCAACATAAAGTACAGGAACAATAGTAGGGGGTTGTTTCCAACATAAAGTACAGGAACAATAGTAGGGGGTTGTTTCCAACATAAAGTACAGGAACAATAGTAGGGGGTTGTTTCCAACATAAAGTACAGGAACAATAGTAGGGGGTTGTTTCCAACATAAAGTACAGGAACAATAGTAGGGGGTTGTTTCCAACATAAAGTACAGGAACAATAGTAGGGGGTTGTTTCCAACATAAAGTACAGGAACGATAGTAGGGGGTTGTTTCCAACATAAAGTACAGGAACGATAGTAGGGGGTTGTTTCCAACATAAAGTACAGGAACGATAGTAGGGGGTTGTTTCCAACATAAAGTACAGGAACGATAGTAGGGGGTTGTTTCCAACATAAAGTACAGGAACGATAGTAGGGGGTTGTTTCCAACATAAAGTACAGGAACGATAGTAGGGGGTTGTTTCCAACATAAAGTACAGGAACATAGTAGGGGGTTGTTTCCAACATAAAGTACAGGAACATAGTAGGGGGTTGTTTCCAACATAAAGTACAGGAACGATAGTAGGGGGTTGTTTCCAACATAAAGTACAGGAACGATAGTAGGGGGTTGTTTCCAACATAAAGTACAGGAACATAGTAGGGGGTTGTTTCCAACATAAAGTACAGGAACAATGTAGGGGGTTGTTTCCAACATAAATACAGGAACAATAGTAGGGGGTTGTTTCCAACATAAAGTACAGGAACAATAGTAGGGGGTTGTTTCCAACATAAAGTAAGGAACAATAGTAGGGGTTGTTTCCAACATAAAGTACAGGAACAATGGTAGGTGGTTGTTTCCAACATAAAGTACAGGAACGATAGTAGGGGGTTGTTTCCAACATAAAGTACAGGAACGATAGTAGGGGGTTGTTTCCAACATAAAGTACAGGAACAATAGTAGGGGGTTGTTTCCAACATAAAGTACAGGAACAATAGTAGGGGGTTGTTTCCAACATAAAGTACAGGAACAATGGTAGGGGGTTGTTTCCAACATAAAGTACAGGAACAATAGTAGGGGGTTGTTTCCAACATAAAGTACAGGAACGATAGTAGGGGATTATTCCTATACATTTTTTGCATTATAAATTTATTTATTTTAATACTTATGAATAGGTGCTCTTTATTATAGATCATACTTCTTAGATATAAGGGGACATGTGTATTGGGTATTGTGTCCATCTAGTATTATCTTCAGTAACTTAAGTCTTAGCTAAACTGGATGCTATAGACAGACATGTTAGTTTATCAAAAGTCACATTCAGGTCACAATTTTATGATTTATTGTATTGTTTTGCAGGTATGGTCATTAATCAACTAGAATATTTATTGTCAAATCTCACACTGTATGTTTTGTAAAATAAAGTTTCTTCAATTCCATTGTCTATCTCAAGTGACTAATACTAATGGTAATGTCAACTAAGCAGGTTTAGCTCCCTGTTTTCATTAACCAATTAGATGCAGAACAGTAGGATGTAAAACTCTATTCATTTTATTTAAGTCTGTACTAACACATTGTTTGGATATTGGGTTTGTTGGAAATGAATAGTTTCTGTTCTGGGGCAAATTATCTAGTGTATCCCAAGACTTAATTCAGTGAGGCCTTTTAGTGGATTCAAAGCATGATAGCCAATGAAGTTCAGTACCGACACAATATGGAGCCAAACCCTATTAAATCAACATACACAAAAACACTACACTCCTGGTTTTAAGTTTAATATAAAAATATGTAGATCTATATAAAAGAAAGTATATTATAAATTGTTGATATGAAATGAATCTATAGTAAATCATGAATTATAAAATGGAAAGATGAATAAAAGCACATTAGAATGTTAATTGGAATATATACAGTTTGAATATGAAGGAACTTCTTTCATCTTTTTGGAAAAAAAAATTGGAATGTTTTTCTGAAGATTAAAAAAAAAATTCTTAATTGGGATTAATGGAGAGAATATGACAAAACATTTCTCTTGTGATTATCTCATGATGTTTTTCTTTGCAGTAAGAAACAAAAGATCAATAATTAGTTGAGCTTATTTTTGCATGCTCAAAGAAATCAGGAATTAAATGTCCTTAATTCTATTTAAAAATAGACCTATATACAAGTAATCTATAATATCAGGATATTTATGCATAGGAATGGCTGTACTTTTTCTCAGAGAATCTTAATTCCATGGCCATTTCATCCTTCATTTCTTCTTCTCTCGAGTCTATCACCAGAATGAATAAAACCTGAATTAAAGAAAATGCAAAATAGTTAAAGATATGCAAAATAGTTGAAGATTTACACTTTTTTTGTATGAAATGAAATTTTACATCCTACTTTCTACTTCAGTTTAAACAAATTATCATTTAAGGGAGACCATGGGTAGGATATCACGTTCAACTGGAAGTGAAAGTAACCACTTTATGGATATGTATGAAATGCATGTAGCATTATATAGCAGTAGCTTATCAAATATATGGCGTGGCATCTCAATAAGTTAAATTGAAGGCCAGTATAATATAATGCACAAGCTATGTTATTGTTTATTCCGTATTCTTTGGCTAGATTAATCATCAATTGACCAACTGAACAGATTATACTAACATTGACTGCCAGTCGAAACAACCAATACAACCATATGAATACCAGAAACTCCAACCTCTACAATAAGAAAAATGTTAAAATTCATAAATAATGTTTAGGTTTCAATTTTAAAAGTATAATATTAATGTTTCATTAAGTGTCATAACTGATATTAACATTTAAAGGAATACTGTGTCTAAGAATGAACATAGACTTACAAACAAGGCCAATATGAGCGTATATTCATCAGTTGATAAACCTGCTGCCATTTAATCCGATAAATCAAATAAATTGAACAAGTGTTTTTCAACAATTACTTAGTCTTGTGAGTTTCCCAGATTTTAAGAGATTCTGTTACTTTATGCAACCAGGTAAGTTCACTGATGAATATATACTCATATTGACCATTCCTGAACACTGAAATTTTATGTCCATTCAGTATCACTTTAAATACAACAAAAGTTTTTTTACTTACAAATGTGTTATTTCCATAAAATGAAAATTCGAAAACTGAGAAACAGAATTCAAAAAATGTGTAAACCATGAGCCATCTTCTATAGTACTTGAGTGTGTCCATATACATCACAAAATGCTGGAAAGAAAACACAGAATATATTATTGTATCTTTGTTAGAAGTCACACAGAGAGCACACCCACTTGAGCATTTGAGTTCAGAATACAGAGAATCTGAAAGTCTACATTTGTATGAAAATGTTGCTCAAGTTTTCATCTTTATTTAATGCAACATTGTCATCCCAAACTTCTATGACGTTTTTCTTCTAAACATTTTAATTATGGATCTTCACACACTTTTTTAAGTCTCTGTCATTTGATTCTATCTCCAAGTAAAAAAAGTCCATTCATACAGCTAAACTATTACAAGAACAACAATAATCTTATGCCACTCTGCAATTGATTTAGTGAATTTGACATCCTCTTTAGAGAATCCACAAGTACAGAAAAGCCATGTTTCAATATAAATAGGTTAATGATTAAAAAACAATATTCACCTCTCTTGACACATAAATCAGCAAGATGAAGGTAAAAATGAGTGTTACTGCGTGCCCAAAAAACACAATTATATCACTGGCCAGAAAAGCTGTAAACAGAAATTGAAAGTTTCTATAATAATATCAAGAAATAATTTATTTCAGAACCATATTTTTGTATGAAATGAAATGGAGTTTTACATCCTACTTTTCTACTTCAGTTTAAACAAATTATCATTTAAGGGAGACCATGGCAATAGAAGGCAACAATCAGCCTTGTCCCTAGGAATGATTTGGTACTGGGTTCTTATTTTTTTGTCCTGGTTCTCCCCTCCCCCAGGAAATTATGAGATATTTCTGCTGATTTCGAGGCATCAAAATGCATTTCTTTTTGGGTTTTTTTTGTAAATTAATCAATCTCCACTAACTGAACTGAAGATGGTTTTGAGAGAGGACAATTGGTGGGTTAAATTCTCAACAGCCAGGCAACATTCAATATCAATTATTTTAAGCAACATATTACACCTTTCATCAAGACAAGAGTAGCCCTACCTTCTGATTGATGTGATCTCCAATCTGTGTGGAATCCTCTACTGATTTCAAAATCTGGCTCACCAATAGCTATCAGATCAACAGTTCGTAGAACAGTAGCAAATATAACTGTTATCTGCAATCAAAATGGGTTTATAGAAAATTTGTTCATGTCTCACTTCATAAAAGCTGAAAGCACTCTCCTGATAGATATCTTCTTCATTTTGCTACTATGACATTGGGCAATTATTTGGATTCATCCGAATTATTAGTAGCAAATTGATAACAATTGTCTCTGAGGTGATATATATTCCATTCTATCAAAATATTGGGTCATTTCATTTACTTACAGAATGACAATATATGCATAGTTTTTCACTGCTTTGAAACATTTGAATTCATGTCCAATAACTTATTTGAATTTTAGATTGAAGACATGTATGAGCAACATGTAGAAGTCAATACTCTTTTCAATCTCTACTCTCTACTGTTGTCGGTTAATCAGTTATAATTTAAAGGTGTTCAGAATGCTAAATAACTTCAGAATGCCACAAATCTATGAATAAAATTGTTGATATTATTCAGATCTGTTACTATACAAAAACAAGTGACTCATGTTCCATACACCACAGGTAAATTTAAACTTACACGTAAAACCGTTAACATAAGCTTATATATTCATTTATATTGACAATTTATGTATAAAAATACTTACCATTATGTAGATAAGGCCAGCAAATGTGGCGCTAGCAAGAGTCCAACATAGGACCTTTTGCTTGAACACCGCCATTTTGAAATTTACCTTCACATCCGTACCTGTAATTAGGTCATCTATGGGGGGAGCGGTTAGTTTACTTTTTTTACGAACTGATAAAATATCAATATTTTCAATAAATCTTACTTGGACTACGACTTTAAGTGTATTTTTAGAGAACAAACATTTTTTTAGATTTGAAATTAAAAGCATATTTTGTGATAACTCTCCTTTCAAATCTGTTATTCAAACCCCTTCAATTATTACTCAATTTACCTTTCTCATTTGTCACCTGTGAAGAATGTCTCATATTTTCTTATATAAAATGGAAACGTTTTGAAGTTTAAATGTTAATTGTAATATTTTTTAAAATAAAATGGAAGGCGTTTTGATGTTTAAATTGTCCATTAAAATATATACCTACTATCTAAATACATGTAACTAAAAAACATTATTTATAGTTAGACGCAATGGATGAAACTAATTAAAACATTTTTAACGATTCTGCCTTCATGACCTTATATTAAAGAATTGGTAAAATTGAATGATTGGTAAAATCAGCATGTGAGGAAAACTTGGTCGCACCGGGATCTTTAAAGTCAAGATGTTAAAGTACCAGATCTGAAGGGTTTTAAAGTACGGCCTTGGTCCAAGTATGGGGTAGCCCTTACTCCCTTGTTCAGCAGTTTGCACGTTAAAAATCCCTAGACAGTTGGAAATCACAAAAAGAGTAGGCAAATGCCTCTGTCCTGGCAAAATTTCCCTCAATGCACCTTGCATGGCGTTTCCCGTCTTTATTAGCCCATAAGGTGCAGAAGAGTAGGACGTAAAACTCCATTCATTTCATTTCATTTTTTGTTCAGCATTTTGCCAATATGTGCACATAGCTGTTTAAAAATTATCAAGATTTTACTTTAAACAATGGTTATGACGTTATTCTGCCAAAGTAATTTGCGAAACACATCTGTGAGTATAAGATGTCAATATTGCCTTGTTCAAGGAGGATTGTATTACACCATACGTAATACACTACGCCTATATTGTGCAACGGAAAAGATTATTTTCATACATATCGTTTTTGGTACTTGTCCATATGGGACCGACTGGATAATGCTACACAAATCACAATTATATATAATTTTAGACGATTTAGTTTTCTCTTAACAAGTTTCAATGGCATCAGGAAAATTAACATCAAATAATGGGTATGCACAAAATAAGTTTAACCTAATATAATTCTATTCTACATAAATAACATTAAATTTTACTTTGATTTTAAATATGCACCACGTACAATTATTCAAATGTTTTTATACATTTATTAATTCTATGCCAAACTTTCAGTTACTCGAGATCAACTTTAACTTTTAATATTTTATTTGTAAATCAGAAGAAAGTCTCTTTGTCGCTCTTTCGGGAGTCAAAATGGACCACGATTTTGATAATATTACTCTATTAAAATACATTTTACAGATCGCCCCGGAACCTTTACGCGTTTTTCCGGAGGACGAATATGACGCAAGTAAAATGAAAATGAATTTCATATCATTTTTAAACCGGCATTATTTCCATCGGAGAATAGGAAATATAAAGATGTGTTTTATCCTAATCTTGATGAAAGAAGTAATTGCTTGAAAATTTTACAATATTTCTAAGACATGAGGTTAAATTCCACAAATTGTCGAACTAGAACAATTCAGCACTGAAAACGACACTTGACGAAAGTTTTAAATATTGAAATTTGTCATAGCTTTCGACTATTTTATCATAATGTAGATTTGATACACCATGTGGTTTGATTGGAATATAGAAGGTGACAATTACATGATCAATAATTATAATTATTTAATTGTAAGTTGATGCGTACAAAAAGTTGAATTCTCTCTAATTTCATTAAAATAAATGTATTCAACGTTTAATACAATTCTATTCTTTTTAATTTGATTTCATTTTAAGCATATACGGGCCATTATAAAAGGTCTTTGAAAAATAACAGCAATGTAGATTCTGCTTGTAAAATATCCATTACTTTGCTTGGATATAAATGAGGATTTATGGATTATTGTCAACGCACCCGCAGTATAATATGATGAGAACCTTATAGATTTTGTGATTGACTCATTAACCCCTTAGATGCAAAATTAGAAGTATCAGTTCACCAGTCATAGTCTTAAATTTTCGGTGGGAAAATCTGTAAAACAGTCATGAAAGTGGCTTTCACAGAGCTGCTGCATTTTGGATCTCATGCTTGCCAATGTTTCCTCAGTCTGGTCCTCGGGTGCTTTCATTCCCCGTTTTTTCAAGCAACACACATCCGGTATTTTGGGGTGCATAATATCATGTAGCCTACCATTCATATAAAATAGGCTATATCAGTACCTCGATTATTGTATATGGATGGACCTACGAGAAATTGAACAGAATCCTTGTGAAGGTTCGATATCTGTCCGGAGAATTGATAAATCTACATATTTGGGGAATCTTATCATTACAAATCTATGTTTTGAAAAATCAGATGAAAATTAAACAGTAGGCCTATACATGAACAGTCAAGCCCACAAGGCAAAAAACATAATTCGAGCTCTTGAAGACCATTCCTAA
This sequence comes from Nipponacmea schrenckii, assembly GCA_030562195.1. Taxonomy (NCBI): domain Eukaryota; kingdom Metazoa; phylum Mollusca; class Gastropoda; family Lottiidae; genus Nipponacmea; species Nipponacmea schrenckii. Next base: position 19,215,176 of record CM060202.1, read on the forward strand.
AGAAAGTTTCGTTGAACAATAACATAATTTCTTTTAATTTGCTCCTACTCACAAATTGAAACCATATCCAATGCCAATTTACACAAATTTACCCCTACGAAATATTAGATCTTATCATAATGCAACACATCGCCATCATATTCAGGATTAGAGCCAACTAAGAATATTTATTTAGCCTGACACTGTAATAAAATCATTTGATTCCTCACTATCTATTCACTCACAAATATGACTAAATATTTAATAATTCAAAGAATTTTTTAAAACAATGTTGGAGAAAATTTTATGAATTCCGTTTATCTCCATTTACGTTATTTTTCTTTGTTGGGGATTCCCTTGTTTACAGCTGAGGGGAGATTCCCTGGGACGTTCCTATTTATCAGTGTCAGGTATTCTTTGGTCTGTGAGGTTTTTAATTTTTCAAAATCAAACAAAGTACAATGGAAGAGAAAACAACAAGATAATCCCTCAGATAAAAACAAAGTGACTGAAAACTACAACAATAGATTGGATTTTTATTACGTGATAAAGAGAATTTTTGAAATTAACCAACTCCCCTTTAAATACAATGAGAATGGTCTATTTTGCTAAAGAAGGCAAGTTCACTGTCGCATGACGTCACATGTGACAAAATGGCGGTAGATTTGGCATATCGTCGAACAGTTACATGATTATTTTGATGGGAAAACGTAAGAATCGATGGATCTGATAGTCATTCGTTATGGCGGAGCCCAAAAGGATTCAACTGACATCAATCGCTCCTGTTGAAAAGGACAAAAAGAAGAAACCGAAGCCGAAAACTGTCCGAATCAACTTGACATTGAAGGAGTCCACAGACACAACATGTCCGGAGTTTTCATACACCGAATTAACAAGAAATGAAGTGGTAAGAGGTAGAATTTTTTCATGAAATGTACCTAATTTACTCATAAAACATTATTCTATTTGGATCTGAAACTGTCCTTTCATCAAACCCAATTTTCACTGAGTTATATAGGGAATTCCATGCCCTCTATTTTCACCCCTTTTCCATATTGTTTGTGTTCATTTCTCTAATTTTTCATCTAAACTATCAAAGAAAATGGCTGAACAACGCACATAATGTTCTCGAGTTGCATAGAAAAATAGCCAGACATCGACAACGCCATATTGAACCTTTTCTCTATTCGTTCTTCTACCAACAAATATATTTTGAGGGAGCGACAGAGTTGAAGCCGACTTCCAAACCACGAGGTATTCCCCAACTCTTCCTATCAATACCTTCTATCAAAACAAGTTTCCTAAAAGTTTCGGGGGTAGATTGTCGGGGGAGAAAATTGACATTTTGAAATATTTTTTGTGTGTCGACGTCCCCGGCAATATTTAATTACATACAATGATTTCTAGGCCAGCAAGTAGCTCGAAATAAGCCATGTTTACTAGCTCCACCTTGTCTTCTGCAAGATGTAATTTGCAATACTTGAAACAAAAACACGTCTTTTCTGGTCCAAAAATACTTGAAATCTGGGTGAAATTAGTTGACGATTTAAATACTTTTTGATATGCCATTTTATTTTGAAATATATTATGATGTTGTCATGGCCCGAAAATTATTTTAGGACCATGATGTCGATATCTTTATACAAGTCTAACTAGGACAAGTGAAGTACTAAGTCTAATATAAAGTGCGCTTTTCGGATACTTGATCAAAGTCACACTTTTAAATTTTGGAATGAGGTTTTGGAGTTGGGTTAAGAGTTATTCTGATTAATATTTGATATTTTAATTGGTTTTAATTAATTATTTTGGAAATTTGATTGATTTTGACTGATATTGAGAGTTGATTGGCAGTAGTGTAGGGGTTGAAAGTAGGTCAAGTTTATTTTTAGACTGTAGTACTTAGTAAAGCGTGTAGTGAATGATATCGAGAAAGATAGGCATGGAGCAAGGTAGTTTGGGGTATAAGTTCGATTACTGATTGATTTTATCGACTTTAGTATTAAATTATGTTGCTAGGTGACCACAGATTGGGGTTTTATTGTAGTTAGTGCGCATGAGCTAAACGTTATGGTGTATATTACCCTGTACAGTGGGCGTTATCAACTGGAACCTAATGTCTCAGTGTGTAAAGTTAGGCGCACGCTACTTTACTATTGTATTGTATTGAATAACATCATTATTAGGCCTAGTATTTGGCGCGCGCTCAGACTAATGTACGTGCATTATTACACGCGTGCATTAAAGTGGCGGTTTATCGTTTTTGTGTTAGTTACTTTTTTGACTTTAATTTACGACATAATTGTGTAATTTTTTTATAGTTTGACTTTGTTGATTAGTTTTTGCTCGGATTTTCTATCATTTAATTTTATTTATTTTGTTATGTTCATTTTTGTAAATACTTTATTTAGATAAATATTGTGCATATATCTACAGTCTATATTTGTTTATTGAAAAAAAAAAAATGAAAAAAACATTTCAGCACTTTGCATAAATTATGTGAAATTATTTAACATGAATTTCTTATTTAATACTTACCTTTTCTATTAGGGAGATTCTTCACAAGATGGAAGTTCAACAAATCCTTTTGGAGATGAGGATGATGATGTTGCAGCAATTGCCAAAAAATTTGAAGAAAAATATGTAAGAATTTTTTTTACACTGTCAGTTAATAATGTTTTATATGTTTTAGAATTGGACTAAATACTTATGCATAGCCCTATTAGATGTGAAATTTAATGTTGTAATTTGATTTTTAGTCAAACTTAATTTAAGTGGAATCTTGACTCAAGATCCAAAGAAAACAGATGTCAGATTGAAAATTAATCTGGTGTAATTAGATGCAACTAATGCAATTTAAAAGTTTAGAAAATCTCTTTATAATCCCATTTATAATAACATTCTTAATTATTTTATAGTTATGAAAAAAAAAAATGATAAATTTGACAGATTAATCAAGATTTTATCAGCATTCAAAAATTTCCAAATTAATTAAATTAAGTTCTGTTTCAAATATTGTCAGGAATTTTCTCAACTGAAATATTACAGGCACCTAAAGCAAAGAAGGGTAAAGAAGGGGGAGTTTATAGAGATTATTATGAAGATTTGGTTGATTTAGGTGAAGGTTATGATGAAGATGATCCATTTATAGACAATGCTGAAGCTGTAAGTTATATCTAAGCTTAGTTTTATATAAAAACACATTATAATACATCACAACACTTTCATTAAAGTCATAAAGTGTGATATGTTATATGTAGTACCTTCTGTACTGTTGCAACAACACTATTTGATTTAGGTCTTGAATGTTTTTAAATAGTCCTCAGAACTACCAGAATGTCACAAATATACATTTACTTCCTTTTCTATATATTGTGGAGTATCAATTTTAACTTTCAATAATGGACATACATGGATTTGAAGGCTCAAATTTTGATAGCGAGCTGTAAACAGTATTACTGATTAGCTTAGCTAAGAAAAATTCCCAATGAACATGTCCCTTTAAATAAACAGCACTCTGTAAATAACCCAGAAATCCTTCAAATTTCTTACTTTCTTCTCTCTAATGGACAGTGTTACAACACCAGGAGGCTTCTATATTAATTCTGTTGTTATATTACAGTATGATGAGGTTGTACCAGTTTGTATGACAATAACACTAGGAGATTTCTATATTAATTCTGTTGTTATATTACAGTATGATGAGGTTGTATCAGTTTGTATGACAACAACACTAGGAGGTTTCTATATTAATTCTGTTGTTATATTACAGTATGATGAGGTTGTACCAGTTTGTATGACAACAACACTAGGTGGTTTCTATATTAATTCTGTTGTTATATTACAGTATGATGAGGTTGTACCAGTTTGTATGACAACAACACTAGGTGGTTTCTATATTAATTCTGTTGTTATATTACAGTATGATGAGGTTGTACCAGTTTGTATGACAACAACAATAGGAGGTTTCTATATTAATTCTGTTGTTATATTACAGTATGATGAGGTTGTACCAGTTTGTATGACAACAACACTAGGAGGTTTCTATATTAATTCTGTTGTTATATTACAGTATGATGAGGTTGTACCAGTTTGTATGACAACAACACTAGGAGGTTTCTATATTAATTCTGTTGTTATATTACAGTATGATGAGGTTGTACCAGTTTGTATGACAACAACACTAGGAGGTTTCTATATTAATTCTGTTGTTCTTTACAGTATGATGAGATTGTACAGTTTGTATGACAACAACATAGGAGGTTTCTATTTTAATTCTGTTGTTATATTACAGTATGATGAGTTTACCAGTTTGTATGACAACAACACTAGGAGGTTTCTATATTAATTCTGTTGTTATATTACAGTATGATGAGGTTGTACCATTTGTATGACAACAACACTAGGAGGTTTCTATATTAATTCTGTTGTTCTATTACAGTATGATGAGGTTGTACCAGTTTGTATGACAACAACACTAGGAGGTTTCTATATTAATTCTGTTGTTATATTACAGTATGATGAGGTTGTACCAGTTTGTATGACAAAAAGCACTAGGAGGTTTCTATATTAATTCTGTTGTTATATTACAGTATGATGAGGTTGTACCAGTTTGTATGACAACAACACTAGGAGGTTTCTATATTAATTCTGTTGTTATATTACAGTATGATGAGGTTGTACCAGTTTGTATGACAACAACACTAGGAGGTTTCTATATTAATTCTGTTGTTCTATTACAGTATGATGAGGTTGTACCACTTTGTATGACAATAACACTAGGAGGTTTCTATATTAATTCTGTTGTTATATTACAGTATGATGAGGTTGTACCAGTTTGTATGACAATAACACTAGGAGGTTTCTATATTAATTCTGTTGTTATATTACAGTATGATGAGGTTGTACCAGTTTGTATGACAACAACACTAGGAGGTTTCTATATTAATTCTGTTGTTATATTACAGTATGATGAGGTTGTACCAGTTTGTATGACAACAGCACTAGGAGGTTTCTATATTAATTCTGTTGTTATATTACAGTATGATGAGGTTGTACCAGTTTGTATGACAACAACACTAGGAGGTTTCTATATAAATTCGGGTGCGTTAGATTTTAAATATCAGTCTGAGAATTCTCAAGATGATATTAAAGAAGAAACACCAGTTAAAAAGAAGAAAAAAGTTCAGGTAAATATGATCTAAATATGAACTGGTTGATGCAAATAATAATATTTTGACAGTAGCACTTGTTATAATTTGCGAGCAAACTTAATCTATTCTTGATATATTTTAATTTTGATTCCAGCAAATCACGTCAGATACTGAAAGTGAAGGGGGAGAGAAGAAGAAAATTAAGGTATTGTGTGACGTCTATTAATATGATACTGATAGAAATAAATATAAATTAACTTTAAGTAATGCCCAAGTTTGTAATTTCGGAAAAAAAAGGTGCTTTGGGAACCGCTTCGTTAGATTTATATAATTCAGATGGATACAAAAAGCTTTGATTTTAAGAAAACTGAGAAAACCTGACTGCCAGTATGTGAAGCTATTAGCAAACTGGCCTCCATGATGAGGATAATTATATGAAAAATATATATCTTTGGTAGCAGATAAACTCTTGTCAGTATCATTTCATAATTATTTTATAGAAAAGAAAATTAAAAGATGGAATAGAGGGTGGATTAAAGAAAAAGAAAAGATTACTGAGTTCTGAAGGAAAGAAACTCAATAAAAATAAATTATTGGTAAAAAAATTCAAGTAAGTTTAGTCAAACATGTATATGGCAGTGCATCTTTCTCTATTCTCATTTGTTATTTATGATATGGTCTCTTACAGAGAAAGTTTGCCTGGCTCTTACTCTCTACTCTTCTTTGACCCTTACAGGAATTTATCAGAATGGCTATTATCTTTATTATCCGGGAATTAGATGTGCACGTGTCAGATTTCTCTTTGTGAACAAATAACTTAATCTAATGTTGATTAGTCTTAAAATGTGTAAGCATAGTTTAAGGGATGAAAATTCTAAAGAGAAACAAGATAGTAATTTTTATTAAGAATTATTAAGAATACTGTACCTTGTTAGATAGAGGGGGGAAACTACTATCTCGTAGTTCCGGGAAAGCACGGGCCTAGGAATCAGACCAAATTTTTATTTCCTCGCACCGATCGGGATTCGAACCCACGGCACCTAGTCGCCTAGCAGACGACAGTCCAACTCGCTAACCACTGAGCCATTCACCACCCTAAAAAGTGGTTTCAGAACTCAGTTTTAACGAGAAGTACTGTCGCCTACACGATTCAAATGAAGGTTTTTCTTACACCCGCTCGGGGAGACAGCCATATATCCTGGCACTGGCAGATTTAGATAGAGGGGGGGAAACTACTATCTCGTAGTTCCGGGAAAGCACGGGCCTAGGAATCAGACCAAATTTTTATTTCCTCGCACCGATCGGGATTAGAACCCACGGCACCTAGTCGCCTAGCAGACGACAGTCCAACTCGCTAACCACTGAGCCATTCACCACCCTAAAAAAGTGGTTTCAGAACTCAGTTTTAACGAGAAGTACTGTCGCCTACACGATTCAAATGAAGGTTTTTCTTACACCCGCTCGGGGAGACAGCCATATATCCTGGCACTGGCAGATTTAGATAGAGGGGGGGAAACTACTATCTCGTAGTTCCGGGAAAGCACGGGCCTAGGAATCAGACCAAATTTTTATTTCCTCGCACCGATCGGGATTCGAACCCACGGCACCTAGTCGCCTAGCAGACGACAGTCCAACTCGCTAACCACTGAGCCATTCACCACCCTAAAAAAGTGGTTTCAGAACTCAGTTTTAACGAGAAGTACTGTCGCCTACACGATTCAAATGAAGGTTTTTCTTACACCCGCTCGGGGAGACAGCCATATATCCTGGCACTGGCAGATTTAGATAGAGGGGGGGAAACTACTATCTCGTAGTTCCGGGAAAGCACGGGCCTAGGAATCAGACCAAATTTTTATTTCCTCGCACCGATCGGGATTCGAACCCACGGCACCTAGTCGCCTAGCAGACGACAGTCCAACTCGCTAACCACTGAGCCAATCACCACCCTAAAAAGTGGTTTCAGAACTCAGTTTTAACGAGAAGTACTGTCGCCTACACGATTCAAATGAAGGTTTTTCTTACACCCGCTCGGGGAGACAGCCATATATCCTGGCACTGGCAGATTTAGATAGAGGGGGGGAAACTACTATCTCGTAGTTCCGGGAAAGCACGGGCCTAGGAATCAGACCAAATTTTTATTTCCTCGCACCGATCGGGATTCGAACCCACGGCACCTAGTCGCCTAGCAGACGACAGTCCAACTCGCTAACCACTGAGCCATTCACCACCCTAAAAAGTGGTTTCAGAACTCAGTTTTAACGAGAAGTACTGTCGCCTACACGAATTATTAAGAATACTGTACCTTGTTAGAGTTACAATTTATTAACAAGTATTATATAATTATAGGAAGAAATCTTCACCAACAGTGGCTGATCTATTAAAAGATCAAAGTGTATCAACATCTCTGGTAGAGATGAAAACTAATGGAGATAGCAGAATTAGTGATCTGAAAGCAGGGGGAGATAATCCTACTATAGGTTCCACTATAGATTCTCTGTTAGAACAAGCTATGAAGGAAGATTCTAGCCAGGATGTAGAGGAGAATTCTAAACCATGTAGTGGTAATCCAGAACAAATACCTCCTCTACCTTCTAATATATCAGATAGTCTGGGTGCTATAATCAATAAACTGAAAGTGGTAAGCATCTTGGTTCACATGATTTGATATTTTTTGATATGTTACATTCGCATGATTGAAATGATTTGAAATGTTGTTCAATGTTGTTATATTGCTCTTCAATTGATGTATTGAGTACTATCTAACAGTGAGATTGTTTGAGTATTGTCTTGAAACAAAATTTGGTTTTTAGTAAAACTGAGGAAGTCTTTTTTCTGTTACTAATAAATAATATTTTCCCACATCCCAGAAATTTTTACATTTTTACATTTTTAAAATTTATTCACTTCCTGTTCAAGTTCTCTCAAAATAATACAAGTCAAAATTTAAAATCTTCCAAAATAATTTAAACTTCTGTCTGTGGTCTAAGGGAGATAATTCAATTTACAATATATTTTCAGGCTGCTACGAAATCTAGGGAAGGAAAATGCAAGTTTTTTACTTCTGAAGTCAACAGCATGTTACTGAGGTATGTAAATTTAGTTTGAAATTGTTGGGTATTCTTTTATCAACAACCATATAAACAGATATCACAAATCTCTTAGATAATGGAGTTATTAAGACAATACATTTTATAAGTTAGCAAAGTGTTGTCTTCATAACTCCATTTCTTTCAACAGTTTAAACTGAAGATACATACTGTGTGTATTAAGAATGATGCATTACTTAAAGAAGCACAGGATTTATAGATATACTATTTCTGACATTTATTAACTCAACGTTTCACATGTTCATACAGGCAAGGGTTATCAATAGAAATGAATAATATACCAAGACTAACAATGTTAGTAATAGTATATCCATATATCTTCTGCTTCTTTACCTACGCCTATTTCTATATGTCTTATAAACAGGATGTATTTCTTTTTTCAGTATTGATTTGGGAGCCAGACAATTATCTTGTGGTCAGAGGTCCAGTGTTTATGGTCATCTTGCAGCTTTTCTACCCTGCAGTAAAGATACATTATTGAAACGAGTGAAGAAATTAAGGATGAATGAAGTAGATGATCTGTTGAGAGAACCAATGAATAAATTAAGAGATGCTGTCAATAAGATTATGCCTGATTTACTGGAGAAATATGAAGCCGAGTGCAAAATTGCTGCTTTGGCCAGGTAGGTCTTTATTTATACGAGGGTCACAATTATGTCCAATACACAAGGACATGCGGGCAATACAATGAATGATTGTTTAAAGATACAATAGTGTATGTGTATTCAAGGAACTGGTCTATGTTCCTGCAATAAAGTAATTGAATAAAGCCATTGATATTCAAAAGTATATGCATAATTTGCTGGATGAGAGAGTACCACTGTGACTTCAAATTGTTAGGATTTTTTTTTATATTGATTATTGCAATCATTATTCTACATCATTATTGTATATCAGACTAATTGTCTGGATCCTTAAGAAACTAAAAATATTGGCAAGCATCAATAAAGGACATATATTTATCTTATTTATAGTTAACTTGGCCTGAAGAAGACAAGAGAACTCTTGTCGAATCCTTGCCTTATATGTTATTAAAGTAATCGTTATATCCATACAAGTTTGTTATTAATATTATAGTTTTATATTAATCTATGTTTCCTGATATTTACCAAAGATTTTGTCAACAAATACATGAGAAGTTCATTAACTTTGTTAATTCAATGTTTATCTACCTGATACTTATATAGTAAGTGTTCTCTGTGTTTTATAGACAAGAAGAGGTAGATAATAGTAGTAATAATAATAAAGTAGAAAAAGAAGATGGCTCTACTGAAAGTGACGATGAAGAAAAAAGTACAACTGAAAACAGTACTGATAAAACTAAGAAGCGTATTATGGGTCCACGCAGGAAGTTTGAATGGAACTCTGAAGTTAGGTAGGTATTTAATATATATCTTACTGAGTGGTGATATTTATAATAGTTTAAAATGATATTGTGATTTTCGGTAAATTGAAGAGGTAATTCTGAGGAATTGACTATTCCTGTTAAAATTGCTTAAAGAGACTGTAACTCTGTAGATTACACAACATAACATTCTTGGTAAACTCATAGGTTGGATTCTTGAAACAAATGGAATCTACATATGAAGTTTCTTTCCTCATTAGACCAAGTTGTAAATGGGTACTGATAATGCAGAAAGATTCAGTATGGACAGGGATGTAAGAATCTGTGTGAAACTAAGCTGTTTCTTTCTTAAGACATTAAGACAAGTTAACTACATTTAACACTATGTATCTGAAATAAATGTGTTCTATTTGTTGACAGGAATTGTTTGTTAGTAGTAGTCAAATCCAAAATGCAGTGTTTCGATATTTTAAAATCAAGACCAACACCAGAAGAACATCTCAAGGCTTTTCTTGAATCAGAAGTGAGACCAATCTGGCCGACAGGCTGGATGCAAACCAGGTAACTGTAACTTTTAGAATTTATACTCAACCTTTTAACGATTGGATATTATTCAACTTGTCCCATCATCCACCAAGGTTCTTTCAGACTAGCTATGGTTCTCTATACAACAAGTTTTGAAAGGGCCTTCAGTTGTTTATAAAATTGATATACAAGAAGAATACATATCTCTCATTGTACACTGCCGGGCTATGTAAATATTGAGCAATGAATATAACAAATTTGTCAGAAGCAAATAAATGTAGGCCTACTTTTAAAGAAGGTTGTTAATTCCAACTTACCTCCCTTTATATGGTTGATAATATATTTATTAGATGTAAAATTATCCTGATATTTACTATACTTGTCTTGTAGAACTCTGTATAAAGAAAGTAAAAGTGCTCATTCACCATGGACTAATGTGTAAGTTGTAATTTATTAATCACATGACTTTATTATCTCTATCTAGAAGCTAGTGTTATCTTTCAGTGTCTTTGTAAGTTGAGGAGAACACTAGAGTGTTTTTGTGTTCAAAAGCAAATTAAATGAAGATGCTAAATATTTTAGGCTACGGCTGAAGTAGAACCATTCATCTTGTTAAAATTTAAAAACTAACTTTGTTAACCCAAACCTTGTTATCATCTATCTCTATATTTGACCTTGGCCAGTGCCTACATAAGGGTTTTTAGGACTTCTTCATTCTTATTACCACTCTGTCTATTTTCAGACAACAAAAAGTAAAGAAAGCTGTGATAACCTCAAAGAGTTTTAATTCTCCAAGCTCGACCAGTGCTCCTGTGAATAAAACTCAGTTAGATAATGGAGTTAGTTCCAATAATTCAAATGTGGTAGAACTATCTGGTGACTCTAACAGGAACAATGTGCCCACCACTTTGGATTATGCTGAAAAAGTTTCTCCAACCAGTAAACTCTCACCGAACATCAGCCCCAATTCTGTGCCCCAGGGTATTAGTGCTAAACCATCTTTAAAACAAAGTGGGTATTTGGATATCACTAAGATGAAGGATACATCTAAACATCATTTAGTGTCGGAGATATTACAAAAACCATTGTCTGTTGTCACTGGCAACCAATCTCAGTCTTCGTCCATGATGTCATCACCTAAAAGTCCACATTTGACCAATCCAAATCCTAAAGACAGTACTTTTTTCTTGGAATTCCAGAAACATTTGTCAAAACAATTATCTCCAACATCCCAAGAGAGACAAGGTGCTGGTAGTCAACCAGTTACTTCCACAACAATGCCTCATTCAGGAGGACCACACAAAACTCAGTTTAAAAGTCCAACCAATAAATACGTGGATACCTCAACTAAACCCACATCATTGACGACCTCAGAAATTCTTCAGAAACAGTACCAGAGTCAGATGAATAAAGCTCACCAACAGGCTAGGCAAACTGCAGCCTCACACCAAAATAAACGTTCTGAACAAGAACTCATGGCAGAGTTACAGTTTCAGAAGGCGTTCATAGCCAGTGTTCAGAGTAGTAAATCTAGTCCACAGTCAGTGAAACAGTTTTCTCCTCAACCGTCTTCTGGACAGAGTCAGAAAGTATCACCAACAGGTCGTGATCAGATACTAGCACAGATACAAGCTGAGTTGGTCAGAAACGACTCCAAACTTAAATATAAAGAAAAAACTTCCCAGAATATCATTGAAGATGCAGTAATGCAGCAAATGTTTAAACAGCCACTTCCTGCAGCTAATACACCAAGCCAACAGAAACCTCTACTTCAACAAGCGCTCAGAGGCTCACCGGTCTCCTCCACTGGTTCTAGTCCTGCCATTAGCTCACACAGGCAGTCGCCAACCCTAGCTCACCATTCACCCGGTTCTCGTCCTATGACCTCACTCTTGTCCTCTCCTACCTCGCGAGGTATTGTTGATCTCACTGTGGACAGTCCACCGAAACACAGGACCTCACCAACACAGATAGTGGTGAAAAAAACCTCGCCAACCAATCTACAGAGTGTATCATCTAATCTACATCAAAGTGGATCTTCTAATCTGCATCAGATTGTATCATCAACTCACCAAGTACAACGACCTGGATACATCGTGACCTCATCAGCCTCGGTTTCTAAATCTTCTGATAATATAGATAGATCTAAGGTGTTTTTACAACCACATTCAGGTGCACAATCGCAAGGTCGAATGACTTCTCTTATCAAACCCAGTGCTAATAACATGAAGGCTCAGTGGAATGCTGCATTCGGTGTCCAGGGAGGTAACATGTCTGCCTTCAGTCCTCCTGTAAATAAGACTGTATCTACTAGTGCTATCAAAATATCCACTGACCAAACTAAGACTTACTATCAAACATCAGCCTCTCCTGTCAGTGTTTCTTATAAAGAAGTTTATGGTAGGTTTAGTTTTAAATTCAGGTTACTATGAGAATTGCTATATTATATTCACACCCACTATATCTATATTCATACCAACTATATCTATATTCATACCAACTATATCTTTATTCATACCTACTATATCTTTATTCATACCTACTATATCTATATTCATACCCACTTTATCTATATTCATACCCACTTATCTATATTAACCCCACTATATCTATATTCATCCCACTTATCTATATTCTCCACTATATCTATATTCAACCCACTTTTCTATATTCTCCACTTTTTTCATACCAACTATATCTATATTCTCCAAACTAATCTATATTCTCCAAACTATATCTATATTCTCCCACTTATCATATTCATCCCCACTTTATCTATATTCATACCCACTATATTATATTTTCTTTTACCCACTTATCTTATTCATACCAACTAATCTATATTCATACCAACTATATCTATATTCATCCCCAACTTTTTTACCCCCTTATATTTCATCCCCACTTTTTTATTTATACCCCTATATCTATATTATACCCACTTATCTATATTTCATACCCCTATATCTATATTAAACCCCACTATTCTTATTCATACCCACTTTATATTATACCTATATCATATTATACCCACTTACATATTCATACCAACTATATCTATATTCATACCACTATATCTATATTCATACCACTTATCTTATTCATACCTACTATATCATATTATACCCACTTTATCTATATCATACCACTATATTATACCCACTATATCTATATCAGACCATTCTATATCTATATTCACACCCACTATATATATACTATATTCATACCAACTATATCTATATTCATGCTCACTATATCTAATTCATACACTATATCTATATTCATACCCACTTATCTATATTCATACCCACTATATCTATATTCATACCCACTATCTATATTCATACCCACTATATCTATATTCATACCCACTATATCTATAATCATACCCACTATATCTATATTCATACCAACTATATCTTATTCATACCCACTATATCAAATATTCATACCCACTATATCTATATTCATACCAACTATATCTATATTCATACCCACTATATCTATATTCATACCCACTATATCTATATTCATACCCACTATATCTATATTCATACCCACTATATCTATATTCATCCCAAACTATATCAGAATTCACCATATTTATATTCATACCCACTTTATCTTTATTCATACCCACTATATCTATATTCATACCCACTATATCTATATTCATACCCACTATATCTAAATTCATACCCACTATATCTTTATTCATACCCACTATCTTTATTCATACCCACTATCTTTATTCATACCCACTATCTAAATTCACACCCACTATCTATATTCATACCCACTATATCTATAGTCATACCCACTATATCTATAATTTCATACCCACTATATCTATATTCATACCCACTATATCTATATTCATACCAACTATATCTAAATTCATACCAACTATATCTATATTCATACCAACTTTATCTATATTCATACATATTATATCTATATTCATGCCCACTTTATCTAAATTCATACCCACTATATCTTTATTCATACCCACTATCTTTATTCATACCCACTTTTCTAAATTCATACCCACTTTTCTATATTCATACCAACTATATCTATATTCATACCCACTATATCTAAAATTTCATACCCACTATATCTATATTCATACCAACTATATCTATATTCATACCAACTATATCAAATATTCATACCTACTATATCTATATTCATACCAACTATATCTAAATTCATACCAACTATATCTATATTCATACCCATTTATATCTATATTCATACCCACTATATCTATATTCATACCAACTATATCTATATTCATACCCACTATATCTATATTCATACCCACTATATCTATATTCATACCAACTATATCTATATTCATACCAACTATATCTATATTCATACCAACTATATCTATATTCATACCAACTATATCTATATTCATACCAACTATATCTATATTCATACCAACTATATCTATATTCATACCAACTATATCTATATTCATACCCACTATATCTATATTCATACCAACTATATCTAAATTCATACCAACTATATATTCATACAGTGTATGTCATGCCCACATATAGGTGTTATGTCATTCAAAAGGACAAGATATAATATCAGATGATAATAAACTAGTCAAAGCCTTATATCTTTGTTGTCTTAAAATAGGACACATTCTTATAAAGAGGATAAAAGCTAGTTTATTTTTGCAGGTTTACAATCATCACCAATAGCAGCACATCAAGGCAGCAACAGCAACAGCAGCAAGTTGTCATCAGGTTATATTCATACAACACCTCAATCACCATATACTAACCCACATAATCATAGTAAGTATACTGTTGTAGAGATAGAACTTGGTAATAGGGCCATAAAGCAGTAGAAAATGCTACATTAGAATGCTTAGCTTTACAGGATTGACAAGTCGGAGGATTCCTAAAGCACACAGAATTTTGCCAATGTAACAGGTTGTATAAATGTCTGCTAAAAAAACAGCTTATAGAACCAATTTCTAACTAATTTAAATAATTTCTAAATTTAAATAATATATATTTTAAACATAACACCTTTTGGCACTATCTTCTACTTTTAATTTCCATTGGAGTAACAACTCTTCAAAGAAACTAAGATGTATTGTTTGGTTTCTCTCTGCTTACTGCTTACCTAACCTGCTTTGAATAATTCTGCTTTGTAGACTTGCTTTATCAACAACAGCATGCTTTATCTCCTTCACAACTACAGTATAATGTAGCTGCTACTGCTGCTGCACATTTAAAGTACCAAGGTAGGTCATTATACACGGTAGCTGATACAAATCTGTTCCATTATAATAGACTTGAACATCTGACTCTTGATTAAACATGCCATAGAATATTTTAAAAAATGTCCATGAAGTTGCTTTTAATCAAGTATTAATTTCATCAAAACAAGAAATTGCTTAGAAAATATTTCATTGTTATTATTTAATATATCATTCAACTGCATGATTTTTTACTTGTAATTGATCAAAATGATTCATAACTCTATGGCTTGTTTAATCAAACTTTAGATGTCAACATCTCAGATATGCTTTAACGCTAGTCGCCAATTTCTAGACCACCTGTTGTTGCTTACACTAGTTACATCTAGATATTTATCTGAATTGTTTAAAATTGTATAATTATCACTGAACCCCCTTGCCACTAAACTCTTCCACCATTGTCTTTGATTATTGCCTCAGTATATTCTTGTCAAATAACTTTTTATTTTTAATTATTGCCTTCTCAGTATTTGAATTACATATTTTTTTTTCACATTTTCAGAAAACTCCCAACAGCATCAAGGGCAATAGTTAAACAACACCTATATGTATAGCAATGATATCTGTATGTTATGTTACCACTACATGTATATTGTACTTAGATCTATTTCGTTACACATTCCTTCTTAATTTGGTGCATGACATAATGAGTCTGATATAATTAGACTAACGAATGTTGACATGCATGACCTAATTCAAACCACAAATGGAGATGCATTTGTCTTTCATAAAGCGCTAAAATGTTTCATTTTTACTTTAACCAAGTTAATCAAGCACAAAATCAACTGTGTTTTTTAGAAAATTCTGTTCATATTTTATGAGATAAAAGTCTATCAATATATATAGGGTTTATTATAACATGAATTTTGATATCCAATTTATCAAAGAATGTCATTAGAAATTTCACTGTTGTCTTAGTAAAGGTTATACCATAGTTGACATTTCATTTTTCCATTATATTTTTATGATATAAGAACAAAAGAGGAAATTTATACATCAACATAAAAAAAGTCTCCCTTTGGTTAAAAATTTTATAATTTGTTGTTAGAAAAATAAGTCAGAAAAAATAGCAGGAAAATTAAGGTACCTTCAAGGTGAAAGTAATAAAAAATTAGTCTCCATTTTGGTTAAAATATTTATAATTTGTTTGTAGTAAAATCCACAACTTAAAGAAATCTAAAAGTTATGAAAAATAGCATGTGCCTCTTGAAATTAAAGTTGAGGTCAATGTTATAAGGAGTTATAATAATATTGTATATTTCATTGTGTTATAATCTTGCCTACAGTAGGCTATTCTAACTGTGTTTTTGTATACAAGCCGAAGGTTGTGAGATATATAATAGTATTTCAAGTTATTTACTGTATTTTAGTCAAAGAGCATGTTAATTTGACATGGATGTAACATAATATATATATATTGATGAATTTAATACTCATTTAAAACCACTATATACTACTAGATTCTCTATAAATATTGTGGTACATACTATCACATAATATACTATCAGATCCTGTATAAATATTGTGGTACATACTATCTCATAATATACTATCAGATCCTGTATAAATATTGTGGTAAAAACTATCACATATACTATCAGATCCTGTATAAATATTGTGGTACATACTATCAGATCCTGTATAAATATTGTGGTATATACTATCACATAATATACTATCAGATCCTGTATAAATATTGTGGTACATACTATCACATATATAAGTATTGTGGTACATGTACATACTATCAATTGGAAAGTTTGAAGAAATTGATGTATTTTAGAAATACAGAGTTAGTTTAAATTTGAATTGAAACACTTTGACAAATCTTCTGAATGTGAGATTTGAAGTAAAAGAGTTCATTTAGAGTGGAATGAGGGGTCTGTAAATATATTTCAAGTCTCTGGCCATAGATCACCATAGTTGGTTGAAACTTCTAACTAGAATAGTTGTAGTTGAGGTAGTTTGAGTGCCAAAGAGATGAAAGTTTTGTAATTTTACAATGAAAACCAAGCTATATATAATGTTAATTTTTGTTTCCTTTCAATTGTATATATTATCTATTTTCTTCGCATTTCCCGCCCTTTATTATAATATATGCAAATTAACTTTCAAATGATTTATTTTCTGGAGAAAACCCAAAATAAGACAAATGAACTTTTGAAAGAATATTGAATTGTTTGGGATAAATAAATTTAAGTACCAGAACGAAACTTTTCTTATTTTTATTTTTATTTTTATACGCCCACAGGAAATGTGGACGTATATTGCCGTCGCCCCTGTCCGTCGGTCCGTACACATTTGTTGTATCCACGATAGAGGCTACAGTTTTTATCCGATCTTAATGAAACTTGGTATACATGTATATATTGATGATATCTCGGTCAAGTTCGAAAATGGAAATTATCGCATGAATGGTTTTTGAGTTATTGCCCTTGACTTAGTAAAAACGCGTCAAATTTGGGTTGTATCCACAATAGAGGCTACAGTTTTTATCCAATCTTAATGAAACTTGGTATACATGTATATATTGATGATATCTCGGTCAAGTTCGAAAATGGAAATTTTCGCATGAACGGTTTTTGAGTTATTGCCCTTGACTTAGTAAAAACGCGTCAAATTTGGGTTGTATCCACAATAGAGACTACAGTTTTTATCCGATCTTAATGAAACTTGGTATACATGTATATATTGATGATATCTCGGTCAAGTTCGAAAATTGAAATTATCGAATGAATGGATTTTGAGTTATTGCCCTTGACTTAGTAAAAACGCGTCAAATTTGGGTTGTATCCACAATAGAGGCTATAGTTTTTATCCGATCTTAATGAAACTTGGTATACATGTATATATTGATGATATCTCGGTCAAGTTCGAAAATTGAAATTATCGAATGAACGGATTTTGAGTTATTGCCCTTGACTTAGTAAAAACGTGTCAAATTTGGGTTGTATTCACGATAGAAGCTACAGTTTTTATCCGATCTTAATGAAACTTGGTATACATGTATATATTGATGATATCTCGGTCAAGTTCGAAAATGGAAATTATCGCATGAACGGTTTTTGAGTTATTGCACTTGACTTAGTAAAAACGCGTCAAATTTGGGTTGTATCCACAATAGAGGCTACAGTTTTTATCCGATCTTAATGAAACTTGGTATACATGTATATATTGATGATATCTCAGTCAAGTTCGAAAATGGAAATTATCGCATGCACGTTTTTTGAGTTATTGCACTTGACTTAGTAAAAACGCGTCAAATTTGGGTTGTATCCACAATAGAGGCTACAGTTTTTATCTGATCTTAATGAAACTTGGTATACATGTATATATTGATGATATCTCTGTCAAGTTCGAAAATGGAAATTATCGCATGCACGTTTTTTGAGTTATTGCCTTGACTTAGTAAAAACGCGTCAAATTTGGGTTGTATCCACAATAGAGGCTACAGTTTTTATTCGATCTTAATGAAACTTGGTATACATGTATATATTGATGATATCTCAGTCAAGTTCGAAAATGGAAATTATCGCATGCACGTTTTTTGAGTTATTGCACTTGACTTACTAAAAACGCGTCAAATTTGGGTTGTATCCACAATAGAGGCTACAGTTTTTATCTGATCTTAATGAAACTTGGTATACATGTATATATTGATGATATCTCTGTCAAGTTCGAAAATGGAAATTATCGCATGCACGTTTTTTGAGTTATTGCCTTGACTTAGTAAAAATGCGTCAAATTAGGGTTGTATCCATGATAGAGGCTACAGTTTTTATCCGATCTTAATGAAACTTGGTATACATGTATATATTGATGATATCTCGGTCAAGTTCCAAAATGGAAATTATCGAATGAACAGATTTTGAGTTATTGCCCTTGACTTCGTCAAATTTGGGTTATATCCACGATATAGGCTACAGTTTTTATCAGAAATTCAAATTTGACGATTTTTTGATGAATAGTTTATGAGTAATTGCCCTTGACTAAGTAAAATTGCGTAAAAATTCATTTTCTGTAGACACTATAGAAGCTACAATTATCTATGGATTTTAATGAAACTTGGTATGAGCATTGGAATTGATAAGAGGGCGGTCATGTTCGCTTTGGACGATTTTGCGATAAACAGTTTTGGAGTTATTGCCCCTGCCTCTATATTTGTTGTAGACAAAATAGAAGCTACAATTTTCAATGGATTTAAATGAAACCTGGTGTGAGCATTGGAATTGATAAGACACAGTCAAGTTCGAATTTGATGATTTTTCGATGAACAGTTTTTTAGTTGTTGCCCTTGACTTAGTAAGATTGTGTCAAATTTTTTTTGTGGTTCAATAGAAGCTACAATTTTCAATGGATTTTGATGAAACTTGGTGTTTTTGAGTTTTTGCCCTTGACTTCAATATCCATTTAGTGAATGTTTTTGAGTCATTGCTCTATTTATTTTTCAAATTCAATGCTGCCAGTGGGCGTATGTTACCTTGCCTGGCAAGCTATCTTTATATGTGCTGTTGAAGATTGTCAAACCTACTAGTCGCAGATTTTGTGGCCAAATCACACACCCCATTCGTAATAGCTTCCTCAGAAACCATATTAAAACCTGCATTCGAGATACAATGGGCACGGGATACGGATAGTTGTTCAACGAACAGTTGCTCCCAAGGCAAATCGCTCATCGGACTTTTTGTGAGCAATTGTCCTCTTTATCATTTTTTTTTTCGGTAACTTTCCTGTTAACAACTGCCTTTCACTCTAATGGGTAAATCACTAACAAAATTGCTTATGTTTCTAACGTGGAAATACCCTGAGTTATATATTTCAAAGCCTAAATAATGCCTGGAATCTCCTATTAATCTGGCCATAATGACTTTCAGGAGCTATATCACTGCCGATCATGTTTACTGTTAATTTATTTGATGGTCGGAAATGAAACTGTTTATAAATACCGGAAGCTAGGACTCCACTAGTAATAAATAATATAATTACATTATTTCTACATAATTGATTTACTTGTAAGGTTAACAGAACTATATATATATGTTGAGATAGTGCACTAAGATGTAGTCCCAGACTTCCAGCCGAAAATAGTCTTGAAACATACGAAGAGTCAGCAAAGATTTGACTATGGTAGTTATGTCGTGAATCAAATATACGGAGATGACCACGGTTTTATCTAGTCACCAGTTAGAAATACAGTTACTTTTTCAGAAAGAGAGCGCGAGATCTCGACCAAGACAGTATTTCCCCTTCCTTCAAAGTTCAAAGAGTCTTTCCAGCTACAAGCCTACATCTCAATCATATGGCGAGGACGTAAGTTCCGTCTATAACGGAACGAAAAGTCAAAAGACGCCCTTCCCCCAAATGCGTATAAACCACATAGAAGAAGAGATAGAATAGTGAAGAAGAGATCATAAAACGTGTAGGTTTAATTTCAGGAATTTATTCAATCAAAATCAGTAATTCTTTAAAAAAAATACCATAAATTACTATAGTTAAGAGATATAGTCGTCGAAATATTTGTCCTCATACCGATATCGATCATTTCAGTTACTTCTTATCCCTAATGGCAAATATTTAGACGACTATTTCCCTTTCACTATATACTCAAATATGCTATTCTATAACACAACGTTTTATTCTTGATCGGCTTCGGCTTCTTCTTCATCAAATTCTCCCTCCTCTTCAGCTGTAGCATCTTGGTACTGTTGATATTCAGATACCAGATCATTCATGTTGGATTCAGCTTCAGTAAATTCCATCTCATCCATACCTTCACCAGTGTACCAATGGAGGAAAGCTTTTCGTCTGAACATAGCAGTGAACTGTTCTGAGATTCTCTTAAACAGTTCCTGGATGGCGGTGGTGTTGCCAATAAATGTTCCTGACATCTTCAATCCTCTTGGTGGAATATCACAAACAGCGGTTTTAACATTGTTTGGAATCCATTCTACAAAATAGCTGCTGTTCTTATTCTGAACGTTCAACATCTGTTCATCAACCTCCTTCATGGACATACGACCTCTAAACATAGCAGCTACAGTCAGATAACGACCATGACGAGGATCACAGGCAGCCATCATGTTCTTGGCATCGAACATCTGTTGAGTAAGCTCAGGGACAGTTAAAGCTCGGTATTGTTGGGATCCTCTTGATGTTAGAGGGGCAAAACCAGGCATAAAGAAATGGAGACGTGGGAATGGTACCATGTTGACAGCTAACTTCCTCAAGTCAGAATTGAGTTGACCAGGGAATCGGAGACAGGTGGTCACTCCGGACATGGTAGCTGATACCAGATGGTTAAGGTCGCCGTAGGTAGGTGTGGTCAGTTTGAGGGTACGGAAGCAGATATCATACAAAGCTTCGTTATCAATACAGTAAGTCTCGTCTGTATTTTCAACTAGTTGATGAACTGAGAGGGTAGCATTATAAGGCTCCACAACAGTATCAGATACCTGAAATACAAAACAATATAATAATAGGGATTGCTAATTTATTTCTCTAATGCTTTATAATAATCAGCCATCTTGAATTTGTCTTGGTATTTACAGTAGGAATCTTGTTCTTACCTTTGGTGAAGGACAGACGGAAAAGGTATTCATAATTCGATCTGGATATTCTTCTCGTATTTTACTGATGAGGAGAGTTCCCATACCAGAACCAGTTCCACCACCGAGAGAATGGGTCAGCTGGAATCCTTGAAGGCAGTCACAGCTCTCAGCTTCCTTTCGGACCACATCGAGAACGGAATCTACCAATTCAGCTCCCTCTGTATAATGACCCTTAGCCCAGTTGTTACCGGCACCAGATTGGCCGAAGACAAAGTTATCTGGTCTGAAGATCTGACCAAATGGTCCTGATCTTACAGAATCCATGGTACCAGGTTCCAAGTCGACGAGAACAGCCCTCGGTACATATTTACCACCGGTAGCTTCATTATAATAAACGTTGATTCTCTCCAACTGAAGATCGGAGTCACCGTGGTAAGTTCCTACTGGGTCAATACCATGTTCATCAGAGATCACTTCCCAGAACTGAAATAAAAGGATGGACGTGAAAAAAAGACACTTACAAAAAAAAAAAAAAAAAAAAAAAGAAAATCAACAGAGCATTTGTCCAAACAAAAATAAAGCAAAATAAGAAACAGACGGTTAAAGGGGAAAATGCGAGAATGAGAATTGATAAGCTATATTCTTAGGTTGAAGAGTAAATGACAACAAACAAGAAATGCATGAGGCAGTTTAAAGAATTGAGCTCAATTGATAGTATTCATTGTCAGTTTCTCGTCAGAATACATTCACTAAAGTTGAATTAAACAATTTAAAAAGGATAATCTTACCTTGGCACCAATTTGGTTACCACATTGACCAGTTTGCATATGAACGATTTCTCTCATGTTGGTGGTGGTTGTTCAACTTGAAAGTTGGTAGAAGATTGAAAAGTTAGGATTGCGATCTAGTGCTAGAACTGAAGGGTGAATGTTGAACTTTGCTGATTTGGAGTATTTTATAGGCCTACTCTCTGATCACCAAGGTTTCTCATGACTACCTTTTGTTGATTAACAACAAATCTTCTCATTAGTCCTATTGTCATAATATGGATTATCATAGAGATTAATGTTAATCCATTCACCACGGTTTAATCTTGTTATATACATGTACTATACGTGATTATAGCACATAATTCGACATACGGTTTTGACTTTTGATTTTGTGAATTTATTACGAGGTTGTTTGATTCAATGGCGACTTATATTTATCAATTTATTGCATATTCTTTTCACTTTTCAAAGTACATGTATTACAATTGGATTTTATGTAAGTGGTCTTCAGGATACACCACCGGCATGCTTACTATCCGGTTCCTCTGCTGATGTGTAGATTTCTTCTTTGATGTCGCTAGAACGTAAGGAGAAATGTGAAGATTATTACAACATTAAAACACAGACTGAAACACAGGTTCTTGTTAATCATTGAAATAATATTTTAATTTCATTACCAGAAGGGGTATAAATGAACTCAGACATTTGTTCTGGAGCAATGTTCCCAATGGCAACGATTTTTGTGCAGTATACATAGAGAAACCCATGCAGACCTTATTGCAATGATTATATTAATTGAATTTCCAGTCCACACATGGATTATAATAGAAGGTGTGTATAGAGACGCTATAAGAATAATCACAAATAAACTCATCATTGATCATACTTAGATTTGATCTTAATCTTTAAATATTGTCCCCAATATCTCCAAATCTTACATCTTCATAACATGTCCTTGTGACAGTGATGAATGAATAAACCCCGCTGGGACTCATTCATCTTTACCTTATCATTCTTTCTTACTATCTTCTTTCATCAACTTTCATTTACTAAAGTGTTCTTCAGCTCACATCAAACACCCATAATCTTATTTTTATGCAGGAACGGTCATAAACTTATATTTCATTGTTAAAACCAAAACTTTTATATTGTTATCTCATTTACTAGAGTAGAACTAGCTTCGAATATAAATTTTAATTCTATTTCACTAAGATTGATGATGGTTTTAAAAAATTTATACCGGCTCGTGTCTTATAACTTGATTAAATTTCCTAATATATTACTTGTGGCATTAGTATTCACCCAAAAACACCCGTTGATATCATAAAAGGTGCGTAAAATCCGAATTGAGGATTTTAGCTCTGCTACACTAGTTTATTGGTCCCCTCCACACGTTATCACCCCTTCCGCGTTCTGATAGAACAGCGCATTTAGTATGAATTCCTCAACAGAGTAAGCTCATGTCATTGTACTGACTTATTCCGCATTGCAAACCGCGTGGCTTTTCTTAGTCTACAAAAAGTAGGACAGTAAAACTCCATTCAAATCGTTCATTTGTGAGCAGGTTTGTTCGTTAATCATCTCCGTCAGAGATTTCACATAGCTAATAACACAAGTATCATGTTTATCATCTTAAACTAACCGAACAATAGTTGCATTTATAAATACATGTAGCTGTATATCCCTATCACCGACTACGTAAATAGCTGTGTATCCCGATCACCGACGACTTAATTAGCTGTATATCCCGATCACCGACTACGTAAATAGCTGTATATCCCTATCACCGACTACATAAATAGCTGTATATCCCGATCACCGACTACGTAAATAGCTGTATATCCCGATCACCGACTTCATAAATAGTGTATATCACGATCACCGACTACGTAAATAGCTATATATCCAGATCACTGACAATGTTTAGTGTAAATAGCTCTAAGTCACGAACAGTTGCTGTGTATATGACGGTCGCCTACTATGTATATATAAAATTCACAATTGGGATTATTTATTTCATTTAATGTTTGTCTATCACTGTCTGTCACAGAGACACCAGAGTCTACGACAATTACAGTTACTTTATCAGATTGCTTTAAAATGTAATAAATAATCAAAAGAGTCCTTTATGTGCTTAAACAAACAACTCCGACATCTTTTGAAATATAAATAATAACAAGGGACCTTTTTTAGGAATGGAATGAAACCCTTTGAGAAATTTAAGAATATTGTTTTCTTGTAACTTTTAAAAGAAATATTGTTGTTCCCTCATGATACATCAAAGTCTAGGAAATATTTTTAATGGCAAACTAAATTTATCAATATGTAGCAATTCTAAATGGATTTTGGTAATTAAATAGACAAAATGGAAAGTTTGTGTATCAGTCTTCATCGATAAAAACATAAAGTCATTTTATGACTAAACTTTTATAACACAATAGTTCGACATCAACTCAATTGCTTTTGAAATGAAGCCAAATCTACTGCATAGTGTCGTGGCTACTGATCATCATTGGTATTTTGAATATAAATGAAATAGAACAGAGAGTTCTTGATTTGTTTTAGGAGGAACACATCAAAAATTATGAGTCACAGTTTTATGATCCACCTGTGGGTTGTGTTTCTTATTTATTGGAAACTACATTTATCTGATAATATGAATGATTTGAAATCGTAATCTGAAATAGGTCAGCTGTCTGAAAATCAGTATGTAACAGGATCTGTTGTAATATTTCTAGTTTGATATTATGAAATAAGAAAAAATTTAACTCAGTTGAATATAAAATTTAATGAAATGAATCATGAACATGTGCGTTTCACATGTCAATTTCGTTACTGTTGGGAAATTTTACGTCAGCATTACAATTTAATTGTCATATGCAGTAGCGAATAGTAGAGGGGAACTGAGAACCTCTTAATAGTCTACTTCCTCTTAATAAATGAAAATTTGAAAAATTGCCTTTGTTCCGTAAAAATTAGTGATAATCCATTTAAACTAAGTAATTTTGAAAAGAAGCGTTTATCGATAAACTAGTTTGAAGGGATATTACGTCGTAGCATGAATATAAATTTTTACTTCTCAAGAATGGTCAATATGATTATATATTCATCAGTGAACTTACCTGGTGTCATAAAGTAAAAGAATCCATTAAAATCTGTAAAACTCACAAAACTAAGTCATTTTTTAAAAACGCTTAATCAAATCATTAAGCGTTTTTCAATAATTAAATGCATCTTTATGGATAATTACATAGTATTTTGGATAATTATTTCTTTCTTTTTACGTTATTTATGGCAGCAGGTATATTCACTTATGAATAGAGCTCTTGTTGGTCAAGTTTCAAATTTTATGTTGATTTTAAGACCTATAATCCCTTTAATGAATACAGCGTCCTATATAGAGATTATATTCATTAGTCATGGCTCCTGGTAAGTCCAATCGATGAATATAATTTAATCATATAATATTATGTTCTTATTGACCATGTTTTAATTTTATGTCCAGTCTAAGAAAATGTATCCCTTTAACTAGCACAATAAAGTACTTAGTAAATCGGCCCAGAACAGTCATAGAAATTATCTACTCTCATAAAATTCTTTTTAAAATGTGCCTTATCTTAAAACGATTGTGTTGAATATAGAAGATGTCATGTACAACCAATGTTTTGGACGACTTCAATCTTCTTTCATTTGTTTCAATCGGAATGTAACAAGCCGACAGTAATGGAGAACACGACATAGCTGATGTGAACAAAGAAAATAAAAAATAAACTTCTATTAATTCTATAATTGAGATTTGAGAAAAAACCCGAAATGTGTCGAAAGAAAGATTTTTTTACATTGTACATTTCAAATTTGAGTGATGAGATGGTTATAGAACACTCTGGAGTCTGAATTGTTTTAAATCTCTCAAGCTTTTATAGTGTATATACTGTTTAATTTTGCAGTTTACAATAGATCAATACGATAACTAAATAACGTATAGTATGTGTCAACAAGGCCCTATATCCCAGTTAAGGGTGTTATAAGAGATGCTCCCCTATAAAAGCACTGGCCTAGGTCACAAGTAGAGACTATGCTATGAAATTCAGTAACATCAATTTGAAAAGAAATTATCAACTTCTGGAGAAATTTACAAGACAAAGCAATGATAAAAAAATGCAAAATGATTACTTCTGGGAGATATTGAAATTTAATTTACCATGTACAAGGTTTTTATTCCTTTTCCCAGTGTAAAGTTATGCTCATGTCAAGTGGACTTATTCTTGAAAAATTAAATTAAGACGGTTTATATGTTCTATCTAATTAGTCAATCATTAAAATTGATTTTAAATTTAGATTTGTTATCTAATCCGTTTACTGAATTTCTTTACTGGATTTTATTTAAAAAAAAGAAAGAAACAACTTTATTTTATAAGGATAACAACTTAGGTTCATAAGTCCGCCTTGACTAAAATAGGTTAAGTTTCGGAGAAGGCCCCTGAAAATACATCCTCCGACACATCTACCAGTTATGAGGCAGTGAGTTATTTGGTTTTAATTGGTGGCAATAAGGTGCAGTTCCTCTAGGGGCACCTGATACAACTCTGCAAAAAGGTTTGTCAACTCCATCTTCTCTATATTTCATATTATTATTCCAACATCATGGTAAATTACTTAGTCGAGGTTGGTTCTTTCTTCATTTCTCTAAGAGCTGTACGTGTTTCTATTAAAACCTACCATGTCTGAGGGTGCATATTGGATAACAATGTTATTAAGCATGGACAAGGATTCTAATTAAAGAAAGTTGGAAGAAAATCAGCCTTTCATTTCCTTTAGTTTGTCTGGTCAGTTAATATTCGAAACTGTCCTATTTTTTAGGCACGAAAATTACTTCAGTTAACATAAAGTCACTTTCCTGAACTAGCGGGATGGATCATTGTCAAGAGGTTTGATCATGAACCTATTTGTAAAGCGAAGAACTGAAAACCTACTAGTTTCTCCACTGTTTCAACTTTTTAATGACAATATTAGCCCATTGCATATACATCTACTATATGATAACATAAAAGATCCAAGAAAGACCTTTGCATGCTGAAGCATAGCACGGATAATAGCGGGTACTGTTCGAAAAACCTGGTAAAAATTCTTTCATCACGTCAAATGATCATTACCATTTACTAGTATTCAGAGGCTTTTCAAATTTTCTTGGAGAACGGTCGCTTTCTAGAACAATGTTGTAGAGTTCTCAAGTAAGTATGTTTGATGTTTTCGTTCTGTTTGTTTTCTACATGTTGTTTGAAACTTGAATCATTTGTTCCGTCCAATCGTTTAGGCTATTTTCAATTTTCCGTTTTTTCTCTATTCTATCTTTTCATTTTAATACTCAGAAAGTGTCTTCGCTGGCCTTGCTTTCCACTTATTTCATTCGGATAACGAATCATTCACAAGTACTGCCCTTACCTCATCAGGTATACGATAACATTCCGAGATGACGTCATATGAATGAAGGCGTATAAGAATTGATTTTGTATTTTATTATTAGTGAGATAAAACTTATTTAAATTAATTCATAATGTTTTTACAAAGTGATATTTAAACGTTTTATTGCCTTTTGCTAGAGATAATAAATGGAATACCAAAATGCCATTGTTGTTATGCATGCGTGCATACTTAACACAGAGTCCGGTTTTGTACCGAATTAACAGACTGGATGATAAAAAAAAAGATCAACAACTTTTGAACGATATTTGAGACTTGACGTACATACCTATGGTAGTACCCTACCGAGGGAAATCCCGTCATAAATTGCCTTATTACGAGTTAATTAAGGTTTTGTGGGACCATCTGGTATTTTCCCCAGTCATTAGAACACCTACTTTCTATTGATATTCTATAAGTATTACCGGTCAAATTATGTTATATATGTATGAAAATAAGGGAAACCAACTTTAAAGGCAACCCTTTAATTAATTCTTTGCCTTTAGTTTTATATATATGGTCGTTCGTAAACTTAGTTTTGCACTTAAAGTTAAGTTTTATTGTCGCAATATTAATCTGTAGGTGATCTTTCTGGATAAGATTGACTATATTTCAACAAAACCAACAGCTAGTTTCTATTGTACTAATGTGTATACATGTTTGTCTATATCATAAGCCGCCCTAAATTTTAAAACAGATGCTACTTGTGAAACAATTCACTACAAATTCTTTAGTTCTCATAGCGACAACTACTGCATCAACCAGATACTTAAAGCGTTTTTTCCTAAACACAGTCAGTCAATAAAAAATAATAGTAGTATATGAATGAATGGCAAGGTTCAATATGAAAGTATTACTATTGTTGACTGGTCATAGACAAATCAAATAGTACTATCAATTTATATTTCTTTATTTTGTCATTATCTTCACCAGTTCATTATTTGATAACGATTAATTATACTCTATAGCGCGAGTGGTTATTAACATTATAAACAGTATTTCAATTCTCCTCCCATACTTTGAAAGGAATACATACTGTAGTCTAAGCGATACAAACGTTTTCAGTTTAAACATAAGTCTATATTAGACCTTTCCTGGTCTCACTTTTGTAGAATTTTTGTAAAGTGTCAGTCTATAGTGAGTGGTTATTAAAGGATGAACATAATATTTAAGTTCTTAAGATAGGTCAATATGAGTATATGGTGTCATAAAGTAACAGAATTCCTTAAAATCTGAAAACTCTCAAAACTAAGTCGTTTTCGAAAAAACGCTTAATCAATTTATTTAGCGTTTTCAATCATCAAATGCATCTTTATGGATAATTACTTAGTTGGATATATTTTTTATGTTATTTATGGCAGCAGGTATATTTACTGATAAATAGAGCTCTTAGTGCTTATTGACCGCGTTTAAAATGTTCAAATTTTATGTTCATCCTAATATGTTAAATATAAACAACAATATTTTAATTCTTCTCCCACACCTTGAAGGAAAATAGTCTACAGTAATTAAAAGCAGTAGCCTAGACCTTTTCTTCATGCCGTGTATTCTTAATTACAAAACATCATAAAAATTACTACGTGCAAAATGATTGAAAATTCCGTGACATCATGAAATTTTATTATATTAACTAAATTCCTCTCAATTACGAAGTTTGATTGTAAAGATTAATGCGGTAGAAATTTGTTATGATTTCGGACGTGATGAAGAGACTATGGAGGTATGTAGTTTTCTAGTAACTTTATTAAGACGGTAGAAAGGAAGAAGCCTAAAGACCACTTTGAACTCTTTCTGGCTCTCTCGGGATCTCCACGTCATCTATACTGTACACTGAATGCGCTTCCTCCTAAACTATTCTGATGCAACCTCAGTCTCCATCAACTAATGTAGGCGACATAAATGACATACAATTCATCGATACAGCAACATTTACACAAGTCATACAACAAATATTATTTTTCATTAGCAATTGTCATTATATCTATTGTCAAAACTCAGATTGTTGCAAGTCTCGGGGGAAAATAACAGCAAATTATCAAACGTCGTATTAAAATATATCAATTACTGAATCACATATCATTATATCCTTCAAGTCTAATTTGGTATGCATTGTGGCGGCTTCTGGCTGAGTTCAGTGCCAACTTGAGAGCAGTAAAGTTTACTGTTCGTGTGCTCTTCTTAGTTTATATCACTCAATTTCTACTTGCTGAAGTGAATTTTCATTGGATCAATAGAACGTCGTCTGCTTACGGTTTGTATAAAGGCGCGTATTTTGTTGAAGTTGTATTGGAGTCAGATCACTCTCATGTTGTGGATTAATGGAGAAACTTAAGTGAGAGAAATAATTAGATGTTAAAAGACTGGACAAACGTGGACGTTGTCAGTGGGTGAATTATTATAGCATCTTTTCTCTGTAGGCCAACAACGAATTTTAATATTTAAAAATTGATCATGACTTCATTAAAAGAAATATGTTTGTGGATTCCATTTGTATTGTTATCTTTAACTAGACTAATTTCAGGTAAGTTATTTTCTTTAAGTATGGAATATTAGTAAAATATTTGCTTTACCAAATGAAAAAAGCTCAATTTCTACAGTAGATCGTTTCAGGTGAAATAAAACTTTTTCGTCATTCGTTGATCATTTGCTTCGCTTTACACCTCAATATTAAAGAAACGATTGTACAATTGAAATACTTATCGACAGGTTGCAATGAGCCGTATCGACGTATATCGCTTTACCTGTATCATTATTATTAATATTTTTCCATTAAAACATCTAAGGTCATCAGTAGATATGATAGAGGAGCATTTGAGACTGAAAAAAGGTTTTCAAATTATGTTTGTTATAATCTTATGCATACTCGTATATGAAGTGGTATAACATGTTTTTTGACGAAGTCCCTGCTGGTGGACATAGAATGTTGTACTCTACTCTTTGCGAACGTCTTCACGCTTCCTTCGAACCAGAATCACTCGTGCAGTAATTGGTGTACTATTTGAGGTCTTTTGTAATTGTCACCTGTGAGTGAAGGTGTATTTAACTCTTCAATGGTCTTCCTTTAACCCGAAATCAACTTAAGGACCTAGTTGTCACCAGATGCAAGATCGTTACTCCACTGGCTGATTCGTTAAGGAGATTAATTCTATATTGGTCATATCTCACATTGAGTTGTTTTACCTGTGACCTATAACCTATATTGGTCAGATCTCACCTTGAGTTGTTAAACTTGTAACCTAAAACCTATAATGGTCAGATCTCACATTGAGTTGTTATACCTGTAACTTAAAACCTATATTGGTCAGATCTCACCTTGAGTTGTTATACCTGTAACCTATAACCTATATTGGTTAGATCTCACCCTGGGTTGTTGTACCTGTAACATAAGCTTTTCCTGACCAATACTGAAAACGTGTTACAAGCGCAATAGAAACTTTAATCGGTGTTTTTGCGCTATATAAATTTAGTGATTATTATTATTATTATTATTATTATTTTATAACTTATATTGGTCAGATCTCACCTTGAGTTGTTATACCTGTAACCTAAAACCTATATTGGTCAGATTTCACCTTGAGCTGTTAAACTTGTAACCTAAAACCTATATTGGTCAGATTTCACCTTGAGTTGTTATACCTGTAACATAAAACCTATATTGGTCAGATCTCACCTTGAGTTGTTATATCTGTAACATATAACCTATATTGGTCAGATTTCACCTTGAGTTGTTATACCTGTAACCTAAAACCTATATTGGTCAGATTTCACCTTGAGTTGTTAAACTTGTAACCTAAAACCTATATTGGTCAGATCTCACCTTGAGTTGTTAAATTTGTAACCTAAAACCTATATTGGTCAGATCTCACCTTGAGTTGTTAAACTTGTAACATAAAACCTATATTGGTCAGATCTCACCTTGAGTTGTTCAATTTGTAACCTAAAACCTATATTTGTCAGATCTCAACTTGAGTTGTTATACCTGTAACATAAAACCTATATTGGTCAGATCTCACCTTGAGTTGTTATACCTGTAACCTAAAACCTATATTTGTCAGATGTCACCTTGGGTTGTTAAACTTGTAACCTAAAACCTATATTGGTCAGATCTCACCTTGAGTTGTTATACCTGTAACATAAAACCTATATTGGTCAGATCTCACCTTGAGTTGTTAAACTTGTAACCTAAAACCTATATTGGTCAGATCTCACCTTGGGTTGTTAAACTTGTAACCTAAAACCCATATTGGTCAGATCTCACCTTGAGTTGTTAAACTTGTAACCTAAAACCTATATTGGTCAGATCTCACCTTGAGTTGTTAAACTTGTAACCTAAAACCTATATTGGTCAGATCTCACCTTGGGTTGTTATACTTGTAACCTATAACCTATATTGGTCAGATCTCACCTTGAGTTGTTATACTTGTAACCTAAAACCCATATTGGTCAGATCTCACCTTGAGTTGTTAAACTTGTAACCTATAACCTATATTGGTCAGATCTCACCTTGAGCTGTTAAACTTGTAACCTATAACCTATATTGGTTAGAACTCTTTCCATTCCGAGTGCCGGTAGTAATTAAACCTCACGTATATATAACTAAGTATCTTATCGTATTAATATTTTATCTTTCTTACCAAGCTAGTCAATAATACTACAAAGAATCTTTCATGTAACTTTTTTAATGTGCACAATAGTTTTCTACTTGTGGTCTATAAACATTTACCAATGTTCTAATTTACGATTGAAAATCATAAAAGGCACCAAATGTTTAACCAATACCAACTCTTGTGAATGAACCAACACCTTATGTACACTTGCTATCTACCTGTTAAATAATGTTGATAATAGACTAAATGCTCATGGGAGCGTTGGTAGTTTCATTAAAGATCGTATGTGCTTTGAATGAGACTAAATTGATTTGCACAAAGTCTTAAGGCCTTTTGGTACTGACCAAGTGTACTATCGTTGATGGATTTGTTCATTTCCAAAAAAAAAAAAAAAGGCTTACATGAAAAAAGCGTCTAATCTTTCGAATGGGACAATAAACCGAGGCCCCGTGTACTAAAAGGTTCTGCACGTTAAAGATCCCTTGGCAGTTGGAAATCGTAAAAGGAATAGGTTATTGTCGCTGTCCTGGCAAAATTTCTGTCATTTCACCCTGCATGCCGTTGCCCGTTCAATTCATCTTTTTCTTGCATTTCAAATAATGTCCAGCAGTCAATTAGAAGATAAACACTTTCTGTTTTAGATTTAGAGGGGGTTTATTCGATATTTAACCATGCTTGAATCATTAGATCCCGAGACCGCTTGCTTGCTTGTTGTTATTTGTGGTACAATTTTAAATAACAACATTACGTGGTATAACTTGACGTTAAAATTAGTTGTATGCAAGTCATGTATCATGACAGACGTTTTGGGCTAAACTTAAGTCACCCAATCTTCATTTAATCAGTAGAATCTTTACCACAAATGATTGTGTTCAGTAGAATTTACAGTGTAGTAATTCCAGATTTAACATGCCAATTATTGCTGATTTCAAGAGTCTATTCATTCAATAAATCGTTTTCAAATACCGAGTTTCTTTCAATACCGGGAAATAAAATCTCGGCACCGTGAAACTAGAGTGGCTCTCAAGTTATTCTTTGTAACACAATAACTGCTTCTTAAGTGAAAACTGTTGAAGGAAAGAATTTGTTTATGGTTTAAAGTGTGCTCATAATGGACTAATATATTCTACTTTCTAGTATTTATACTTTCAAGAAAAACAATAAGAATTCGCTGTTATTAGATTGTCACCATGTTTAAATCTCGATTTTAATGGAAAATTTAAATCGATTTAATTTCAGTTTTTTATTTTGTTTGGAGCGTTATTTAAGGTATTTTGGTTTGGTTTTGAAATAAAGATTCTAGCGAGAATGTACCCTGTGGGTCTCTTAGAGTATGCCGTATTCGATTCGGGGTACAACGCACCAAGTAATACCCAATCATATCAACCTCACCTTCATTTCGAATATAACTTTTCTAAAAGGCGATAGTACTATATAAGAGGTCCCGTGTGTAACAGACCAAGCCTTTATGAACCTGGAAATGAATTGCTGATCTCATCATTGGAATCTTCATTGACTGCTTTAACTTGTTTGAATGACAGTTATTCATTCATGCATTCAAAATCAACAAAAGAGCTTTCAATCTGTAATTTCTATTGAGAACTATAGATTACTAAGATCAATGATGCTAATGTATAACATGTATAGAAACGATGTCTAGTGACATGAGAGAGGTTGTCTGTTGATGTTCGTTTATTCTAGAGTATAATTTGTTACATAATTCTATATACATTAAAATGCCAACGGAAAGACCCCTTCGTAGATACACATTATTGGAATATTTGGCTCTAAGCTTATCATCTGAATTCAATTCCAGTGAAAATCACTTTCAAATAATAAAATAGTTTACCTTATCCTATACGTACATATCTAAGAAACGCAGAACTGTTTCTATATTGTTGGTCTGATAGACATAAGATGAAATCAATTTGCTTTTTTAATTGTATTCACCGTTTTATTTCTGTTTAAATACATTAATTTTTCACCTTTAATAATTAATAGTAAGTTCCAGTATATTATTCATGTACTTATATCTGTTTTAGGTATTTTCATTAGTTTTGTATTCATGTATTCGTGGGTTATTTTTTTTTTATCTCGTTGTATTTTTGTACTAATTTTTGTATTATATCATGTATCCAGCTACAGTATGTATTTACTTTACTGTTAAATAAATAATAATATTTAAATTTTAAACCAGCTTTCAGACAAATATTGTCATATATATTTCAAAGGATACTTTGTAAATCTGCAAGATGGCCACTTGATCCTTTGAACTATGCTTTTTGGGTTATAAAGTTTTAAAGTTATCTGAAATAAACATTTTAATGAACAGTTTCTCTGTTTGAACAAGATTGATGCAATAAAACAATTCTGCAGGCTAAAAAATCACATAAACGTTCTTTTATAAAGAGCCCATTACAACTACTTGTTTTTTCTACAAACCAAACATCTCACTTTCTCCTAATCAAAGTTTATCGCCTTTTCAACTGAAAATCAATCCATTGAGAGCCTTTTATCTGATCTGGAAACGTTTTCAAATGATCTTAGTACATAAATGGTATTGATGGCAGAAAGAACTTGTTTCAAATCCGATGCTTTACATAAAAAATACAATAAAAAAATAGAAATATTGTATTTTTCTTGTGCTGATTAAATTTGTGATTTTCTACGAAGTTTAATGTTCTAATGGATATTTCTATAAAACTGCTATATGGTTAGTTAATTTTCTTCACTCTAGTTATATTTCAATAAACAACAAGAACGTTATGTCAGTTTCTCATTGATGGTTTAATTCTGACATCACGCAGTGCATGATCGCCAGTTATATTCTGTATTTTAACTCGGATTAGGATAACCAATTCTTTTATCACTTCCTAAAGCCTTGAAACTTTTCTTAAAAGCTTTATGTGGGCGAATTTCTTATTTTCTTAAAGGGATACTGTGTCTTAGCATGAACATAAAATTTTAGTTCTCAAGAATGGTCAATATGACTGTATTTTCATCAATGAACTTACCTGGTATTATAAAGAAATAGAATCCCTCAAAATCTGGAAAACTCACAAAATTTAATCAATTTTGAAAAACGCTTAATCAATTTAGTAAGCGGTTTCAATAATCAAATGCATTTTACGGATAATTACTTATTTTTGGATATTTATTTATTTTTTATGCTATTTATGACAACAGGTATATTTACTGATGAATAGAGCTCTCATTGGCCAAGTTTAAAATTTTCAATTTCAAATGTTTATTCAAAGACCTTTACAGTTATTTCATAACAGAAACAACGAACAACGGGCGTGAAATTGAAACGGTGCAAAAAGAAATAGTATACGTACAAAGACTTTTTTCTTTTGTAAATTATTTTGAGAACCGTGCAAAATATTTCTAATTCACAATTAATTATTTCTACAATCAGTCTTCGAACTTCCGTTCCTGGCTATTTATCGACGGTAAATAAAAGGTGTATAACGTGAGGAAATACAAAAATATCCTTTATTTAATTCATTTATTCATTGCTTTCAGATATACAGTAATTAATATTAATATATATTAATATATTTTCCCATATAATTTATTCGAGTATCATGCAAACCTGCTTTTCTCGCGTTTGAATTGTATGAAAGCAGACTGTTATATAAATAAATGATTTCCTTCTGAATGTGTCCGTTCTTTGATGATTCTCGTTATTTGGGTTTTATTTGTACAAAAGAGGCAGATTAACAAACTAATACTAGCGTCTGGATATAAGTAAATTATAGATAGAAAGATTATCATGTCTCTTGTTAACGTAATGTAAACGACAAGTTCTTTATTATGAGTTTAAAATTCAATAAAATAGGAATTAGTATAGCTTGTGTTATTTGTCGTGTAGATTCCATTGATATTGACAGTGTTTAGAAGATCAGAGAACTGATAATCCTATAATGATTACCGGTTTCTAACTCGTCTGTTTCTAGTTACTAACATTTACATATTGACATGGAAGGATGTTCAGAAAGGAATAAGCATAACCAATCTTGAAAACCCACCTGTACGTTTGAGTGTTAAAGGTCCAATTCTATGTGTCAGTTCAGTTAGAGTAATTCAGACTCATGTAAAAAGGGATACCAATATCGTATCTACAACACCATAAAACATCGCAACAAAATACCTAAAAAATATCTTAACAACATACCTACACATCTCAACAACATACCAACAACATACCTACAACATACCTACAACATACCAACAACATACCTACAACATCTCAATAACATACCTACAACATACTAACAATATCAAGACCATACTTTTCCATCAACACCCTACCCAACACAACACTGTTCAAACCCCCTTCAACAACCATGAATTCCACAGCACTTGGACATTATTTGTTCAACTCTTCTCATTTCTTTTACTTCACAGTAGCTGTTCGTAATCATAAGGCAAACGCAAACAAAAAATCACTCACTTCGCCATCCGTTTAGGAACTTTTTGAGTTTTATGACATAGGCAAGCAGAAAATATGATTTGCAGGCATTCACTAGCAACAGAAAGCATTCATAGTGTTATGCTTGTGTTGTACCTCGAATGCAATAACCAATACCCAATACCCATGTTTGTTTCATGTTTAACAATGAAAGTAAATGATTCTACAATAGCTGGTTGATTAATTTATCATTTATTAATACAATAATTACTATATTTTATAAAAAATCCATTTACAATTCTCCCACACTTAATTATAGTAATCAATAGAACGTTAGTAGAAGACAAATCAGTCGGAACACAATTTCTTTTTTATTTCCCTGTTCCTGTAAATTGTTGTTTAACACGAATAACAAGAAAAATAGAGATCAATCTTACATCAATAGCTTATCACAAAATCTTAAGATTTTGCCGAACAATTATATTGGGTCTTTATGATTTAAAATGCCAAGACAAAATTTTCAAACAGAAAATAACAAAGAAAATGTATTTGACCTTGCACATATTCTGACTGGATATAAATAAACCAATTCAGAGAGGAAATGGAATTGGCTCCTGGTTCCGTGAGAGCATCAGATCATTCAGAAACACATTTTCACTTAAATTTCCGGATATTATGGGAATTATAGAAACTGTTGTGTTTTTACATTGGTTGGTATTTTTTTTTAACAATAACAGTTACTTTGCATCATCTTTTCTCTGTTATAAATTCGTCACAATAAAATATAAATTCAATTATAGCTAGATTCAATAGAAGGCAGGTACAAACACATATTTCTTATTCGAATTCTCATTTACATGAGATGGGATGATTTATTTTACAAGAATAGAATGTGAGAAGTGCCACGGATGGCTGAAATTGAATTATTGGTGATATGGTAAAACATATTCAACTTCTGTATCCTACTTCGTTAAAAGCAAAAACTTTTAATAGTTTAGTTACAGCGCACAGGCTTTCCTAAATGGGTATAAATTGGATCGTTTGGTTTTAAAATATAGACAGAACGATACTCATTTGCCATGTTTCTGCTTACCGGAAGTGAATTCGCCATGTTTATTAATTATTCAATGCTAAAATTACAACTAATAAACAATATTCTTATCAATAAAGAGTCTATTATTCTCATTCCTTTCACTAGATTACCTCTAGATTGTTCTAAAATAATTACAAATTTATCTAAACAACCGTTCTATTCTCTTGGTACACAACTCCAACGCAACCTGTTTCTTCCTTGACATTTTGACAGACTAACAATAACCGGTCTGAGATTGTTTTTTTTTATCATTAAAGTGAGGGGGTGGTGAAATAGTTATTAGTATAATAACTACTTGTGGTGGACATGCGACCATTATACTTCAATAAAAAAATAAAACAAGCAACGCAATATGCAGTCTCACTAATTTTCATTTACTTATCTTGACTGCTAAAACTAAAAAAAAAAAAATCGAAAAAGCCCCATGCATTATATTTGCCTGGTTTCATTATGAAATACTTCTTCATTGGTAAGCTTTTATGTGTACTGTACATTTATAATTCACTTGCTGATACTAATGTAGATATACACGCATTACAATAAAGCTGATTTCATTCTGGTTTCATTTTGGGGTTCCAATAGTATTTAGGCTTTAGTAATTATTTTTTGTGTAGCAAATATTACTATTGTTTTTATAAATTTTTCTAATAAAGTTTGTGGATTGCGAAATGATCATTATAACAGTAGCAATATCTAGAAATAACATGCAACAACGCTAATCTATGTGTAGGCCATTATTCTTTCTCAGTAAAGATATAAATGTGTTGTAGGGGTTTCTATCATTGATTAAAAAAAGGCCAGGATCAGCAATAAATAATAAATATCTAACATTCATCTGTTAATCTACAACCATCAATTGACAGGCAATCTTTATCGATTCTATAGCAATAGTCCGTACATACTACTCATCATTATCTGAATATTAATATAGATATAGGTATATATAATTACTTTTCAAATGCAAATACCTTATCAATCAAAGTTTACTGTAATAAGGTCTATTGGAGAGTTTTCGTGATCCACTTCCGGTCAGACGTTGACTAAAATTAAGCTAACCTTCACAAATTGCTATAAAAATTACCACCAGAGGCAAGAAGAGGCAGATATTTGGCTCTAGGCAGAGAGGGTGCTACGGCGCAAGGTAGACCTAGTGTCCTTACAGAACTCAACACAAAGTAATAATAGCAATGATGTCTTCCACTTTTGGACTTAAAGATGATGTAGAGCAACTTATTGGGATTTGGCTGAATAAAATAGTGACTAGCTTCTTTTCAAAGAAAACAGTTCACCTCCTGGTTGATGTCAAGACATGCGATAACCTAAAGGTACGTGGTTTAACATCAACCAACAACTCACCTAGAGTCCTGTGTGTGCTGTGATAGTTTTTATCATACGTCAGCTTACTTTTTAAATACGTTTATAGTGTTAATCGTTAGGCAATTACAGAATACACAGGTCGACATTAACAATCATGTCCTACAACTAGGGTCTTTTCCATACAGTTACTTTATGAAAAAATACTCACGTTCGGAAATTACTGCCTTAAGCCAAAATGGGGAGATAAGTATTTTTTAGAATTTTTTTTTCCATTGAAAAAGTCGATTATTTATAGTAAATATAGTTGAGGTTGTTAAACATGCGACTAAGCCTTCCAGTTATGTAATGCATTTTAAAACTTTTATTAATTTATCTATTGAAGGATGGTTTTAATAATATTTTTACTATATGGGTTATAACAAAGAGCCTGGTTTTATTATTAATGACTTTTGCTACCTTTCGGTATAGAAACCTTGTGTCCAATGGATGTTGTTGTTTTTCCTGATATTTTATTAATATTTTAACAATAGTTGTTGATTATTTGATCAATACATTACTTTTCAAGAGATTAAACACGTCCCACACTGGGACTGTTACTTGTAAAACATTAATCCAGGGAGAATCGGACGTGTTGTTTGCTCAATACGATGGTCACGACGTAACAACTCTTGACAATATAGGGATTTAAAGACTAACAAAATCATATAACCATGGTGATACATGAATGTCTCGATTGTCGGAGTAATGGTCTAAGATGAAACCGTGGTAGGTTAGGACGAGGCAGTCAGCAAGATTACAATTGGTTACGTTATGGGTAAATACCGAATATTGTGTAATGTTTAGCTCTCTTAGATACCTATCGATCTTAACTTCAGATGTTATATTATTATTACGAGTTTGCAAATTCACTGTAAAATAAACTACATAGCCATATAGCCATATGTGAATTTTTATACCTCCAGCATAATTGCCATGCTTCTATCACCCGAAAGAAGAAAAGTGTGACAATGTGACGCCGTCACACCTTCATACCGTTACACACACAATTGCAAAACGTATTTACTGACTGGCACTTTCTCGTCTTCACGGATATGAAGATATATATATTCATACATAGATTTGTCAACATATAATTCAATATGACAACATCGTAAGGTCATTTTTAGTCTGATAATGTCGTGTGTATGGCGAAATACTTAACTAAACTAAATTAATGTTGTCAACGTGAAATGCGCTGTTAATTTTTGTTTTGTTATGTGGGCTCTTTCTACTGATTTCGTGGGAGCTTATTTTGAGATTTTCGAATTAATGACGTTACGAACCATATGTACTTTCCAAATTTTAGGCTGTACACATTTTGATGCATGTTGGCTTTTTGATTGAATTAGTTAAATTGAATTTAATTAAGTAAAAAGAGTTTGTAGTTATAGAAAAAGAGTGTCTAAAAACAATATGAAAGATAAAAGTGAAGATATACGACAAGCTGTATTCAGAGAGAACATAAACATTTCCTTTTTATTTGATTCACCTCTCTTGAGCTGTCTGGCTTTTGATTAAATCAGCCGGTGTAAAGTTGTGAAGCTAGTCAACCGCTGGATTACTTCTATCTTCTTGCACATTGCTTGGTTTGTCTACAAATCTATATAGGAAGTAGAATATAAAATTATTTGGTTGTATGAGCTTAAAACAAGAAAAACTTTTTAAACCTTTGACTTCATTATTATTTTATCTGTTAAACGAAGCCCTTCATACGTGGCTTAACAATTTGTTGTAGACCTTAACACAATGGTGTTCGATGAAATATTGCGAAATGTAAGTTTAAAAAAAAAGGGAAAATTCTTCCATAACAACACAATCTTCTTAAATATAAAATTATTACTAGTAAGAAAAAGATTCATAATCCAATTTACCGAGAGCAAGAAATTGTGAGATTTCTATTATTGCTAAGAGCTTAACAGAAGTACATTTTCGCTTTAAGAGGGCAATGTTAGATGCTACCAACAGTAATTGTTAACAATGGCTAACAAAGCAAGCAAAGGTTACCATTTATATTGTTTCTATGAACTAACAAAAGTTACCGAGTTATATCAGCTAAAAACGGTTACCAACTATATAGTTTCTAGCAGCTAACAAAAGTTACCGGGTTATATTACTTCTATCAAAAAGGTTACCAACTATATAGTTTCTAGCAGCTAACAAAAGTTACCGGGTTATATTACTTCTATCAAAAAGGTTACCAACTATATAGTTTTCTAGCAGCTAACAAAAGTTACCGGGTTATATTACTTCTATCAAAAAGGTTACCAACTATATAGTTTTCTAGCAGCTAACAAAAGTTACCGGGTTATATTACTTCTATCAAAAAGGTTACCAACTATATAGTTTTCTAGCAGCTAACAAAAGTTACCGAGTTATATTACTTCTAGCAGCTAACAAAAGGTAACCAATTATATTGCTTCTAGCAGCTAACAAAAGTTACCTGTTGCTATTGCTTCTAACCAACACTAACAATTATATACCTTCTAGCATCTAACCAAGGTTAACAATTATATTGCTAAAAAATAAATTGTCTTTGAAAGAAGGATCCCGTCGAGAGCACGACGTTTAGATTTTATCATTGTCTTTCTGTCAAATTCTAAATCTGATGTTAAAAGTAAAAAAAAAACACAGGTTCTTAATTAATTGGAACAAACCATTTGTCGCGGAGTTAACAATTGACGAACGTTTTATGACATTAAATTTAGAAGTTTTTCAGTGATCAGTATTAATCTATGCCAGCGAAAGGGGTTAGTGTTTAACTGTTTTGTGTTAAATGTCACTTGAAACACACCTTATTTCTGAGACGGAAAATGTGTGTAGCTCTCTCTGCTTGGTTAACAACGTCACAGATGATTCCTTGAAATTTATGATGATGTGAGAATCTAATTTCATCATCGTTGATATCGCTTTATTTTTGACGTATTCACACCAGAATAACTGTTGTTATATAAACGATTTTGATTTGATTTTTCTTTAGGCGCTTTCAACTTACAGCATACTTTCAATCACCCTAACTTCTTCTTTGTCAAAGAAAAAAAATATGTAGGAGAGTTTCTTACGACATTGTAGAATAAAAATTTGAAAAATCCAGCTGCCAAAATGACAGATATTAAGAAAACAACCACGTATAGCTAAAATATAAAAAATGTCAGAAACAGGTTGATAGATCTAACCTTCAGGCTAGAAAGTATAATGTAAGAAATTAAGTTAGGAATGAGTTGTAAATCAGATTGATGGTAGGTGAAAGTCGTGGGTTGTGATTTTATCAAGCCATTTAACTGTAAAATTAAGGACGTATATTGACTAATAGCAGTAAGCTAAATATACAGGATGCCCCCCAGATTTCAAACACAATGTCATATCCCAATATTAGGATTCTATAACAAACGTTACGGAAGTCTAATGTTTTATGCATTCTGTATGGGTATAATAGTTGTATGTCTTGTATCGTTATTTGCAATAAATTTTGGGGATTGGAGGGATTGGTTCTCAGATGTTCAGTCCTAGGGTGCAACAAATGTGATTATGAATCTTTATTGTATGTGACAATATGTCCATTGTTGTATAATAGTTATATGTGATGACGTATCCATTGTTGTATAAAAGTTACTTGTGATGATATATCCTTTGTTGTATAAAAGTTACATGTGATGACGTATCCTTTGTTATACAGTATAAAAGTTACATGTGATGATATATCCTTTGTTATATAAACATTATATGTGATGATGTATCTATTAATGTTTAAAAGTTATATGTGATTACGTATCCATTGTTGTATAAAAGTAACATGTGATTACGTATCCATTATGGTTTAAAAGTTACTTTTGATGACGTATCCTTTGTTGTACAGTATAAAAGTTACATGTGATGACGTATCCTTTATTGTATAAAAGTTGCATGTGATGACGTATCCTTTATTGTTTAAAAGTTACTTGTGATGACGTATCCTTTTTTTGTATAAAAGCTACTTGTAATGACGTGTTTTTGTTGTATAAAAGTTACTTGTGATGACTAATCCTTTGTTGTAGGGTATAAAAGTTACTTGTGATGA
The DNA here is from genome assembly GCA_030562195.1 of Nipponacmea schrenckii. Classification (NCBI taxonomy): domain Eukaryota; kingdom Metazoa; phylum Mollusca; class Gastropoda; family Lottiidae; genus Nipponacmea; species Nipponacmea schrenckii. The sequence continues at coordinate 19,258,874 of CM060202.1, forward strand.
TGTATCCTTTTTTGTATGGAAGTACATGTGATGATATTCTTTATTGTATAAAAGTTTGATTTGATAATGCATCATGATTATGTATCTTTGGATCAAGCATGGATATTGTATATTGTGTAACGTTATACACATGGCAACGTTTATATCTAATATTAACAAGAATCTCAATGCGATATGTTTTCGTTAAAGCTAAAAAGTTTATTTTGTGTCAATACATCCCATTTGAAATCGATTAAAACGATCGATCTGTTCTTTGTCAGTTAATATTGCTTACAAATGGAGTGTTAATTAAACTTGTACAAATTTATATACCACTTTAAAGTTAAAGAAACATTTGAATAAGAAACTTCACCCACCCATTAAAATCAGAAAATATCAATGAAATACTGCAAAGATAAACACTTGATGTAAATTTTGTATTTTTCACACAGAAACAAGCACAGTTTCAAAATATATGTATCTCTCAAAGCCGACATCTTGGAGCACTGTGACGTCCGCGTCGTAACTATATAAAAGAGAAGGATGCGTTTTTCGATTGTTAAGTATTTAAAGTTGAATATGAGAGAGAATTTCTGACAATAGTTTGTGAAGGTAAACTCGATGATTCGCTATGATAAAGTATCCTATATTCTTTATAATATGATATTAGAGTCAGATGAAGCTCAAGATTAACGATAGAATTGGCTAGTTATTATGGTGGGATGGAGCAATATAAGCCTGAAGGGTATTTGATAGAATATAAGATTATAAACTGATGACAAGATAAACCATTCAACTCGTACAGTTTATACTGGATTAATTAACTTTAACAAAATACTGGATAATAGTATAATAACTAGTCTCGAATACTAGTATCACGATAAGGGAAACTTTCGAATTATGACTTAAAGATGGGTTCCCTTATTTTTATGTAATTATATATTGTAAATGTCTTAACAATTATCAATAGCGTGTAATGGTTGTTTCAAACAATGTACTGTATCTCCATTTTATGATAATAGGGTACTAGAGAATCTCCAGCGTCTTGACATTATTTGATTATTGCTCCCAATTATGAAAACTTTGTTAACCAGTTACACGAATGTAGAGGTAACGAATTAATCAACCTGATAAATAACTTTACCTCCCTTCTTTTTTCACGAACATCAAGACAATCCCCTCTCTTTAAGAACTTTCCACTTAACGCCACACACACATTGACTATCTGCATTCTTAATTTTTGATATACATACATGTATTCGGATGAAAGTATAAAACTGCTGTTTTTCGGGTGGAGAAATTTCATTTGCCGTCCTTTTCTCTAAAGAGATAAGCAATATGACCGCTTTGCAATTATTGACTGTTTGTGTTAATTTGATTTATTGTGGGTATCTTAATATCGTTATATATCCCAGTAATTATTAATTGATAACCAATCTATAGAATTATACTAAATTACATAACTACTATCAATTATTTTGACATTTCTTCATCCTGAGACTTAAATGGTCGATTAGTCCGAAACTAGGTAACTAAGGCAATGATAGATCATGGTTGGTTAGAGGGTCAGTAACAGTGAATGTAGGTATACCTACCAAAATACCTCGTGCCCGTATAACTGTGATCAAAATACCATGTGCCCGTATTACTGTGACCATATTTCCGGTGACCAAATTTCTTGTGACCATGTTACCGTTCCCCGTAAATACATCGTGTCCTGAATATGGGGTTTCGACAAAGTCAAAGATAGACAATGCTTTAGGGATTACTCAATATGCTGATCACACTTAAGAGCTGATCTTAACTAAATACGAATGGTTGCAATAGAATTGATATGGTAATTTGCAAATTCGTATATCGCACTTACGATAATCTATCTAACATTGCAGCTCCTACAGAAACCAGTAAATCTTTCGATACAGGTTAATATTGTTTATTTGTCTCTCATTTTCATCATATTCTTTATTAAAGGACAATTAAAGGCTTTTTACCAAGTGTGTAAATGTGAAAGGGGATGAAAAAAAAGAAAACGCTGATAGGCCTACTGTTAGTTTCGCGGAAAATGCTCACGAAATGGTACCCTTTGTTCCTGGCCCGACTCGCTGGCAAAACTAAGTATCAATCTGAGTTTGGGGAAGTTTCGGACTATTAACTGATATGAATAGCGAGATGTGATATGAGAGACAAACAGCTCATCATTTCTGTCATATCATCAGATAAGTGGATTGACAACAAACCAATCAAACTCACCTCAAGCCATTTTCATCGAGTTTCGGGTCAAAGTTGAAATAATAAGAGATTCATATTCGGCGTGAAGCTTGTGATGAGTGGGAATAACATGCCTATAAGCAAGTTTAGATGAGAATATTATTTAGGCTGAACTTGATTACTTCACCAAATCGATGAATTTAACTCTTTCAGTGTCGCATGTCTTAAACATGTTTCTGAACCAAGTTGTATTTTAATTGACACTTATAATTACTTAAACCGTTACTTTAAAAATATTTGCCAGCGGATGTTAAAAACTTTGATTACGGCATCAATTTGTTAAAATATATCAAAAAATCTTAGATATTATGCGGTTGATGTACAGAATGTGGATAATTCCAATTACGTTGTAACATTCCGTCTTAGTTATCCTAATTATAGAGCTTATTTGTCACATCTTTCATCGTTATGTTTAATACTTGCTTTATATAACTATTTTATGTCCTCAGGAAAAATTGAAACTCATATCTCAATCGTTTTGAATCATATTTCAGTCCTGTAAAAACAAATCTCAGTCGTTTTAAATCAATCGTGTAAAAACAAATTTCAGTCGTTTAAAAACGAATCTCAGTCGTTTAAAAACAAATCTCAGTCGTTTAAAAACCAATCTCAGTCGTTTGGAATCATATTTCAGTCATGTAAAAATAAATCTCATTCGTTTGGAATCATATTTCAGTCGTATAAAAAAATCTCAGTTGTTTGGAATCATATTTCAGTCATGTAAGAACAAAATTTAGTCGTTTGGAATCATATTTCAGTCGTATAAAATAAAATCTCATTCGTTTGGAATCATATTTTAGTTGTGTAAAAAAAAAATCTCAATCGTTTTGAATCATATTTCTGTCGTGTAAGAACAAATCTCAGTCGTTTGGAATCATATTTCAGTCATGTAAAAACAAATCTCAGTCGTTTGGAATCATATTTCAGTCGTGTAAAAACAAATCTCAGTCGTTTGGAATCATATTTCAGTCGTGTAAAAACAAATCTCAGTCGTTTGGGATCATATTTCAGTCCCGTAAAAATAAATCTTTGTCGTTTGGAATCATATTTCAGTCGTGTAAAAATAAATCTTAGTCGTTTGGAATCAGATTTCAGTCGTGTAAAAATAAATCTTAGTCGTTTGGAATCAGATTTCAGTCGTGTAAAAATAAATCTTAGTCGTTTGGAATCAGATTTCAGTCGTGTAAAAATAAATCTTAGTCGTTTGGAATCAGATTTCAGTCGTGTAAAAATAAATCTTAGTCGTTTGGAATCAGATTTCAGTCATATAAAAACAAATCCCAGTCGTTTGGAATCATATTTCAGTCATGTAAAAACAAATCTCAGTCGTTTGGAATCATATTTCAGTCATGTAAAACAAATCTCAGTCGTTTGGAATCATATTTCAGTCGTGTAAAAACAAATCTGAGTCGTTTGGGATCATATTTCAGTCCTGTAAAAATAAATCTTAGTCGTTTAGAATCATATTTCAGTCGTGTAAAAAAAATCTCAGTCGTTTAGAATCATATTTCAGTCATGTAAAAACAAATATCAGTCGTTTGGAATCATATTTCAGTCGTGTAAAAACAAATCTCAGTCGTTTGGAATCATATTTCAGTCGTGTAAAAACAAATCTCAGTCGTTTGGAATCATATTTCAGTCGTGTAAAAACAAATCTCAGTCGTTTGGAACCATATTTCAGTCGTGTAAAAACAAATCTCAATCGTTTAAAATCCTATGAAATAAAAATAAAACCTCGATCTTCCAAAAACTGAAATCTCGATGTGCAACTATGGAAATCTCGATGTGCAAAAGCTGAAATCTCAATCGAGTAAAATCGTGTGCAAATAAATCGCAATCGTGTAAAAACAAATCTCAGTTGTAAAAGATGAAATCTCAATTGTCTAGAAATCGTGTAAAATCAAATCTTAATCATGTAAAATGATATGTCAATCATGAAAGACCATATTTATATTGTGAGAAATTAGCTTCAAGTTAATGTCTCGAGTTTCTCTCAACCTCTGGACTACTTCGAGTTATTAAAGATTAAATTACGGTATCAGAGTTCATTCATAATTCTATTCATATTGTCTGGTGTATTGAAATGTACCATGTGGTGCTGTGATAGTGCTTTAATTCATATCTGTAGACATAAATCAATAATCACCTTTACAGATTCTATTAACCTTAGATAATTATCAACTTTTAACATGCTCTTGAACTCATACGCTCGTTGAATGCACTCCCCGCACGTTTCTGTGATTTTTCTGAGCGATAAAGATGTACTTACGCGTCTTGAATGATGGAATTCGTGCCTGCTTGGTATTCAAACCGTTTCAGCGCTTTTGAGTAAAGGATTAAAGATATAGTATGTTTGCTAAACCTTCTTATCTACTCAATGTCATTCTACGATTGTATCCGTCAATACCATTGCATTTTAGATGTATTTACCTAACTCACTCACCTATGTCACCTAGACAATTTGTTTAAAACATAGCACAAATTTGGGAAAGCAACAAAAAGTGGAAATAACTTAGTGGCTTTCTGAGAAAGGTTTTTATTATTGCACATGGAAATGGCCCAAGCGTTATGTGTATGTCGTTATTTGATCTCTACCAACCAACTCTGGTACAGCGAATTTAATAAGTTGGTGATGGAAACACCCAGTCAGGGGAAGTTAATAGACATTTTTGACAACACACATGCCATGGACAAGAAACTTTATCAAATAAATAGAATATCGCCTGGTCGCCTGTCTGTCTATGGTATGATTTCCTCCAGTTCGTCTGGATATCTTTTAATCCGATTGATTTCTGTCATGTCCAATTCTATTTATAAGCCTTCAGATTCTATTTTCATGTGATAATTCAATGTTTTAAAACGGCTTAAATTTCATCTCAATTCAATTTTAAGACAGAGAGTTTTTCAGACGTCACATTGATACATTAAATAATTGAAACATTACCTCGTGGTAACGTGATTTTACGAGATATTAGATATAAGGTCACGTTGACATGACAGATCGTCTGATCTAATTAGAAAGATATTCAAACTTCATTTCCAACTTGAACAAATTGAAAGAAGTTAAAAGCATGTCGTCTACATTCTCGACACCATGACGCGTTTCTCTATATTCTTTTTAAAACACCTTTATTTTCTATTAAAATTAACAAATTTATATCCGAGAATTATGTAGAATTCACGACAGAATACCCGTTCTTAGCTTACATTAGCCTAATCTTTGAGTGGGTGACTATGGAAACTTGGTTACTGTTGTGTAATTAAAAAGCCCCGGTCATCAATATATACCTTATTTCTAGGCCAAAACGGCTTTAATTTAAATGAACAGTTACCTCCCTTGTTTTAGCCTAATGAAAATTTTAGTGTATTACCTACAATAAAAAAAATCAAAAAATCTTTGCAATCCCTATAGAGTGCGTTAAAAGGTGTAAAAGGGGTCATTACTTAATAGATTAAATAATTCATAATTTTATTTTTTTTCAGCAAATTATGGTCTTTGGGCAGATTGGTGGTCTTATGAAGGTATATCAGGTAAGTCCAGATACTTTATTTTCTTATTCGACTTATTCATTTCATACTTCAAACTGTACAATCTCTCGACTGATTTTCCTTTCTTGTTGTTACTGCCTGTAATAAATATATATGCACATAATTGACAATTCTTGTTCCATCGATTTTTGACTTTTTGGATTAAATAACAGCTCGAAAAATTCTTCGTGTTAACTTTGAAACAACTATCATTCAGCTCTTCTCACCTTCCTTTTGATTTCTTGTAGGCCTATTAAATTTCTTTTTTTTTTCTGTACATCGATGCCATTTATAATTCTCGAGTGTTTTGTACTCTCGCGAGATATGTTACTGGCGAGAATAAACGAGATAATGTCGTGACGACTAATAATTATGGTGTAATATCGTGGTGTTTTTATAACGCTTGTTTCTTTATAATTATAGTTCTTTATGTTGGCTATTTTGTCGCGAACTAAATATATATTGGACTCTTTTTAGACATATTTTAGGTATAATGGGATTAAAAAAAGTAAAAAAAGGCTTGGGGCTCGGGGAAACAGAAGAAACTTTATTCAAGATAACTCTACTTACGTTTAGGGTATAAACTTATAGAAGTTTGACATGCTCGCTAAAACTAGCCAATTCCCTCTAAAGAGGCACACAAATCTTTAACGTTGTCCGTGATAGTAGGCCTACATGGATGTCATAGATAAACTTTCAAATAGCGATAAACTTAATATTTGATAAACTTTGTCTCAGAAATAACATTCAATCTCTCCACAATTCTGGTTTTCAAAGTTTCTAACTCGAAACTTGAATCTATACATCTTTCTGATTTCTATTTTTAATCTGGGACAGTCTCTTTAAACAAGTGTGTCCTGAGAGGATTGATCTTAATAACAAAAGAAAACACGGAAACTAATCATCATGTGACCTCGACATTCCTACTATAATCAAGTATTGTATAGGTTGAATTAATAACGACCTAATCTACACGACCCCGCTTCCAGTGTATTATATTTCTCTCTGATACACCTAGCCTCAAATCTGACTATTATTATACAAGACAATCTAATTGAGTGGATTGTATTATTGTAATAGAACTATTGAATCATTGTAGACAATCTTTACTAATTCAATATTATAGTTCCACATAATGGTCTTCTTGTCTCATCTTCTTAACGCCTTCAATTTCCAACTTCTTTCACATCTAACTGCTTTTATTCTTTATCCTTCTTCGTCATTGTGTAGGCTTCAAAAGATACCAACGTCCGGTAGCGGATTCAGAAAGGTCGGGTTTAAGGACATGAAGAAATTACGATTTACAGTGTAAAGTGTAAAGGATTGTTGGCAGTGTTAACGAATAACAAGTCAGAGTAGCTCAGTTTTATTCAAGACGTTGCATATATCGGACATGTGCTTGGCGCAATAACTTATATCTGTGTTCCAAATGGGTTCTATGAATGAAAGTAAATTTGCAATTTTTATAAATCCATTATTAAGTATATAATCCTTTAGCGACATTAAAGTGTAGGAAGCACGTGAATAATGAACACAGTTTTTATGGTATACTACTCCTCAATTTAATAACAATAATACAAAACGTTTCAACAATTACACTGCTTCATTAATCATTAAATTCTGACGTATTTCGGAAACCACAGATTTAATGGTTTGGGTATTATTGGCTATACACAAGTTAAAGAGTATACTTACATTGAAACTAGATAAGTGTCATCTTATTCAATAGCGTGTTTATTAACCTGTTTTCAGATTCTTTTAAGAGCAGAAAAAATGTAGCTAAGCACAATATGAGGCCAAATTATATATTCTGAAAGAGATATACCCTATAATTTGTTAGCGTACAGAGTAAATCAATCACCTTGGGAGTTCGCTGATCAAGAGTGGTCAATCCCAATTTACATTTTCCACATCGCTTATATTATCACTAATGGAAATTAGGCAAATAATCTCTCACAAATGCTTTTTGAAAACAGTAAAACTACCGTATCCAATCTACAAGAATGCGAAGGTCCGGTTTTTCGCTTTAACCACCTTGAGCAACACTATAATTTGCCAAGGACCAGCTTGTAGAAAGGATCCCTGTCACGGCGGACTTATGAACCTAAGTTGTTATCCTTGTAAAATATAGTTGTTTCTTTCTTTCTTTATAATCGCTGTCATTGTTCTGTACCTTTAGCCACATAATGATAAAATCAAAACGGCGACGTAAACTATACTGCTATAACGATGATATCAACTATTCCAAGAATAAAATCAGAAGAGGTTAAAGGGTACTTGAGATGTTAACTTAGTTCCTACTTTGTATCAGAAGTACACTGATTTCTCCATTGAAATACAATTGATATCAGAACAAGTCGTCTTCAAGTCTCAACAATACTGTTCAAGCCGGGTTGTGAATAATATGGACAAACCACTGGAAATGATCAATGGAAATTAACTTTTGGTTCAATATCACATCAAGATTATGATTTTTTGGTGATTGAATATAATTAAAAACAAGGCATTCGGTTACTGCTCGGCTACTTCCGTAAATTTCCGTTACTTAACAGACAAAATTCGATCACGATGGGCCGTGTGATAAGGCTGTAGTTTGGATAATTTTTGTTAAAATACAGCAATAAGACTTCTGCTTCGATGTTCGTGTATCAGCTAACATATTTACCAACCGGATTACTTGAAATTAGATATTCATCCATATACCATAGTAAATGATGAACTTTCTGACAGTATAGGTTCCTATAGTTTTCATCTCCGTTTAAAGTTTTACCGAACTTTACAAAATGATTATCACAAAAGTTTTTTCGACTTGCTTCCATTTGCAAAAAGTATAGCTTAAACCATATCCATTTGATATATCATCTAATCATTATTCAAAATTCTCAGCGTTTTTCATAGTGCAGAACTTCTAAGCACACCGATTCCTTTCGGTTGCCCGTATAGTGAAGAATTTCTTCGCGCAGCGATTATCAAACAAAAGTTTATTTCACTTATTGTGATATCACTCCAATTATTGCATCTTTTTATATGTGAAAAGTAAACTATCACTAAGTGCAGTCTTGCTAACAAAATACAGAAAAGTTAATAGACAATTTCCTCTTTCAGGTCGAATTGAAACCCTGTCGTCTCTATCTCCAATGGGTTTTAATTGGTTTTCTTGAACCGATTTAAAGGCACCCCGGAGATCAAACCATTCTCATTGATTTTTCGTTTCATCTTTGAAAAAACTTCTTTTGTAAACATTTATAATAGACTTAAAAAGCTGTTGATACTCTTGGCGAGTGCAATAAATAAACAGACCCTTTTCCACTGTTATTTATATTCGGTTCATAATATACACAAATCAGTCTTTTATCTTCACAGATATATTCATTGATTCCTTAATATAAGAATTCTTAAATGAAAATTGAAATAACGGTTGAAATGTTATCATAAGATTTTAATGATGGAATTGTTCCGTATATTGAGTTGTTGCGGTTCGGTCGACAGAAATATGGCACTATTTTATTACTATTATTCAGAATTAGACTTATACAATTCAATCAAAACAAAATGAAGAGATAAGTAAGAGTTGTGGTCATTATCAAGTTTATACCTGCAATTGATTTTTGAAGCTTGCCATTTCATTTGTTCAAAATATAATTCTTGTCCATTAACACAAGTCTTTTCATTCCCATTATGCATCTGATTTCCGGCACCTATTTCCGGTTTGTAAGTAAAATTCAAACTTAAACGTGTTCAGGTTCGTCGAATTGATGATGAATGCAAGAAAATGAATAGTATAATAGTGATGTAAATGTTTGAAAGAAAAACATTGATTGAACAAGGTATGAAGATGTAAAAAGCTAATAGATCTTTATAAGATCAAGTCATGAAGATGCTATCAAGCTTTCTATAATGTGTTTTAGTCTCGTAAAATATCCATTAAACATTTTTCTGGACCTCCTTCTATAAAAATATAAGAATCCCTAGAATTAACTTTTCTCGTATTGTTTTAACAAAAATCTAAAATTTTTACGAAGAACTATTAAGTTATTTTTTTTCTACTTCTATAAAAGGTTTGGATAATGTTTAGTGGCTTTGGTATGTTTATCATATATGGCAAAGGCCTAACTTTCGTGATGATCGGAAAAAGTTTTCACCGAAATCCATTCAAAATGTGATGCATTGTCTTCATTTTGGTTTCTGACGACCAACATCTTGCAGAATGTTGAAGTTATTATTTTTGTTTGGAAGTGTCAAGTATATTCTCAAATCCAACTCTAATTAATGTTTTTTGAAAGTGTAAGTGTAAGTAAGTCGATGTAGCTGGTGTATTCTAAATTCGTATACCTAAAAATAAAATTCAGAAAATATTTCACTGAGTTAAAGTAGCGTAAGGGCGGTGGGTGTGACGAAAATCAAGAATTTAGAAGCTTATTACCACCGACTGCATGATTGCAGATTCGGATGCGAATACAGCAGACTACTTCTGTATAAGCAATTTATTTGTTTAACGGACATATTCTACAATACATTATCCAGCTGATAGTCGTATACCGTGAAGAGTTTTAAGCTGTGGAATCAATTGATACATGTATTACCTTCACTAGTTTACTTCTTCACTATAAAGGAACAATCTGTATCTGATAGTCTTCTCCTAGTCAATGAACATGGTATTAGTATGTTAAACCAACCATGTGAACATTGCTATTAACATTGATTTTATTTTCTATTACATTATTGATATAGAACCTACAGCTAAAGTACAAGATAATTACAAACAATGCTTTAGTAATCCTGATCATTTACAAAGCGTAGAAAGTTTAATCACCAGGCACTATGAATGAATGTAAGAGACAACCACTCTACAGTGATTCCAACTTAGGCTCATGAGAATGTTTTCTATAAGCTGGACCCGAAGCAAACTTATTGACCTTATTATTTTTCCGATTATCTTTACCCATTTACCCAGGGCCCCTTTCCACAGAATATTTTAGCATTTTTTTATAATTGTGGTATTTTTTAATTTAAAATTTTACACTTACGACCCTACCCTGTATTTCCATCCTATACCAGAAAACTAGCTCTACGACTCTCTTCTAAACCAGCAATAACTGGGCTGGATTCAGTGGAGTGAATCATTCACTCACATATCACACGATAGGGACACCTGCTAATCCACTTCAACGGACAACGTCTCTAGAAGGGGCAATACGGCAGCTAAGTGTGAAAGTCCGATGACCTTGAATAAGTCATCTTCACTCACAATTCCAGCCCACCCAGCTGTAAATGGGAACGGATAATCCGGGAAAGATCAATGCCAAGAGGTTTGGCCAAGGACCAGCTGGTAGAAAGGATCCTTGTCATGGCGGACTTGTGAACCTAAGCTGTTATCCTTTTAAATATAGTTGTTTCTTTCTTTCATTTAACCTTGTACCAAATGCATACACGCACATCCGCCGTCATCTTGGAGGCCCTAAAAACCAAGATATACAATGTCCATTAACCGTTTACAAAGTAACAGGACAATGATCTGCTGAAACGAATTGAACGTTACCTACCTTTCTATACCCAAGTATACTTTAAGAATCTAACAAAATTCCGAATAATGCCCCTTATAGTCGTTTTACTTTACCTCAATTAGAGATAATAAATATACCTCACCAAATTCTTGTTTGCTCTTCAAATAGCAACAGAAATCCGTAATGACTGCTCTTGGCACTTTACGTTTTGTATAACACGGTATACATGAGCCTTTGACATCTGCTTACTACAATGGTCGTTTTGGATACATGCAGTTGGTTTTCACTATTAACCACTGATATCAGCTCACTCCTGAGCTGATTTAAAACAATAGAGTGTAGAGATATGCTGGGGATTCGTTCGATTGGTCGTTGCTTTTATCTGTATAGAATTCGGCAGAAGATGGTCATAATCAGTAGACAAATCGAAAAGACCTTGTCAAGGTTTTCGAAATGACCAGGAAGAACTCGTTAATCAACACTTTTAAAACAATGGTTTGTTTTTTAACTCTATTAAACTAAGTACGATCCATCCCGAATAGGAAGGACTAAAACCGAAAATTTTCTACACGATTGGGTGGAGACTTCTATTGAAAGAGTGAGAGGATCGGGCAGAGGCAAAACTATCATAAACGTCGGCTACAGGGGGATGGGATTTCAAATCGTTTACAAGTATAGTTGGTGCATTTAAAAGGGTGTGGACATATATTTGAAGTGTGAATAAGTGGATGTTAAAGTAGGTACCGGAAGGCCGATTGCCTTACTTAATATGACATTTCACTGTAGGCTACACAATATACATTTTTGCATCGAAAATATGCGTCGGATTTCATCTTTACGATTACATTATTTTAAATTTTTTTATGAAGGAGTACACATTGATGAACTTCACGTGAGATGTACACCTTTGGTGCTCCCACAATGCATTTGAAATATGAACCTGGTCAGTTTGTACCCTCTTTGTATCCCTAGTTCCATGAGTATGCCGCTACTGCTGCACTGCTGGAGTGATAAACATTTAAGTAAAACGGACGAAATGTTACTGTATTAATTCTTTATATGAAATAATGATTGTTTGATTTCATTCGATCACAATGGTCGTAGAATATTCGTATTCAGTTATAAAATTAGTGAGATAGTTCAAGATTAACGAAACGAACTATTTGAATGGCGTGTTGCATTTAGATTAAGCTGATTTATTTCCATGCTAAAATTATTATTATCTCTTTATTAGAATAATAGCATTGTAAATTTAATCGACATGTTATCTTGGTATAGGTAGCACAGTTCCCTTTTTGACTCTTATTGCTTTTAAAGTAAAATGTATGATAACAATAGTCTAGACGACATCATTATGTTTCTTTCCATCAGTTTCTAATGAATTATTATTATGGTGTGAAAAAGCAGACGAGGGCATTTCAATGATATTGAGAATAAGACTAATTATCTCTCATTGGAATACTGAAATACTGTCATTAAGGGGTAAAAACTGTTATTTATCTCCATACAATACTGAGATCACAGTTTATTGTAGATGGTGACATTTTGAGACCAAACCCGGTATACGGACAGAATAGATATGAATTTCAAAGTAGACTGTTATTCATGCTCTAAATTGAATACCTAAAATATCATTTACTTTTTGCAGTAACGTTTAAAATGAAGCTAATTGATATACAATGGAGTCTTTTTGATTTAAGTCGGTTGATATAATCTAGAAACTTTTTATAAAGTTGATATAATCTAGAAACTTTTTATAAAGTTGATATAATTTAGAAACTTTTTATAAGTTGATATAATCTAGAAACTTTTTATAAAGTTGATATAATCTAGAAACTTTTTATAAAGTTGATATAATCTAGAAACTTTTTATAAAGTTGATATAATCTAGAAACTTTTTATAAAGTTGATATAATCTAGAAACTTTTTATAAAGTTGATATAATCTAGAAACTTTTTATAAAGTTGATATAATCTAGAAACTTTTTATAAAGTTGATATAATCTAGAAACTTTTTATAAAGTTGATATAATCTAGAAACTTTTTATAAAGTTGATATAATCTAGAAACTTTTTATAAAGTTGATATAATCTAGAAACTTTTTATAAAGTTATATAATCTAGAAACTTTTTATAAAAAAGTTGATATAATCTAGAAACTTTTTATAAAGTTGATATAATCTAGAAACCTTTTATTAAGTTGATATAATCTAGAAACTTTTTATAAAGTTCATTTAATCTAGAAAATTTTTATAAAGTTCATATAATCTAGAAACTTTTTATAAAGTTCATTTAATCTAGAAACTTTTTATAAAGTTCATTTAATCTAGAAACTTTTTATAGAGTTCATTTAATCTAGAAACTTTTTTATAAAGTTAATATAATCTAGAAACTTCTTATCAAGTTTATATAATCTAGAAACTTTTTATACAAAAAAACCTTTTATAGCGAACTAAGCGTCTAAGATTGGGGATGGGGTTGGGGCCAGGATTTGAAAAAAGCTTTGGGAGTAGTGAATGTTCGATATGCGTCATTGTTGACACAGTGACGGTCGTTAGTCTGGAATCGCTATAATGACACAAAGAGCGGTCTCCGAAACATGTTATATTTGGCGTCCAATGAGACACAAGTCAGGAATTTTTGACCCCTTAAAACATGTTCGGGCTATCGCCCTCAGGTTTTACAATTGGTCCACTATCTTCCTTCTCAATTTTACAAATCCAGGCATAACCTTGTGTTTTATCTTTTACATATCGCTCTATGATTTATTATTGTGCTCTATTGATATGGTAATTTAGAAAATATTAATCAAGTTAATTCAGTTGGTATCTATGTAAACGTCGCAAACGATATAAGATTTATAATGTTTTGGATTGTTTTATAGACAGAAAAATAACACACTTAACTAAAAAATACATTTAACATTTTTCAGCCAGTTTTAAACGTTATAACAATTAGTTTCATTTCTATAGAGGGATATTTTTATTGTTTTTTTCCTCCTCATAGACCTCAGCTGGTCAGAGTGTTTTAGATTAATGATTGTCTTTTTTATCAAGAATCGACCCCTGGTTCTCTCTAGAGTTCAACTTTCATCTTTCCTCCTAGACAAATAAATATGTCTAAAGACGAATTACTCTTCCTTTTTGATACAAATTAAAATTGATAATTGGTTTAGTCTAAAATAACACCAAACGTCTATTTGTAAAACAAATGAGAAAGTTGTTGTTCTGAAAAGTTATTTCAGTTCGATCATCTCACGCATTTTTTATTTTCGAAATTTTAGAATTCTGCACTATTCAGACAGTTGCTCTCAATTTGATACAAATTCAATGATTCAATGTGGGTTTTACCACGATACGTTATGATGCTACGCTTATATTACATTACATGGATATATTATCATTACTACATTACCACTTCATCGTGCTACATTGCCACTTTATCGTGGTACATTGCCACTTTATCGTGGTACATTGCCACTTCATCGTGGTACATTACCACTTTATCGTGGTACATTGTCACTCCATCGTGCTATATTGCCACTTTATCGTGGTACATTGCCACTTCATCGTGGTGCATTACCACTTTATCGTGGTACATTGCCACTTTATCGTGGTACATTGCCACTTTATCGTGGTACATTGTCACTTCATCGTGCTACATTACCACTTTATCGTGGTACATTGACACTTTATCGTGCTACATTGCCACTTCATCGTGCTACATTGACCCTTTATCGTGCTACATTGACACTCCATCGTGCTACATTGACACTCCATCGTGCTACATTGACACTTTATCGTGCACAATATCTTAAATTATCGCAATATTACATTTTTTTTAAAAATCATATCCACTATTCAGGTCGATTTTACCGACAATAACCGTTTATAACTACTATTTATGATAATGAGAAACATGCAGCAAAAGTAAAGTCATACTAATAATATCACTTTTAATTTTCACCATAAATTAAATACAATATCCATCAGACGGAGGCGGTTGCGGATGATTAATCAGATTATGAGAATTGACCTAATATGTAGTCTATATACTAAGTGATTAAAATGTAAATATTATTCAGACTTTAATGCATTATTAGTCTGCTCCGTCATGGAATTTACTTATTTATTTAAGTGAAGCTTTCGTCATTGTTGTTTCCAGAATGTTTCATGAATTATATTTGTACATTTAAAGCGTACAACTTGAAGATGCGTTTATCAATTACATTTGATTTTAGGGTTTTTTTTTGTAGTAAAAATGTTTATCAGGATACCACTAACTGCCATGTTGTTACCATGTAAAATTTTGTTTGTATAACCAAACCACCGAATGCAATAATTGTGTGACTGTGTTATTGGTTAATATAAAGTCAATGCGTCTGTAACCTATGTGATTTGAATGATCCCTTATAGGTCGTTTTAACTTAGACAAAATTCCAATTTCATAAGAAGATTGTTCTGTATAACCAAAAACCATCTAACGTCATATAGATTCGAAGTTTTCGGGGGTTGATTTGGGCCTTGAATATAATATATGTATATAGTCTTCAGGAGTAATAGAACTGTACGAAAATTCAAACAAGAAATTTCACTTTTTATTATATTTCGTTCACAAGTTTATCTACTACTACTGAAAATGGGGGTACCAGCATCTGATTAGTATAGTCTCTGACAACCAGACATCTTCCATAGCTGTGCTTAAAAATTCTCAGTAAACTTTGAATACTATATCAGATTCCCGTCTCCGAGACCAAGGCCCGATTGCCCCAGAAAATGACGAATCTGCTCCTTTAAATCAAAACATCGGAGGCAAAGTTATGTTATGTAAAGAATTCAAAATGCCGATTTATATTATTTTTGAATAAAGTATGAAAAGACTAGAGCTTACCACGGTTTAACTGCGGTTTGATATCAATACATTATTTATTAGATCGGATTAACGAAGGATTACTTGAAGTAAAATAACGCATTGCATGTTGTGAATCAATAGATGAATCATGCATGTAGAAAAATATAGTCCGAGAAACTGTACTCAATATACATTATATACCATCATTGAGTCGTAGTAAACTTTAAAAAAATGTTGTAAGAACTAGATAAAGGGTTATGCCGTGGTCAGTTTGTAATAACTAAATAGAAGACAATATCTAGGTTACAAGTTAAGCTAAATTAAAGGCTATAATTTCAACAGATTTTTCAAATAATCTTCACCGATTCCATTTAAAAAAAACAAACAAGAAAGAAAACACAATGCGAAAATGTTCGAAAATGTGTGACAAGGACCATGACCACGTGTACGATGATAATTCCTCGGATTCTAGTTCTTCAGCGATAGGCCCTTTAAGATCTCTACTATGATTATATTCACGGCATAGAGTAGGCACTTCAGGGTGAAATTTTTTAACAGAAATATTTTCGAAATATGTTTCTAGATGATCAATAAATTGAATTATGAAAACATTAAAGAAATTTAGCTATAGTCACGTAGAAATATCCTCTAATGGGTTTTGATTTTCTGGCAAGATTTTAACCTTTTTACATCTCCAAGGTAATTTAAGTATCATGAGAAAAGGTCTTAAGCTAGAAAACGACGCAAGACATAAAAAATGTCGAAAATATGGAATCCAAGCTAAATAACTTAATGCCTCAAAAGCCTACATATTAGACATTTCAAATCACCTGTGTATTGTCATTTTTAAAGAAAACTTTATATTGTGTACTTTTATTTTGTAATGATTTTCAGAGGAACCTTGATCATTATCATACATTTGGTATAATGATGAGAATGAATTAGGCATATTACCTATATCCTGAAGCTGGCAATTCAAAGACACGTATGCCGTATAGCGTATACGTGATAATAGGGACATATCTATGAAACTGGGTAGCCAAGTACAATACTAATAATAATACACTCTTTATTTTACATGGGCCAGAATAAGGTCTAATACGCAAGGACATGGTCCTGTCTAATATTCAGCCCATGGGGGCAATACAATGGATGATATGTTTTAAAATACACACGTAATGATACGCGTAATGAGTAAGGTCTGCATTTCATATATTACGCCAATATAACATTTTGATGACGCATGCGTACTACGTTTAACGTAACTATAGAGATAACAAACGTAAGATATGATCTAGGTTGGTCAGATATGTGTTTTCAACTGCAAGAGAAACTTCACCAATAAAACCTTTTATAAACTAATACTGTATGTTATATTTTACAGGTCCTGAATATTGGGGGTTAATAAACCCAGATTGGTTATTTTGTAACAAAGGAAAGAACCAATCACCAATCAACGTAGAGCCTAAAGCTTTATTATTTGATCCATCATTAGAAAAACTTCACTTAAAAGGAAACGAGGTAAATATATCTTAATTTTAGCTTTTTGATCGCTATGTGAACTCGAATATCAAGTTGTAATTCCTATATGACATAAGATCTTATATAGCGCACTAAATACATAATCATATATATATATTATATATTAATCATCTTTTGTTATCTAGATCGAGGTAAACACTATTGCATATTATAGATCTAGATTGCAGTCTTTTGTTATCTAGATCGAGGTTTAAACACTTTTGCATATTATAGATCTAGATTGCAGTCTTTTGTTATCTAGATCGAGGTTTAAACACTTTTGCATATTATAGATCTAGATTGCAGTCTTTTGTTATCTAGATCGAGGTTAAACACTTTTGCATATTATAGATCTAGATTGCAGTCTTTTGTTATCTAGATCGAGGTTAAACACTTTTGCATATTATAGATCTAGATTGCAGTCTTTTGTTATCTAGATCGAGGTTTAAACACTTTTGCATATTATAGATCTAGATTGCAGTCTTTTGTTATCTAGTTCGAGGTTTAACACTACTGTAGTCTTTGTGATCTAGAAATTTAACCATTGTAATAGTGATCTGGTTTTTGCTTTATTGTGATTTAAAAAAATTGTAAATGGGAGTCTGAACATCCTATTGGGCTTTTGATCAAGATATGACTGCTTTGTGAAAGATAAAATATGTAAGATGATTCTACATCGGTTTTAAACAATTCTTCTTAAAGATTTGAAACCCGGAAACTAGTGAGTCCATTCATTTCTATATCCATACAGGGAAACAAGAACTAAACATTAACTTCAGGAAGGACTTCAGACAACCTGATGGGCTTAATATTTTAATTTTGCACTAACAGCTTTTAGTTCATACACAGCAAAATTTTGAATGAACAGGAAGTATTGTCCCTTATCATATAAAATACGGATGTGACGTCACACCTTGGTCTTTGCACGCCAATATGCAACTTACGTGCAGAGTAGGCTACGTCATAGACATATGTCTATGTCTATGGGCTACATTATGTTTTTCAAAATGGCGACAAATTTTGGACTGATGTGACGTCAAATTTAGGCCAGATATTTTTTTTAAAGTAGGACAGTGGTCCTCAAGCAATTCAATGTGTTTAATATTGACGTAATATGTGAACGGTCATTATTGAACTGCTACATAATGTTTAGTTTTCGTCATAGATTACCACACCATGGCCTACTTTATAAGTGTACTTATAACGGTGAAGGATTTGCAATTTCCTGTCTTTGCATGATAAAAAAACATCATTGCATCTCTCGAGCCTCCGGGCTGAAACTTGAAACAATATTTCTGAATATTTTCACAAAAGTCATTTGTGTTTTTCTTTCACTACATCCGGTGTTTTAAATAAACAAATAAATTATACAAACTTCTGTCTACATTCAATGGAAATAACACAATAAACTTAATTGAAATTTTCTATTCTGCTTCCTTGCGTGTAGAATTGGGCGTATAAAATAGTCTGCCTTATTATTCAATATACCGAAACGTTACAATAAGTTTATGTCGAACGTATGTGTACTTTCCAATTAAGGGGATATTTTGACGTGAAGAGTAGGTAAAGAGCCACGTGGAAGGCGAGCAGATGGTACTCTAGATTAGAAGTTTTCCGCGAGTAATATTTCCCAATCCCCATTCCTATTATGGAGTACAAAGTTTTAAAAAATCGAAAAATTGTTATCAGGACCTAATATTTTGAGATCTAATCCAAGATCTGCAGGTAAACCAACTATTCCGAAGCGTCTATCCCTATTCCAGTCTCTGATAAATAATTTGAGAGTTACCAGTTGACGGTTCAATACTATGTGCATTGTAGTATCGAAGTTTCCACAATCGTGTTAAGTTTCATTGATAGAGAATTAACTTGTAGACAAATCAGAATAATTAACAAGAATGGTGACAATATCAAGTGTTGGATACTATCTATTAAGTGTTGGATACTGTCTTTCTGATTCGAGTGGCCTGCTTAAATAATAAAGGAGAAAAGAAGGCTCAGTGTCGTGTCGTCTTGATGTGATGAATGTCCAGAAGGAATTATCACATTGGAACCAGGCAGTTTATAAACACAATATAGAAGACAGTTCACCAGGTTTATCGCCTAAATGAGAAATAGTTTTAAATACAAATAATAACAGATATTCCACTGGGACAAACAGACCACTCTTTGATCTTCTTTCAACTTACATCTACTGTCTGATGTCAGCAGACCAATCTTGCCATGATAACATCCCATGTCGATAATTCATTGTTTGGCAAGCCAGTAAAGACATTTTGAATACGAGCGAGCACATAAGGAATAATTTATATGTTCCGTGCTTCAATCTAGTCCAATTGAAACCTTTTGTTAAGATTAAGTGCCGTGTAGGAATTCCTCTTGTCTAAAAGAGATATTCAATTGAAGTAAAAAATGAAAATAGAACGGTGCCGAGAGACAATGTGTTAAGCAGGGTAGAAACAAATCTTTTAGACCATCTAATCTCCCCAATAAATGTATTAAAATAAACTCCATGTTATAACTCTTATTGTATTATAGATTTTTATTTCTCACAATGTAACAATCTAAAACGTTTTACTAACAATATTTCCAGATAGCTGTATTTCTCTGATACAGTTATTAACTAATATTGTAAAGGAATAATGGAGAAATTCAAACTACACGATATTAGTCATATTCCATGTAAAAGTAATGTTTTGGCAGAACTGCTAATTTCATAAATTCAAGGGAGATAACTTTGCGATAAAGGAATACATTTCAGAAGGCATATGGTAAAATATCAACAATTTACATCTTAAATTAGAAAAACGAGCAACATATATAAGCGAAGTAATTGTGTGAAAGATTACAATTTCACACTTCAGATGTAGCCTTGCATTAAAAAAATGTCTCTATTCAAGGGAGGTAACCTTCTGTTAGAACTAGGGCCGCATTTGAAAAAAAAGTGAAATTTGACGTCCTATTCGTCTGCACTTAATAGACTACTGAAGACGGGGACTACCATCAGTGTGCATTAGCCTATATACGCTTTTTGCGATACCAGATTCCAGATACGTATGTAGATAAAGATTGGTATATATACGGATCTGGATGGTAGAACACCAATTTTTAAAGTGAAGAGATGTTAAAGCACCCAATTCATACCTCAAGGGAGGTTACTGTGTCAAAGAACAAACAGTTTATAAATTCAAGGACAGAAACATTGTGATGGAATGCTTAACATTCATGTTGCTGTGAGATCAGACACGATCGGACGTGAGTTCTAATCTTGATCGGTGTGTGAAAGTCCGATGACCTTGAATAAGTCATCTTCACTCACAATTCCAATCCACCCAGCTGTAAATGGGTAAACCTGGGAAAGATCAATGCCAAGGGGTTTGTCCAAGGACCTGCTAGTAGAAAGGATCCGTGGTACATCTCATTCGTTGCTTTATAAGGAATCAGGTTTCAGTTCACTCAAACAAAGACGACGTCAACATAGACTTATCCTATTTTATAAGATGGTTCATAATATGGCTCCTAACTACCTCAATACATTAGTTCCAGATCCTATGGGATCCTCTAATAATTATAACACACGTCATAGTCACAAGTTAAGAACACTCTTCACTAGCTCAAAACTCCGAAATAGTATGAGTGATCTCAACTTACACAAATTCTTAAGACACGTTGGCGACGTTCCATCCTGTGCATGTGGGCATCCCATTGAAGACTCTGGACACTTTCTGCTCGCCTGTCCGAAATATCAAATCCAAAGAAGGAACACTTTACACTCACTACCTCAGCATCTTCTGGATGAAAAAACGCTATTGTATGGTTCTGATGACCTCAGTGATCTTCGAAATGAACATATTTTCGATACATTGCACGATTTTATAAGGCGATCAAAACGATTTAATATTTAAATGTGTAAATTCGCTCTTGCTATCTTACCCCGTCCGTAACCCTTATTATATATAAATCCTCCTAGTTGATCTACTTACCTTAGTTGTGGGAGTATTCTACTTATCCTTGTTGAAAACCTTGCATACTTACCCCAATTGCGCGAATTTATTTACCCTTGCTGTGATTCTAAAATACTTACCAAAATTTGGGTCACGTATATTCATCCTAGCTGTTGATCTTGAATACTTACCATTATTGTTGATTCTGAAATACTAACCCAATTTTGGGCCATGTATGTATATATACCCTGATAGTTTATCTTGAATATTTACCCTAATTGTTGATTCTAAAATACTTATCCAAATTTGGGTCTTGTATATTTTTCCCTAGTTGTTGATCTTAAAATAATACTTACCATAGTTGTTGATTCAGAAATACTTACCCAATATTTGAGTCTTGTATATTTACCATAGTTGTTTATCCTAAATACTTACCCTAGCTCTTGATTCTGAATAACTTACCTAATCTCGAGACTTGTATATTTACCCTAGTTGTTGATCCTAAACACCTACCCTAGCTGTTGATACTGAATTACTTACCTAAACTCGGGACATGTATATTTACCCTAGTTGTTGATCCTAAATACTTACCCTAGCTGTTGATTCTGAAATACTTACCCAAACTTAGGACTTGTATATTTACCCTAGTTGTTGATCCTAAATACTTACCCTAGCTCTTGATTCTGAAATACTTACCCAAACTTGGAACCTGTATATTTACCCTAGTTGTTGATCTTAAATACTTACCATAGTTGTTTGATCCTGTAATAGTTAAGTCCTTAATAGATGTAAAATAGATCTAAAGTCAACGTAGTCTCCAGTTTGACCAGCCCGGCTGTCCTAGTCTGTAATTTCGCTTGTGCTTGTTGACGTACAGAATTTTTGGTGATGACGATCCCTGTCTGGTGTGGACACACTATGCACATTTTATGTTAAATATTAGTATAAACTTGATTAAATTCAGCATGTTAAACTATTTTATTATTATCTATTTATAGATTCCTTAATTTTTGTTTTGAAAATTCTAATTGGTGACGGATTAGCATAAGCCTCGGCTTGTTTCCGAAGCCCTAATTATATTTATTTGTAAATATATTATGTACAATGAATAAAATATTGTTTAAACTAGAAAGGATCCCTGTCACGGCAGACTTGTGAACCTAAGTTGTTATCCTTGTAAAATATATCACAGTTGTTTCTTTCCTTTTCTTTAAAATCCAAGATTAAATTTACCACACATCATCTGTTCAAAACAAAAAGGGTTTGTTAACCGATATAATCAAATAACGTTCAATAAGTGTCAATATTATTTATAAAGTAACAACTACATTTACTTTTGCTTTTTTAAGTTTTCGATTTCAAATAAACTGTAAATTGTTAAATACACAACTTGTTCAAATAGAATCTAATTTAGCGAAATGATAGACAAATCATTAGATGATTGGGTTAAAACTTCTATGGTTCGAGATGCTTTGCCAATAAAATAATGTTTTTGCTAGCGGAGATAAAAGGGTTAAACTCAACAAAATAAGCAGGTATAATTAAAGTAACCCCTGACTTAATTAATTAATTAGCGATGTTATTACTATATCCGAGTTATTTTTGTTATTGTCCAACTTAGTTGTGATTAGTTGAAAAGAGAACCTCATTGTTACTCATTTTCAACTGCAGTAGATATAAATACAGAATTTTGATATACAATCACTACTATGAACGTGACCGAGATCATCAAGCACACTTCTTTACATCTCGTATGAAAATGGATAGAGCTTTTGAACAATTCGCCTCAGAGATACGTTCAGACATGTTGTATAGATTTGAATATGGTCTAAGCAGATCAGATGAAGAGATTCGGAAGCTGAACGCAAAACTGAAAGAATTACAGCTGAAATTATGGCGAGCTGAGAGGAATGATATAGGACATCATCAACTGATTCTAAACCAACGAATTACAACACTGAAGAACACTCTGAAACTATACCAGCACCATTCATACCAGAAATCTGACGATATCTTAGAGCTGAAAGATTGGATGGCTGAATGCGAAGAGGATTCTAGATCAAGAAGAATGGTTCTTCCTACAGCTAATGTCATATCAAATGAACTGTTTCTAATGTAACAAAGTACATATACTGATGAAGCACCATAAAAGGTCCTTTTCAGGACCATCGAAATGCTTTCGAAAGAGAACAAGTCTTTTTATATACTTTTAAACAATAAATATTAGCCCTCGACAGCGCCTACACCCCACACCTCCTTAATTTATCCCCAGCCAATAGCATGTTATTGAAGACACGCTAGAGGTTAGCGTACTTGTTACTCGTAGATAAAGCCCAATGAAATATGAATTACAGCGAATCTCTATTACATAATCCCATAATTATAATGTCCTATATATCTATATATCTAATAATTATCCAGGCAACATATTGATAAAACTATGATTTATACAATATCCTGATGAAACCATTTATAACTGTAGCTACTGGTTTTTCAAATTTTACTTTTTACCTCTTTCTATATGAAAGAAAAGAGTAAACGCCATTTGGAGGTAAACGAATAATTATAATGATTTTGATCCTTGACATTTTTATGGAGACTCGTTGAAAACATAATAAAGATGACGGTATTAAACAGTGGTCAACATTTGTTACACGTCTTGCCTAGAGCTTTAATACATTCATTCTTCTAATTTCCTTCCACTCTATTTCTTTACAGTTTACTGGCTACCTTGTTAATAATGGTCACGATATTACCTTCGAAATTGAAGAGTTGCGATGGAAGGGGGTTAATATCTCCGGTGGTCCGGTATCCTATAATTACAGAGTCAAAGAGATAAAGCTTCATTTTGGTACCAATAACAGCTATGGTTCGGAACATTCTATCAATGGTAAAGTCTTCCCTGCCGAGGTGAGTGGATTATATGTAAAATCTGGGACTGGATTTTTCTGATTGAAGATAAACAGAGATTAAGTAAATGAAAAGTTAATTCGAGGAGAATCTAGCAATAAGCTTAATGTGCTTCCATTCGTATGGCAAAGCTAAAGACACAGGATAAATAGACTTTTCTTAAGAAATTAAGACCTTATTCGCTCCAGTTCAATCGAACGAAGAGGCGTTACTCTTCTTCAGGAGAACATATCGAATCCAAAGCTTAAGGATATTGAAATTTTAGTGATATTTGTATAATAAACCTAAGCCACACATTGATGTCTAGAAAGTTAATGTGCATATTCTAAGATACACTGTACACTTGCTGTTTTCTGTGACACACTCGCTGTTTCTATAACACAGTCGCTGCTTTCTGTGACACACTCGCTGTTCTCTATACACAGTCGCTGTTTTCTGTGACACATTCGCTGTTCTCTTTAAGACACTGCTTTTTCTGAAAACACACTCGCTGTTTTCTGTAACACTGTCGCTGTTTTCTGTAGTACAGTCGCTGTTTTCTGTGACACAGTCAATGTTCTCCGTGACACACTCGCTGTTTTCTGTGACACAGTCGCTGTCTTCTGTGACACAGTCGCTGTTTTCTGTGACACAGTCGCTGTTTTCTGTGACACAGTCGATATTCTCCGTGACACACTCGCTGTTTTCTGTGACACAGTCGCTGTTTTCTGTAACACAGTCGCTGTTTTCTGTGACACACTCGCTGTTTTCTGTGACACACTCGTTGTTTTCTGTGACACACTCGCTGTTTTCTGTGACACACTCGCTGTTTTCTGTGACACATTCGCTGTTTTCTGTGACACACCCGCTGCTTTGCGGTACCAGAATGACCAACTTACAACTCTCTATAGAGTATATATGATATCCTGATTAACATGATTATGTATCAAAGCGATGTATCTAAACGCAGTGATATGTATCACTTGAGAATTTTATGATATTATAGGCATTAGGCTGTATCAGTAATTAGTATTATATGATTTAACAATAGCGATAATACCCTAGTGTATTTATCGGGCATTATTAGTTTTATAATCTATACTTAATGGTATTGCATGTATTATTAATACACACACAGTCAATAATAATCTTGTATATTAGACTTGCACTGTGAATTAAGAGTCATGAGAATTTGAAATAATTTGCAATATGAAACATTTTGAAGGTAAACGGATAATAACAATGATGCAGCTTTTTGAAAGTTCCCTTTCTCGTTTATTTTCCAGAAACATTTCTGGGAATGAGCGATATATCAGTTGTACAAAAAATTGACATCAATTCACTTTAAGCAAAAGCGTCTGTGACACGTGGTTATTAACATTCCTACATATATATTTATATAAAATAATAAATCAGTATATACAACTGTTCATCTGAAACAAGCTTCCAAAACTATATATATAATAAAAACTCTAGCTCTATATATGTATATATAGTTCAATTGAGCTTTATTATAAATGAAACGCATATTATTTTAGACGAATAACCCCCACTATGATATACCCGGAACACTAGAACGTGAATTATTGAAGATGATTTATTGTTATATTTTAGATACATATCTTGGCCTATAACTCCGATCTATATGAAGACATTAGAGAAGCAGAAAATTCTCCCAGGGGAGTTTTAATAATAGCATTATTCGCCCAGGTAATTATTTATAACCATTACTAAATCTTTCTCACTTTTCCATCACAATCACTGAAAGGAATCTTCTTTCAATCGTCGGCAAGGGATATTTTCCACGCTCAAAAAGGCATAAAAGTAAGATTCATACTTTGCAGGGATAACAACTTAAATATTAGACTATCCTTTGGATCTTTGTATCTATTACTTGATCGCGGTGTTAATATCTTATCCACGTCCACAATAATTGTCAAATTTCGTATGTTTGCTGGTTCTGAACCCCTTCAGTTTTACAATGAAGCTATTTTTTATTTTGCTATGTAAAAAATTAAGCTAAAAAGTAACTTCTTGTACTAACCATATCCCAACTACGAATGGTGTTAATATTCTTTACCTCTGATAATAGAAATAGAGAAAGATATAGGAACTTGCTTTACTGCTGACATGATAAAGTGTCAGTGATTGTGATTGTTAAGGTGTACAGGATCTCGACGAGCCTTTCTATATTTGGTTGATGATTTATCATACCATCTATTTACGGATATTAAATAGTAAAATTGCCGATTTCGCTAATTAAGGAACATGATAGAAAGGTGTAATATTATAACGACGATTTTCTTTCAAAATTTAGACATATATATTCATTATCTGTCTTTGTCCCAATTGGAGTTTTGTACCAGACATTTGTTGGATTCGTTTAGTATCCGTTACATTGCCTTTCACGGCTTGTGTATCTTAACGTATTAACGTGTATCATGTCGTATTTCCTCTTGTGATTAATTAATTGCCCGAATACAATGCCACTCAGATGGTGAATACTTGATCCAGCTTTTTAATCTTCGTCTCATTCTAATTCAAAACTTTTAGTCGTCTGGTTTATATCCCTTACATACTTACCAAAGGAAAGGCCTTCGTACAACCATATTCTTTAAGCAGTCATTTCTATATGGCTTCTGTGATATAGGCCTATATACTGAACACAATATTGATAGTATTCAAAACTTTAATATGTTCTCTAGAATGACATACAATTGCTGTACATGTATATTACGAGAGTCATGAACGCGAATACTATATAACGGAACTGGACTATAGACAATCTTTATATTTCAGATAGCAGATGTTAGCCACGGTGAATTTCAAATTTTAGTCAAAGCCATGAGCAACACAAAATATAAAGGTAGGTTCTTTAAAAGAAGCCAAGGGAACATCTTCGAGGAAAGATTGTAACATTTAATTGTCCTTTCCTTAAAGAAGCGTTGACTTATTCCCAAACCTTGGGGGTACAATAAAACAGATAAACTTGTACAAACCATAACAGAAACATAATATTGGAATAATTCGTCAGTATAAAAGAATGTAATCAATCATAATTATTTCAATAATAACGTTTACAGATTGCCTTCTTAATAAAAGTGACTGAAAAAACTTCGGGCGAAGAATATTAAATTTCAAAAGGGCTTTAAACCTATAGTGTGTCAACGTTGTATTAAAATACGTTGTGTGTTTTTTAAATATGATAATATTGAATTAAATGAACTAGTTATATCTATCTAGATTTTTACATCATATGACGTCAATTCTATTTTTCTAGGTGATAAGAATAGAAAAAAACAGTTCTATTTATCTAGATTTAACCATTATATGACGTCCTTGCTTTTTTCTAGGTGATAAAAGAATGTAATCAATCATAGATTATTTCTATGAATAAGTTTACAGAGCTTCTATTTAAAAGGATGATAAAAACTTGCTATTTATTTTACATTATATGACGCCATTGCTATTTTCTAGGTGACAAGAGTAAAAGAAAAGAGTTTATTTATCTAGATTATTACGTTTAATGAGGTCATTGTCATTTTCTAGGTGATAAGACTAGAATGAAAGAGTTATATTTATCTAGATTTTAACATAATATAACATCATTGCTATTTATAGTTGATAAGAGTAGAATAAAAGAGTTCTATTTATCTTAATTAATACATTAAATGACGTCATTTCTATTTTCTAGGTGATAAGAGTAGAATAAAAGAGTTCTATTTATCTAGATTACTGCCTCCGACAGACTATTTCATTACATATGATGGGTCATTAACTACCCCTGGATGTTTTGAAACTGTTACATGGGTCATATTTAACAAGCCCATTTATATCAGTAAACGACAAGTAAGTGTTTACAAAACTATCATTTTTACGCATATTTATGTTCATATAGATTGTTTGATAATAAATTATTGAAATCTTGATTGATATGCGTTGTAGTTTTATGTGCAAAATGTTACATCAGATCAAGCGGTGAAAACGATATGCAATTGCAAATTGACATGATTTTGCGCTGCGATAAGCTTTATTGAAATGTGATGCTACTGTATTAAATATTTATCTAAATCTAAGAATTACAATTATCATGCTTCAGGACAGAAAATGTTATGATTTATCATGCATAAAGCTAGGCTATTTTCTGTGATCGGTCTCCTAAAATATATTTTTCTGAAAAGTCTTGGTGTTATAGCAACAGCTCAACACTTGTTGGAAACAGTTGACACGTATTCACACAATCTGTACGCCAATCTAATGATAGATTTAACGCTTAGACCCTACATTTATTATTTGTTAAAGCGGGTACGGGAATAAGCGATATCCAATGGTAAATTAAATGATACTGCTCGGCCTGGGTTTACATAGGGAAATAATGAAAGTTTACACGACTGATTTATTTTCAGATAAAAGAAATGAGAAAGTTAAATCAAGCTAGTAGAAATAATCCCCAGATGTTAATGGCGGGAAATATACGACCTAGACAGCCCATTAATCAACGAACAGTTAGAACTAATATCAATTTTGTAAGTACGACTCCATAATGAAATATTAGATCTGTTTATATTAGCTTTATCACGATGATCTATAAAGCTTATCTCGATCTTAAGCTAAGATACTGTTTTTTAAACCATCGATCTTGTAGCATTGAACAGTCCTCATTAGCTCATTAGATGCAGAAGAGTAGGGCGTGAAACTGTTAATTTCATTTTATTTGTAGCATTGAAAAAGAACGCATTAATTTAATATAATATTCCAACCTGGTAATAGATACGGATCTTATTGCACAAAAGGAAAAGGATGGCCCGTATAGAATCGTTAATAAAGCGATTTTCCCTTTTCAATGCAATTTTAATTTTTGATATTAAATTATGGTGCAATTTATCATTGATATTTCAGTTGAATGATAAATGCTCAATGGCCAATTACATGTATTATTCTGGTAAGTTGTTACCAACTATATTTTACAAGGATAAAAACTTGGGTTCACATGTCCGCCGTGATAGGGACCAAGTATAAAAATATTGAAAATCACTTGGCATGATGAATATGTATTACCTCAGTCCCTTGGTTTACCTTATACTTTCATATAACATTGTCGCCTTCGGTCATCTTTAGTCACATCTAGCGTTCACCAAGAAAAAGGCAGGTTATGCTGGGTGTAAATAGATGAACTTATTTAACAAGCATTATTTAATTTATTGTAGTAAACGGTAAATATAACGATCCATGATGGTGGCAATAACTGAAAGAAACTGGGTTTCGACATTGCTCTATGTGCAGTCAACTCATTGCCAGGTAACCTAGTTTCTGCTTGTTAGACAGATTTAAGAATGCCGAGTTGTAGGGCCAACTGATATTGTTATTTTCGAGGATATAAACTTGAGGTATGGAGCGAAAAGGAACTTTGTAAAAGAGAATTGTGTACCATTCCTGACCACACAAGAAATTGACTATTGTTCAATACCTTCGCGTTAGTTAGCGTGGTAATATTCTGTTGCTGTTTAGGCTGCTTTATATATTTATTATGTCCTGTATTAATATTATTACAGATTTCAAGAATATCATTCTTACCGTCCAGATTAAAAAGTTTGTATTATGGACATTATTAGATTGCTCTTCCGTGAGTATTACTGATATGGTACAGCATATGTTTAATGTACTTTAAATGGCACTAAAGTATACCCTACTCGCACGACCACCTTTATAAAGAGGCCACTTTCAATAAGCGCCCCCCTTCGACTTTTCAATGTAATTTACGACTGCAAAGCACCTTTATTAGGCGACAGCGACCATGTATTTCCACTCCGTAGGCCTTATCGACACGACTCAATTAAGCGACCATAACACTTCTACCGTATGTTTTTTGAAAATCTGGCCCAGTGTTCTACTAAAATTGGCCTTAATTCATGAAGGATACTGGCAGGAGGGGAAGAGGTGTAGAGTGAAACGGGGACGGGGGTTGTAAGGCTTAATATAATTATATAAATTTAGATTTTAAGCTATGTACAGTAAGGTTGTGAACAATATACGTTAGCATGGAAGTTAACGGAACTATTAATATAGATGTAAAAGATATCTTTGCATTGTATAAAAGTAAAATAAAACGAGAAATCTATAATGATATTTTTAATTTTTTTTTCCAGATGTAATAACTAGTGCCTTATACCCACCAAAGAAAACCAGATTATGGCTTTTGACTGTTGCATTTTCTGTGATATATTCTGTGTCATATATGTTTTTTAATACCTTTACTTCGTGAATAGTGAAAACAATGATTCTCAGAACTTTAATGATAATGATGATGCTTTGTATGTGTAAGACTGTAAAGAACATTCTAGCCTCTTAGGCAACCTATATTGTCAGAATGATTCAAACTCCCAGAATTTTAGTGCTTATCTACTATTATAATGATGTGTCAATTGACATCGGTGCCCTGAAAGCTTATCACTCTTATTTTTATGTATTAGGTTTGTTACGGCGACAATCCATTTGCTGCCGTCTTTATAGTCAAAACAAATCTTGATGGAATGATTAGGCCTATGTTGCTTTGAATTCCGCTATCCTCACCCCTAACTGTTTCGGCACGGGATAGGAACAAAGCCTTATTAAAAAAAATGGTATTAAAAATTATATTCTCCTTGTTATAAGTATTTGATTTATTATTTTGTTGATTATGATTCGCCCTTCGACTGCAACTATTTTTGTAAATACTTTGCAAAAATAATCTGTAATAGATAGCCTACAAACCATCAGTGTGTTATCTTTGGGGTAAATGACACCCGGATAATGTGTACACTTCCGCCTGTACATTCAGTATATGTATTTAGCTAACTGTTCGATCGCATGTATGCGCATTACTGACTTCGATCTTAAATGTACGACAGGAAGATATCCTTTTCTGGTATTTCCCATGCCAAATATTATTTTCTTTGCTTCTATATCAATGGTGCTTGCTGTAATTGACTATGCATAGTATTACTTCTGAATTGTATCATGTTTATGTTTAAAATAAATTTTGTATAAAACGAATATGCTCCATTATATGATAATATATCCCCATTAAGATTTGTGATGGCTCAGTAAGTTCGACGCTTGCTCGCTAACCTGGAATTCCAGGCTTCGATCCCAGCAGAGGTCGAGATATTACCTTCAGATTTTTAAGCCCGTTTTCCCTCTATCAGTTATACAGTGGAAATCGAAAAAGAGAAGGCTGCTTTCCTGGTAAAATGTCCTGATTGCACACTACATATGACGTTTCTCGTTTTCATTAGCCCATAAGTTATAGCAAAATAGAACTAATCCCCATTCATTTCATTCCTTCTCCTGTCTATCATTATACATACCGATCTAGAATCTAGTCTAGGCTATATTTCCACTCCTTTCCGCAATGAAGTGTTATTTTAAAGAACTGACTCAGAAGAATACTGAACAAGAGATAATGTGATCAATGCCTTGATCACCGTCCAAAGATGTGTTCAATTAATTATCTGGTTGGAAAAACCAACATATAATCAAGTGCCCATATGCGCAAATTCATATGTAGCCTAATATTATATATAACCTCTCATGGACATTGGACAATGCACTTATATAACTACATGGGCCTTCTATGAGCTTCTAAAAGCGGATTATGGCGAAACAAAGAGTGGATTATTTCAGTTTGAGAGTAGTTAAGTTGCTTTGAGATTTCTTGTCGTCTAGGACCATTTTTTTTTGTTATGAGAAACTTAATGCTATTTCGATCGATTTCATCCAGATATTTCTGGAGCTCCGAAAAATCAAGAGTAACCATTGTTGTAAAAGGGAGAGAACTCTAGTTTAATTTTACGACATTGAAAAACCGATTTCTGGTAATTAAGAAGGCATGTTTTGATTCCTGAGAAACTATTCCATATTAAGATAATATTCCACAATAATGTTTAAAAAGTAGGTGATATTTTATTATTATAGTATTGTTGAGTTATTCTGTGCAGCAGCGGTCTGCAATAGAGCGGGTGTGTTGTGAGTTAGAAATTTTTCACAATCAGATACATCGGTTCATTTCTTTGTAAATGTCAACACAAATAAACACACACTTAGACAGATTTGGACATAAGTGTATACATTTAAATTAAGTTCAGCTAGCTATGATTGCCTTGGCTTTTTCATTTGATACATACAAAATCTGACCTAAGTTTCAAAATGGTGTAGCAATCTGGCATAGGTCTATCTTTCTTTCTGGCCTTTTTTTAATGTCTGCCTTAATTCAAGACCATACTGCCGGTACTGACTATATCTCAGAATGTGCTACTCTACAGTATAACCTCCTGAATTAACATGGTTTATGTTGCACATTGTCTTGTATTCATGGTAGATATCAGTGTAGTAGGATATGTCATAAATGTTACAGTATTATTTTGTAGATTTGATGATAAAGAGTCTGTAACAGGTGTAAATAATGCCAAATCTTCTGTTGTAAAAGGAGTAAGAAATTCTTTATTAGAATCATATCCACATGTAGAAACTTATTTAGATAAAATCATAGGCAAGAAAGAAGCTATTAAACTGGTTAAATGGTAAGTAAAATAAGTTTACTGACTGAATTAAATAGCTTTCTGATTTCTGGTTCCTCAGGTTTTAACTGAACTATCCTTCTCAATGGCTGTCTTGCATAAGATTATTAGAATATGGGATTATTTTAGGTAGTGTCAAGAATAATGAATGAGTTGTTGAATTGTGACAGAAGAAATAAGGGTTTAAGTCTGTTTTGTATAATGGAGAAATTTTAATTGCAAAATTCCAAAATACAGTTTTAAATGCATGAAAAATTAAACCCATCATATAACATTTTTGGTGAATTTGGTTTCAGCCATGATCATATAGAAGTTATTGCTGCTCAAAATGGAGATTTGTTATTTTTCCGTCACAGAGATGGACCATATTGCCCTACCTTACGTCTTTTACATAAATGTGAGTATTCTAGCCTCATCCACAAAAATGGCACTTATATTATGAAAACTAAAAAACACATCTATTCCTTGGCAGTTGGACATGAGAGGGTCTTTTATCCATTAACAGCTTTCTGCTTGCTCTGATTAAATAAAAATTGGAATTCAAAACTAGACTATTATAGGTCACTCTTTCAGTTAACCTGTTATGGTTTACACTGACTAACATTTTCTTTGTTGGCATCTACACAAAAATCTTAGCATTGTTTTCAAACAAAAATTTCTCTTTCAGATCCATTTATTCTACCACACATGCAGGTAGATAAAGGTGCTATTAGATTTGTATTAAGTGGTGCTAATATAATGTGTCCAGGTTTAACATCACCTGGAGCCAAGATGACTAAAGTAGATGCTGACAAAGTTGTGGTATCCTTTTTAAAATGTATTCATATTTCTCGTTGATTTTTAATTTTCATGATTCAACTTCTCCATTGGATGGATATTTAAATATATTAGCTAACCCACTAAAATATTGTCAAAATCTTCAATTTAATTTCTTTCCCTAATAAGTCATTGTCATGACTGTTTACATGAAAATAAATTAGTTTCAATACCGGTATTTCAAAATATCCTGCCACATGTACCATTCGAACAAGTAGCTACTTAAGTAGAACTTCATGTTCCACACAATTTACCTGGCTTATAAGCTGCTTTTAATAGAGATATACAGTTACTTATACTTCTTGATTTCTACTAATTTCTCACATTGAGAGACAAATGGAAACATGTGTATTCAAATATTTTTTGTTATACTGGTAAAGTTAAGATGCATTTATTCATTTGAGACTTATCATTGCACTATTCCATAGAAGTTTACTATATAGTTAGTTACTGTGTGTTTTATGACCCCTGTTTTATATGACTCCTTAACTAGACCACAGGCCATAATGGCTGAAGGTAAAGAACATGCTGTAGCTGTAGGCTTAACTAAAATGTCTACAGAAGATATGTAAGTATTAAATCTTATCAATTTTTGTCTGACATGTTAAAACTTATGGATATTCTTTGGATTATTGCAAATTATATCCAAACACAAAAACAAGAAATTTTTGGAAGGAGCTTAGATTTAACGTCACAAGTTTCTTTCTCATTTTGAAAATTTCAAAACCCAATCATCTGGTTTTATAGCGGAAAGGGAAATTGAAAACTCATAAGCATTTCTAAATGGACTGTTCTCATAGCCACATACATCAACAACCTGAAAATAATGAATGTATGACGGATATAGCAATAGATCTATATGTTTTCCAATTCTGTCTTTCAGATTATCCAAGAATAAAGGTATAGGAGTTGATAATCTACACTTTTTAAACGATGGTTTATGGAATATGAAAGGAGTTAAATAGCATTAGTTGTTATATTAGTTTCTATTTATGATTTAACATTAATCAACATTCATCTATCCATGTTGACTTCTGAAATTATATTATGATGACTTGTGCCGTGAAGATAAAATTATAGTTTATGATCTGAGATTTGTCCATCTGTAAGGCACATTCACAACTTAACCTCCTATTGGCTGATCTTGTGCCAGTCAGTCTATTGACCAATAGCATATTGTTAAACCATAATAGTTATGTAAGATTTGAAACTCATTTACAAGCAAGGAGCACATATATAACACAAGATAATAATTATAGGATAAATACACACTTCTTTAATACAAGGGCACATAACCTTTCAACACAACACAACTTTCTGTAATATGTTACTTGCGTTGAAACATTATGTACCCATGTTTTAAGGAGTATGTTTTTATGCCATAATTATTATCTTGTATACATTTAGGTTATGATCAACTTTCAGAGATCTATTTAATTTTGAAATTTTAAAATTGTATGGGAGGTGCTGCTTTTCAGATGAATGGTGCCAAATTTGATGCTCAATCAAAACCTAGATATTATCTCAAAAAATAAAATGCTTTCCTATAATAAATTATAAGTTTTGTTGAGTAAGGGTTTATGAGTTGGGATTAATAGCTCTCTTATTGACATGTATTCTATGGAATATTACTATCTAATAGTAAATATGAAAACTGAATACTGTTACAACTGGGCAGAAATATTGGACTTAAACTCTGTTTCATTTATACATGTTGATTCTTGATATTGTAATGTATGTACATTTCTTGTAAATTAGAAAAATACATAAGATATTTATATGAGCAGTCTTAATTTATTGACCTAATTCATGTGAGAATATTAATTTCACTAGAATTTCAAGAAATAGATGGCTTCCATAGAAAATAGAGCAGAAGCTTTTTGTCATAGAAGTTGACATCTGATAATATATGCTGATAATAGCAAAGTCTTGTAAATAAGTTGTTTGAATCCAAGCATTGATTAAGGAATTGATGCATACACACTCTGGAAGTTTGATTCAAATGGAAATACAAAAATATATACTGAAATATTTTTTAGTATTACTTTGTGTCTCTAGTTTTCTACTTCCAACATATTACTGATTTCCTTTGAGAAATATAATATAAGATAAATTAATATACATATACTAGCAAAAAATAATATTACAATCCGAAAAACCTTTCCTCATGTGAAATTGTGAACGCGACCCCAAGCTGAAGATGATAAATTCTAGATTGTATTTTAACCTGTATAACTGGGTATAAAAATAGGAGTGTATGTTATATTAACAATACATTACATATGACTTTATCACCTTTTATAAGATAAAATATTATATACAGAGTTCATGTACAATTTTATAATTATATAATCCTTTTTGAACATCTATTAATATCTTAGTGAACT
Organism: Nipponacmea schrenckii; assembly: GCA_030562195.1. Taxonomy (NCBI): domain Eukaryota; kingdom Metazoa; phylum Mollusca; class Gastropoda; family Lottiidae; genus Nipponacmea; species Nipponacmea schrenckii. The sequence continues at coordinate 19,295,114 of CM060202.1, forward strand.
GCAATATTGACATCATAATATTGCAAGAACAAAACAGTCAATTGTGAACATCTATGCTATCAGTGGTTTACAATCACTTTAAGCATTGAGCTATATTTGATCCTTAACTTCGTGTAATATTATACAAAACAATTCTTCAACAATGCAACAGATTTGATCTCTTATTCTTTCAGTTTTAAATTGAGTGATGCATCACACTAGTAATCTCTTTGAGAAGTGCATTATAACCCAGAATACAAAATGTGAAAATAAATACTGATTATAACAAAATATAACGTCTATTTAAAATATGTACATATTGCGGTGGATGAGCATTGAGCTAAATATAACAAAATAGAGCAATAAAAGCAATTGGTGATTTAATGCTGTTTTGAAAGGTTATAATTCATATCAGTTACCAAGAAATTGGGGTGAGTGCATATGAATAGTTTTCGACAAAATATTTAACTCATACAATCACTTTTTTTATTAACTTGGAAGCCTGCGTTTAATCTTGATATTACATAGTGTAAATAGGGACATGGTTTTTATATATTTTTATCCTATATTAAAAAAATCTATTTTTGTTTTAATTTACTCAATAAAGCTGTATTTTCTTTTTTCATCTCTTGATAATCTTGAGTAATTTTTTCCAGGTTAGCCAGCACTTTATTACCACTTTCATTTTCAATCTGCAATTTATAAACATAATTAAAATCATGGACATTAACATATCTTATCAATTTTCAATATACACAACTAGTAGAACTAGTACTGTAGCCAAAACTAGCCAAGACTACTATGGGATATCAGCATCAACTCTGCAGATATCAAATAATATAACAGCTATGAGGCAGTAGTGAATCATTTAAATAGAAAACCACCACTGCAATATGAACTGTAAGAAAATCAATTTTCGGGGAAGGATATTTTAACCATTGTAAGCCTTGGTGACAATTGGTGGCAATATCAACCTTGATACTTCTAACAAGCTAAAAATAATTAAAACAATACACTTACTTGATCCTCTAAATCTCTAATTTCTCTCATTATAACACCAGTTTCTTCTACAGTATTAATTAATAACTCACAGTTCTAGTAAAACAGATAAATACTAGATATTATAAACTATCACTTAGTCTTAATCACAAGGTCCTGGTTACAGCCTAATATGCAACATTCCCTGTATCTGTGATCATAATGTAATTGACATAAGAATTTGTACGATATATTATATATAATCCTCTCTTACCTCATGTAAAGCTGCTAAAAATCTGTAGGCTTTCTTCACTGCTTCATCTTTCTTAGCATCCTGTCAATAGAAATATATTATATGACAGGGTAAGGCAATTATAACAGAAAATCACATATATATCCTATATCTGGAGAGATATTGCTTACTATTCATTAATGGAACAGTTTCATTTTCTGAATCAAATATTAGGTTATATACTATATCAAATACTCAAGCTTTTTAACTTGGAGCCTTAAAATTGCAATTATAAAATAGTGAACTTTTTTATATGCAATATTATTAAAATTAAAAGCAAATAACCTCCAACAAATATTAAGAGATAGACAAAACCACCTAATTTATTACCCAAACATCAACTCAAATTCTCTTACCCTTTACATTTAAGAATCAAATTCTGAGTTTAGTCATCTACAGTATATTCGCATGTATAGTGTCAGAGCAGTTTTTAATCCTCTAATCCATTTTAATCCATTAAGTGAAACTGGCTTTGTGTGAACTTACCCTGAATATCAATTCATCAGTAACAGTAAATGTTCTGTCTAATTTACCAGATAGTGAGTTAATTTCTTTCTGTATCTGTTTAGTATCTACTAATACCTACAATAAATATTTCACATAGTTTTATATTATCTCAAATTCTACAACCTCAGAGAATTCTCATTATACACCTTCATTTATTACTGAAAGTTTCTACCCATCTTCTATAAACATTGGTTGAATTAAGATTCTAGAATTGGTAATCAGAATCTACTATTTTTTTGAATAACCACACTCTGGTACCATGTTTAATTCATCTTTAGTTCACTCATTTATTCAGGCTTGTACAAGGTGCCATACCAGTACAAACATAACATTGTAAATGCTCGAATTGGCATGTAAAGATATACAAAATAAGGAATCATGGTAAGTATTAGAATACAAATAAATGTGAATAGTTTATCAGAATGATGCCTTGAAACCTTTACATATAAAATACCCACCTTGTCTATTTCCTTCTTCTGTTTTTTGATATTGGCCACAATTTCTAATATTTTTCTAGTATAAGCTGATCTATTTACATCTTTGGTCATTCGCTCATATTCTGCTTGCTATAACATACATTAATTAAGGCTTTTATAGAGTAAATATATTTCATATTTATATTCTTTGTGGCAGATTATTACTGTAATGTTTCAGATTGGGTTTAATTTTTCATATCAATATCTATATGATATCTAACGTTGACTTCAATATTAATAGTAGATAAACTTTGGCAGTGATGAATTCTCTATTACAATAATAACATGACACAACTCTGTGATTATGTTTATCAACTAAGCCCTTTCTTCAATAGTTGTGTCAAATCAATACTTAACTGCAGTCAAGACAAAATGCTTTCTGACCAAATGATTATCATGGCAGCATTCCTATTGGAATGTTCAAGAAAGTAATTGTTTCATTGATATACTTACGTATTGTTTTTGTAAATCTTCTTTATTTCTGACTTCATCAGCTACTTCTTTCATTTTATCTCGGAATGCTTTGATTTCTTCTAACTTCTTCTGAGCTTCAGACTGAAATGTAAACAATGTTATAATAATTACAACAATGACAAAACCTCTTTCATTGGAATAACCATAATATAATGATAAGACAGGGGCCAGACCAAGTATACTAGAATAAAATAAAAACATACCTCTTTTAATGAAGTAAGGGTCTTCAATTCTCTGTATTGTTGTATTAATGGAGCTCTATGTACTTCCCATTTATTAGCCAGGGTCACCAATCTCTGAGAGCTTGTATCAACAACACCCTATAACAAATAAAATCTATAACAGTTGGATATTTAATATCATAGAATAAAATGAGACAAATCTTATATTTATTTAATTTATATTTATTTATTTATTTATTTATTTATTTATTTATTTATTTATTTATTTATTTATTTATTTATTTATTTATTTATTTATTTATTTATTTATTTATTTATTTATTTATTTATTTATTTATTTATTTATTTATTTATTATTAATTATTAATATTATTCAGATTTAATTCACTAACAATCACAGAATGGCCCCACTCACCTGTAATTTGAGTATATTATTATCAGCATCAGGTAATAAATCCATTGTTTTCTTTTTAACATTAAATAAACTTTCTTTTTCTTCATTCTCTCGTAATTCTTTATTTATATTTTCCTCTAATTGTTGTTGTGTTGCATTGAATTTCTTTATTTCTAATTCTAATGACTCAAATTTAGATGATAAATCAGTTAATTCATCTCGTAATGATTGCATTTCTTCTTCTCTCTTTCTTTGTTGTTCCTAAAAGAAAACAAAATATCAATATATGAAACAGAAATGGAATGGAAGGACATCTTAAACTTTAATCTTTTGTCCTTCAAGGTAATTGCTTGCACAATAAAAAACGTTTTCTGTAACCACTCACCTTAAACTACTTTTTATTGACATCCCTGTATTAATTTCATTGGTTAAATTTCATGAGATATTTAGGAACTTGGTATTGATAATTCCTGTTAAAATCAATTTTTGGCATAATAGAAGTAAATAAAAATATAATCAGTACAAACCTCTTCTGTATCTTTAGTTGGTACATCACCTCCAATCTGTGACATAGTTTTATCTTCATCCTGTATTAAATTGTTTACAACAATTAAATTTATCTAATACAATACAAAACCTTTAAAACCTATGGTAGAAGACTAGAACGTAGAACTCCATTCATTTTATTTCATCTAAAACCTATGGTAGGTGATTTTATCTTATTAATTCTTCATTATGCCACTCTGTTGATTATATTGTCTGGGAGGGGTGTTTGTTATTTATAGTGAAAGATTATTCTGAGTTTAATGGTGCGCACTATATTCACAATTGTATGGTAAACAAAATAATACCACAGAACCTCATTCAAACACATGTTCATTGAATTGAAGGGAGTTGAACGATTTATTGTCCCATCCGAATGAATAGACGATTTTTTTGTGTCAGCCGTTCCAACCTGCATCACCTACAAGGTAACCGGGTCAAAAATCAAAAATTCATCTCAACCTAAGTCGAGGTTGAACCCTGGACATTCAGTTTAGTAAGCCAGCATCTAACTCACCGAGCCACTGCAGCTCCATTAAGCAAAAACTTCATTACTATTTTGTATCAAACAATGAAAGGTTTTAATACATACCTTAGAAAATAAGAGTTTTTCAGAGTGAGCAAACCTAGAACCTTTAGTTCTAATATCTGATTTGGCCTTACTACTGATAGATGACATGATTTGTTGTAAATCAGAGAGAGTTGATTGTGAACTAGAATCTCTCTGTACATCTTGTCTTAATCTATCACTTATCATCTTCTCTATTCTCTTCTTCTTCTTATCTAAAAACTCCTGTAACAAAATGAAATCGATATTCAAATGATTTGCTGTTGGCAATCAGATTTTGTCTGAGAGAGCTCTTGGAAATCATTAGAACAATAAAAATCATATGATAGTAATGAAATTATAAAAAATTCCAGTAAATCTGATGCAAAGACGAAGGGTAACATCCAAGACATAGACTGAACTAACCTGCTTTGAAAGTCGAGAAGCTAATCCTGCACTATTCCATTCATTTTCCCATTCTTGTTGCTTAGTAACTTGTGATACATTAGATTCTATAACAGAGGCTAGTGTATCTCTATGGTAACGACATTGATTTGTGATATATGGAAGACTAGTTGAGTAATAATTTCGCAGTTCTGAAATTAAAAGAAAAAGGACTGTCCATTTTTTTTTTTTATCTCCTTTACAATTCAAGACCAAGAAAACAAGAAAGAAAGAATCTTTCCTAGATTATCCTAGACATTTCCGGCTGAGTTGACTGGAAATATGAGTGAGGATGATGTATCATAGGACTTGCAAACAGAACAATCATGGAAGATGTGACCTGTTTAAGACATCAGGGAATGCTCTGTGACAAGCTGGTCAGCACATCCAATTAATGTGACTAAATCCTAGATAGAGAGGTAAATAAAGAATATTAATATATTACCAACCTTTGGGTATTTTTCTGGTTAAATCTGATAAACCTTCTGGTTTTGATAAATGGTAAGAATTATAACTATACATACAGGCTGCACCCTACAAATACATTTATTGATGTCATTCTCTAGTAAAGCACCTAAGCTCAAACATTCATTTATGAAAACCACAAGAGTTATATGCATTGCCAGAAGTCTACTGTGGTACAAAATCAGGTACCTTTATGTCTCCTTGGCCTACAGAAATATCATTTTCTACCAAGTAGAAACTGAAATAGGTCTGAAGCAATGACTCATATGAACTTCCTCTTTTAAAAAGTAACTTGCTACTTTCCAACCACCCTAACCTCTAAAGAAATAAAGAATAACTAACCTCTCGTTGCCATGTTGGAGGTTTTCCACGCCACGTTATTCCCCTATCTTTAAGGTAATGTGGTGTCCATGGTGATGTTAACTGTTGATGTATCTTAGCTGATATTGCTCTCTGTAATAATATTGATGCTCCTGAAATAAAAAACATTTCATTACTTAATAACTGAAAAGACAATTACAGGATATTCTCCTAAAAAACATTATTTTTACAAAGAATAGATTATTGAAATGTAGATTTGATATAAGTAAATGGAAGAGTTAAGGAATCTTTCTCTTTAGAGAATCCTTGTTTCGCTCCGACACGTTTCGTACATATGTACTCTGCAGTGAGACTGTTGCTACTGGGCCACATTCCTTCTATTTATACCCTATGGTGGATGGAGGCGCTTCATGGACGATGTCAGTGAGAGCGCTACTGTTGCCTGGTTGCCAAGACGTTATGACAATGGCTTGGAGGCGTGCCATTTGTGTTTCTTTTCTGCAGAAAATGCCAGATTTTTGGTATTTTTTCTGGATTAATGCTTGGAATCTAGTTGTTAGATATAAGTAAAGATTTTCATTTTATTCGCATAGATGTTCAGGACAATAAAAGTTAGAAATAAGATAATAAAGGGAGTTCCTTTACTAAGGAGGTGAAAGGATTACTAATAGTATTAAATCATAGACTAGTAAGTACCTATTGGTTCATCTGCTGTCTGTGCTGTATCTTTTGGTAATTTTTCTACTAAAAACATAAACACTTTACGTATTTCTGTTTCATTAGAATATAAAAATGTCTGGTACCCTATTTCACCTTTATAGCCCAAATCCTGAAAATATCAGATCTACATTAATATACCTCTTAAGTGACCTGTTGCAATTGCAGAATTGTTATTACAGTAAAACCTCGTTATCTCGAAGTCGGCGGTGCTATAAGAATACTTCGAGATAAACAGTACCTCGAGACAAACGATCATGGGATTTAGCCGCCATCTTGAAATCTATTAAGTGGAGTTATTTCCCTTGTATGAAAATATAACGAGATCGATATGTATCAATGATAATTTTATTTATACTACATGTATTATTCATTATTTAACAATTTATATAACAATATCAATTAATATTAATAATAAAACAATGTTTTTCAATCTTACAAGTTGTTTACATTTTTTGGAAAAAACTAGTAATCGTTTTCTGAACATGAAATCGAGCTTTTAAATCCTCAGTGGCTATTCGTTCTCTAAGTGTATCAACAATAGGGAAAAATCGTCTGTGCACTCGGTCATCGCAATCCACCTGTCCAGAGTTTCAAGGGACTTCATGACATCACATTTAGTTGGCTGCGATATCATCTTCTTCGGGTTCGGGTTCCTGAATACTTCTACTGTCCATGATTTCCTGCACAATAACGTCAGCTGTGATTTCTGCTGTGGTGGCTAAATTATCATCAATCGCAGCATACTCTTCTAATGTAACTGACGTACACACTCTGGATCGAATAAAAGAGAGGGGGACGTCTTCGTCGGAATCTTCTGTTTCTTCTGGTACTACAACGCCATTGGAAAAACTGGCATTACGGTAACAAATTGCAATTGGGAATTAGACGATCCAACTATCCCCCGGTAACGGGTCCTTCGTTAGATTTCTCGATTAAACACATGATGAGACATGAAAATGACCATTGAGAGACATTGTTTCGTTTTATAGACCTACAGAGTAATACTAATCAGCCATTTAATTGGTGTTAATTATGTTGATTGTCGCGAGAGAATGAATAACAAAGGATTATACATACGTGTGTTATCGGTAAGATGATGACTTCGAGATACACATAGTGATTTAATTGATAATGTTTTTGATGGGACCGCGAGATTAGGTCGACATATCCAGTTAATCGAGTTTCCTGAATTCGAGATTAACATATTTTTTTAAAGGGATTATAGAAGGATATTGCCGGGACCGCGCAAGGACCTCGAGTTAAACGGAACATCGAGATTACCGATGTCGAGATAACGAGGTTTCACTGTATATTGAAATATATATAAGGTGTTTATCTTAAAAAGTACGTTCTTTTGTTATTTTTCCATTAAATCCATATCAGACAACTCAATGATATTCTGATAAGCGAGGTAGTTATTGTCTACCATACCTGTATATGATTTGCCAGACTAGCACCAATCCTAAATCGGGCTGACATACCAGGTGGTAATGTTTTTGGTAATTCAACATCATTTTTAATAAATTTAATACATTTCACAACAGTTGAGACGATAATTTCTGTAGTAAACTGTTTTAAACTGTGTACATCATCTTCTATTTCACTACAATATAAAAAGTAGTAAAAACAAATATATTTAAGAAATGTATAAAAATTTACACTTCCATAAAATTCAGTATGCCTATCTGTTGAAACAGAAATTTACAAAAAACTTGTGAAAAGCCTGAGGTTTACAGGACATATATGCTGGAATGCTGATGCTGATGAAAACAATAATGAAAACGATGAAGCCATTACCGATCATAAGCTATTCTAAAAGTCCATGCAAAGTGGAGGGGTGGGGAACAATTTATTGAACATACATCTTCACTGTTAATGTTTTATTTGTAAATTATCAAGTAGTAACAGGAAATGAATAAAGGATACATAAAGAATGCTGTTTAAACTGCAAAAAGATGTGGGATACGTTGTAAATGCATACCATCCAATTGATTTTAGAGAGTGAATAATAATATTATCCACCTCCTCCATCTTGACCAGTCATGTGACTTTTAAGATAAGGGCATTTTATATATTTCTTAGAATAAGAATTTCAAAATAAGTTTATTATTTTGAGGTTTTAGGTATTTGATCGGAAACTTATTTCTTATAGATGTCTTGTTGATATTTTATTTCTTAAAATTTGTGTATTATCGGTAAGTAGCTTTTACAAACTCTCAAACCATCAATAGATCAAATTTCATTTGTTGAAACTCTTATCTTAGAATAAATTTCCACATAATTTACAACTCCAATATTAAATTTTATCGTTGTTTTAAACATGATATATGTAGCTATGTTTGGTCTATATTTCAAGTGTTTATATAATACAAACTTTTGTCGTAAGTTTGTATTTTGTATTCATAAGACACCGTTAATCAAGCGCAGAAAATTTCTGCGGAACTGTGATGTAAACAATCATGGCCGACTTTTTAATATTTTAATGAAAATATTTCTTTCTTTTCTATTCACCGAGTATATAATGAATTAAAACGTACAAAAATCTCTCCCTATACCGATTTTATGTGGCCCTAAATCTATCTATCATAATGGCTGAAAATGAAGTGGCTTTTCTGAGGGACCAAGGTAAATAATTAAAATATGTCAGCCGCAGCGGCAGTTTGAAAAACATGTCCAAACTCAAGCATTAAACTTTAAAGAATATCAGATGTGGCTAGAACTGTCGACATGAAATACCAACTTTGGTCCTTTGTTCCAAATGAATAGATTCTACCTAGTCAGATAATATTACTACAAACAGGTTACCTTAATAATTATCTAGACTGGTTTTTCTTTTCAGTATCCAGATTAAACCAGCAATTAGCAAGATATCAGAACATATACCAAGGTTCATCTGTTGATCTAGTAAGTATCTAGCCATATATAAAATACGAATGTGTTTAAGATATTGATTCATTATAAGCCTAATCTTTGGTTACTATTATTAAGGCAAGCCTGCTGGTAAGGTACTCTAAATAAAGATGATAAGCTGCATTACTTATAAGTTACATAGAAGTGTAGGCCCCTAAGCATGTTAATTTTTGGAAATTAATACTGTAGTGTTTTGATGATTTTTTATTTTCAAGATCCCTGCAAAAACAGAAGTTTCAACATCCACTCCATGGCTAACAGATTCAAGGTAATTATCTTCTAACCTTTTTTTATATCTGCATGAACTATGCTTACTTATTTTGTTATTGATATCCCTTTATAACCTTTCATATACCTGTATGGAGGAAGCTTACATATTTGGGATTAATGTTATTGATTTTCAGGCTCTAAAAATTCTTTCTTTTACAGCATACTTTCACCATTGATTCATGAATATGACAGAATCATTCAAGATGTTAACAAGGAGAATGAGACATACAAGGTAAGTACACCAGGCTTATAAGTAGGCTAGGCCTAATATGTTTGTGACTGTATTAACATGAAACACTATGTAACAATGTAACATGAGAGAGATATTGATACTTATTCATTGGAAATCCCTGGAACATGAGTTAATTTAAATCTAAAGTTTCAAATGTAGGAAAGCTTATGTTTGTTTGTATTTTCAACTTCAAATTCTGAAGAGATTAGTCCTTTTCAGTTGGCTGTCTTACTTCGATTGGAAATTGGAAGGCTTTATTTTTTATTTAGCTGTTCTGATGACAACTCAATTATAGTGACAACACAATGTTATGTTTTAAAGCCTGAAGAGTAGAGCTTTAGGAAAGCCACAAATAACTATTTGCTATTTTGTATATTTCAGAATGAACATAGAGAATTAAAGAGAAAAGTTGAAGAATTAGTCTATGAAAATAACAGGTATTTATTTTAGCCCTCTTATTGTTTAAAATTATTGATTGTTCTGTATTATTCCAGTTAAATATTGCATTCTCTAGCAGTTATGGTGATACATTGTTATTGGATAAATACTTATCTTTTAGAAATAAAAAAATGGCAAATGACCTGGGAATAAGGCATTATTGAACACTCCATTACATAACATTCAGCAGTAACCAAATCTGCAAGAATAGAAAACAAAATGTTACTTATGTTTATTGATAAAGCCTTATAAGTTATATAATGAAATGATTGTTATTGTGTTTTTATAGACTAGTAAGAGAGTTAAAGGAAGCATTACAATCCCAGGTGTCACCAGTGGATGGTAGTGATTATCATCACATTGAGCATACAGATAGCGATCAACTTGTAGTTAATTTACAACAACAAGTACAACTTGCTGTTCAGGTAAATACATTAAATACAATCTGATATTCAGGTAAATATATCAGGAAGTAAGACCTGCTAGTCAGATAAATACAAATGTTGTTAAAAAAGAAATTGCACAATGATTCATATGGTGCACAAAAGTATGTTATAAAATCATTCAATCACTTTTAAAATAATTGAGCCAATTCCAGTATTTTTTTGAAATTTTTGATAGGAGAAAGAATCAGCTGAAGAAAGATGGAGAGAAGCATCACAAGAAATAGACAGATTAGAGAGAGCTTTACAGGTGATATATTCATGATTTGTCTAGTAGAAATATTAGCTAGTGGAACAGCATAATTTCAGGGCCTGTCAGAGAGGATGCAATTTGGATCAATTTCATTTAACATTCACTTTTTTTTATATTTCAAATTTTAAATTTATTCACTGAAATTTTGTAGATTTTCAGTTTGTAAAATCATTTTTTTGTTTTAAAGAATAAATTTTGTTTATATCTAGTCGGAGAAAGAAAGTCACCAATGGAAGGTAGTAGAAGACCAGGCCCACCAGGTAAGCATGGCTACTGGTTGCAAATCTGATTTTCTGATGCATTGTTACATTACATAATCATTGGATAGATTTTATCAATGCACAATTGTTTAGTAGAAATTAGTAGTAAATGATTGTTACTGGCTGTAGCATGGTTTATTAGTTTGAAAGGTGATATAAGACTTTATTTTGTTGATTAGGTGAAAGACCAGTATTATCAAACAGCAGCAGCATTAAATACAGAAATACAAACATTACAGACAGAGTTACGGTTAGTTTTTAACTTCTTACTCTTAAGTATATGGGTATATCAATTTAACTGTGGAAAGATATAAAGATATATTGCCAACAGCTAAAGCAAAGTGGTGTAGTATCTACAGAATTATTATGAAAGATTTATTTGAAATAACCTTTAATACTCTAAATCACTAATTCTGTAGTTTTTTACATGAACCTTTCAATACACTGAATCTCATTAAAATTATCAATAACATTTTGTAGCTTGTTTACAGATTTAATTCTTAAAATAACCTGTATATTTGTGGTAACTATTTATTGTCTTACCTGTATATCTTATAATATATGTTATGTTAATGATAACAGGCAAACCAAGTCAGAGCTAGCTACTGCTAATTTATTAGTAACTGATCTGAAAAGAACAATAGTTGATCTACAGCAACAATTAACATGGAAGGTACGTTGAACATAAGTACATTATATCTAATTATATAGCCACTGTGTACCTGAACATGAAAACAAAAGATGTATTTCCACATCCTAATCAATTCAAAATAAAAATTATGGAAATTCTTGAAGTAGAAGTTTTGCTGTTGCAACAATAACTTTAAGCTCTTAGTATTATTTTGTTTGTTCCAGGATGAAGAAAGAAATGATGCTTTATTTAAAGGAGGTATATCAGATGGACAAAATGATCAATTTAAAATGGCTATTGATGAACTCACACAAAAGTAAGTCAAAAATAACTTTTACCATACCTATACTCAATTATATCTGAAATGTGTGTTGGTAATTAAAAATTTGATTCTATACAATCCAGATATAGAAATATTTAAAAAGTATATATACAGATATGGTTGGCTACAAATTATCTAAAAGAATTTTTTAAAGATAAAGGTCTAACTCTTACCTATATTTCTCTATTCCAGACTCAATGTTAGTCATAGAGAATGTAATAATTTAAGGAAAGATAAAGAAATGTTAGAAGCAAGATCCTCAGAATTACAGAAAAGATTGTAAGTAAAACATCACTGTACCATTGAAAAAAGTTGAAAAAAATGATACTCCAGTAATATTTAACCAGCAAACTGAATATTAAAATCTGTTGTTGTAGGGGTGGTTTAGATGATAAAGAACATGATGCTATGATGAAAGTAAGGGATGCAATACAAATGGCTGAAAATGCAATCTTGGAAAAGGACCAGGTAAGCAATTTATTTTGGTCAAATTTTGGAAATTTGTAGCATCATTTACCTACTTATGTAAGCAAAGATATAAACTTGAGATGGATATTAAAGTTTATATCCTACATCACAATACTTGCTTTTTCCCCCCCTATTAAGCCCAAGTCAATTAGGACCCCTGTCTGGACACAGATATCTTTTCTATATATCATAACAGCTAGATTAGTTGCCTTGTTCCAAAGATATATACTTGAAAAAGATGTAAAAGTGTATGACCTTCACCACAATACTTGCTGTTTTTTCAATTATAAAACCCAAGGCTCTTATTAGAACTCTTTCTATACTGGTTCTCACTATATCCATTCTGTTTATCATAATAGATAATTTAGTTGCCTACTTACATACCAATATCCTATATTATAGGCTGAGATACAACTAGGTCAGAAAGATGAAGAAATAGAAAACATGCAGGAAGTAATTAATAAGTTAATTAATGAAGCTGGAGTTAGAACTAGACAAGAGGTAAGACTCTACCTACATGGTTTGATTAGTAATAACAAAAATGAGAATTGCAGACCCACAGAATTATTGAGTGGTTCAAATCGAGCTGTCAGTATCCCCAATACATATAACTTTAGAGAAACCTCTTTACAATTCCTATGTTCTTTGATAAGCTGACTTCATGGTTTTATGAGTAAAAAATGAGAATTGCAGACCCACTGTAAGAGTGAGTGGTTTAAATCGAGCTGTCAGTTTCCTTTGTACTCATAAAAAGTTTAGAAAAACCTTTTACAATTTCTATGTTCTTTAATAAGCTGAAAATTTCTTGACTGACGGTGTCTATTGTATTTTAGGTAGATAATGTAAGAAAACAGAGTAATGATAGATTAAGTAAACTAACAGAAGAATTACATACAATGGAAATGGTAAGTTGAGAGTTATTAGTTACTACCTGGCTGTAGTCAGACATTAAGTTATGAAGTTTTATATTGCTGTAACTTAGTAAACTCAGATTCAGTACAGCTGACTTATACAGGAGACAGTATTAAGGTTTCAATAATTCAACCATGACTGAACATGAAACATTCCTCAAAAATGTATATCATCTGATTTTGAGATACGTGGTCGCTGGTCGCGTAATGAAGGTGGTCACTTATCAGTCGTTAATTAAATTGAAAACTCGTAGGGGGGAATTTATTGTGGTCGCTTATTGAAGGTGGTCCTATGAGCAGGATATACTGTATCCATATATAATATATGGGCTGTTACATAATATTGTGAAATTAAATGAAACCATTATATTTTAAAGTTATGTGTATATATTTATATTATATTTAAAGGAAAATGCTGAGAAACAAGCCCAGTTAGATAGATTATTACGAGAAAAAAGAGCTGTAGAATCAGAACTAGAAAAGGTGGGATATTTAACTTTAACAAATCAAACTATATCATTGCACATTGTATCAAGCATGAAGGAGTTGTCAAAATATTATGATGTATGTGAGAGAGATGCAGCGAGCTAGATTTATGCTCGTTAACCTGGCATATTCAGTCAGGTTTTCTCCTTTTCAGTGATGCAGTTTCTAGTTTTGGATTAGGCAATAAACTGAGGCCCTGTGTGCTACATGCTGTGCTAAGCGGTTAAGAATCCCTTGACAGTGGAAATGGCATAAGAAGTCCTGGCAAATTTTCCCTCATTGCACACTGCATGACGTCGCCTGTCATTAGCCAATAAGGTGCAGAAGAGTAGGACAAAAAACTCCATTCATTTTATTTCATTTTTTATGATGTATGTATATTGTAGATCTACAGGGAAGGAATGGTTCAAGGTACTGAAGAAAACATGTCGTATCATAAATTAAATCAAAGAGCTATTAACGCTGAGAGGGGAATTGAGCCCATAAATGTGATTTAGTAATTAAAACTAATCTGTACAAGTTGATTGAAATCTGAGAATGATTTAAAAGAGTTAATCTTAAAAACAAGTTATACATTTAGTCTGCTACAAGCGTGAGAATAGTTATGTAAGCATTTGATAAACGAATCAATTTACATAAATATTCCATAAAATTCTCGTCTGCACATTTACTGCATGATTTACAAAGATTTACAAGGTTTTGGAAATGTTCTTTCCAGTTAAAAATGTAGGCTAGGTGCATATTTGTGGATTTGACTTGAAGGTGACAATGATTAGTCTCTCAGAAACACTTGATTCTACAAAGCAGGTAATAGGTTAACAGATGCCAATCTGAGTAAGCTATCTTTTGTTCTGTTATGATATTATAATCTGGATTTCTGTCCTTCAGCTCTCAGCAATTAAAAGAACAAATGGACACCCAGTTTACACAGTTAAAAGATAGAATGGTTTCCATGGAAACAGAATTAAGTTGTGCCAATGAAGAATGTTTAAAGAAACAAGATGAAATTGATGAACTAAAGTCTAAAGTTCAATCTGCTATACAAGAAAAAGAACAAGCTCAACGTAAATATTATAAAGAGGTGTGATATGGGATTCTTTTTGGCAGAAGTTTTTGGAGAATTTTTGTGTATTACGGAAAATATACATAATATGCATAAAGCATAATCGAAATTTATTAGGTTTTTTGGATGGTACCACAGTCCTTTCATACAGAAAAGATAAATTCTAAAGACATACTTGAAAATAGGATCCTTGCCATTTTGTTTTTAAATGATTCTACATTTTCTAATAGTAACAGTTCCTTCTAAGAAAAGGTAACAATGAATATGTTAGGATTGACATGAAATAAAACAGCTTTTTTTAAAAACAAGGTAGGCTTTTCTGTTTGTCCAACGCTCCACAATTCTTTATATCTTGGAGTGATTTTTTCTATTTGTTTATCATAGTTAGCTATATTAGAACAAGATAAACAAATGAAGATAAGAGACTATGAGGTTAAAGTTCAGTCTACTGAAGATACCAATCGTCATTCTATCACAGAACTACGCAAATTATTAACATCACAACAACGTATGGCAGCCAAGTAAGTCGCAATATTAAAGTTACGAAAACTTTCTATCCAAGTCAATATCTAGTCAAGTTAATAGAGCCTATAAATCAGTTATGAAAACGGAAAAGTGAACAATGCATTGAATTATTTGATTGCTCATTTTACACCGTTTCAGATATGAAATCTACATCAGGACAGCTGCATCAATAAACATGATTACTGTACATGATTCTAAAAGAAATTTATCTTTTTCTAGATGGAAAGAAGAATGTCAAAGTATAACCAAGAAATTTGAAGTCAAAATTCAAGATTTAAGAGATGAATTAAATCATAAACAAAAGAGAAATGAAGAAATAACGGCTTTGCTAAAAGAAAGTCAAGAAAAGACCATTGAGGTACATAATATTCTTCCTTCATGAATTTCTTTTGTTTTATTTTGAATGTGTTGGAATCTCCTTGACTCTGACAAAAAGGTACATTATTCTTATAATTCAACTTGTAGGCTGGTAAAACAATGGCAGAAGCCACTCGTAATATTAGACGTATGGAAGAAAGAGTCAGAGAAAGTGAAGCTAGAGCAGCAGAATCTAATAGAAAGGTAAAGAATTATGACAGTTTTGACTATTTTCCAAAAGTTTCTTTCGGAAATAATAGGAAATAATGGATTCTGACTGGTTGATAAACTAAATATAAAATCAATTAGAATGATTGTACAATGTACTTGTTCATAGTTACCTCCAATTACCTGTTGTTGTTTTAGTTATCAAGATGTAGTGTAAAATATCGGCAAATGGAAAGTGAAAGACAGAGTTTATTACAAGAATTAAGTAGAAGTCAACGAGAATTATCTCGATCTAATAAGTAAGTCTTGACATTGAATATATTCATAATTATTCAAGCGAATAACAACACAAGTTTATATTATACTGCAATGAAATAGCTTGATTTATTTCTGCTGGGCTAATAGATGAGATCTGTTCAACTTTCCTCCTTTATTTTATTGTTCCTTCAGTTAAGTTTTCAAAATCTAAATGTTTAAGAACAGAAATATATGAATATTGTATTTTTTCAATAAACTACATCAAAGTATTTATATTTCAGGAGCTCATTACATAGCTCAGGAGAATTGAAATCCAGTCATCATTCATCTAATGGATATCATAATGGAGTGTCTAAAGTAACGGGTCATTTACAAATGGAAGATTTACAAGTTCCATCAGAGACATGATATTTATTGTAATATATTACTGTGATATTATTATTTATCTTCAACTTCAATTTTCTTACAAAAAATATATGATATAATGTACTGATTTCTTAAAAGGAATTTAGTTTTTTGGAATAATTGTTTCAAATAGCCTACTGTTAGCTCGATAATGCTTTTCAGAATAAAAATCTTTTAATTGTCGAACACTATCTTCTCTCTATTTTATCATAGTGAAACCTTCTATCAACATTCAACACTGGATCGGGCTGTGCATAGCTAACACTAATTTGTTTAGACTACAGATTAACCCATTCAGAGCCACTAGTGAGAAGGGTAATAATTGTTTTTGGCCCACTGAAGGCCTCTAATTGAATGTTTTGTATACAAATGCGTGTTGAGACAATGCGCAACGATGTGCTCTTTCGTTTGATATGCGGAAACCAGCTATAGCCTATAGTTTTCTAAGCTAACCCTATTTGACTTTGAAAACTAAAGTCGACTTGCAAGGGTTAAATTAGGGATTGTAGGTTGTAACATTGCGGTTAAGCAATGCTACGCAAGCACAGGCACAGGCATGTAGGCATTACCTCCAGTGATAAGGAATTGTATGTGCAGTTGTGCAAAAAAAATGGAATGAAAGGTTCAAGTAATCATCTATAATCTTTATAATCTGAAATGTAAAAAAATACTACCGGTTGTTAGGGTTAACCCCAGCTAACCCTAACTCGTAACCCTAGATCTCCGTGGCCAAGCGGTTTTGGCGTTTGCTCGGCAACTTTGGGGTCCCAAGTTCGAATCCCAGTTAAAGCTTTTTTCAAATTTCTTTTTTTTATAAGTCGAACACTATCTTTTCTCTCTATTTTATCATACGGAAAGCTTTTATCAACATTGGATTAGGCTGTGCATAGCTAACACTAATTGGTTTTGACTACAAATTTATAATTCGGAGCCACTAGCGAGAAGGGTAATAATTGTTTTTGGCCCACTGAAGGCCTCTAATTGAATGTTTTGTACACACATGCGTGTTTTGACGATGTCCAACGATGTGCTCTTTCGTTTGATATGCGGAAACCATATCTTGAACCAGCTATAGCCCTTTCCTAAGCTTATCCATTTTAAATTTAAAAAATTTAGTGGAACTGCACGGGTTAACCCTAACTCGTAACCATAGGTCTCCGTGGCCTAGTGGTTTTTGACGTTTGCTCGGCAACTTTGAGGGCCGGAGTTCGAATCCCAGTTGAAGCTTTTTTCAAATTTCTTTTTTCAATAAGTGGAGCACTATCTTTTCTCTTTATTTTATCATACAAAATTTTTTTTTCAACACTGGATTAGGCTGTGCATAGCTAACCCTAATTGGTTTTGACTACAGTTTAACCTATTCGGAGCCGCTAGCGAGAAGGATAATAATTGTTTTTGGCCCACCGAAGGCCTCTAATTGAATGTTTTGTACACAAATGCGTACTGAGACGATCTCCAACGATATTCTCTTTCGTTTGGTATGTTCGACTTAAAAAGTAAAAGAAATTTGAAAAAAGCTTCAACTGGGATTCGAACTCGAGACCCCAAAGTTGCCGAGCAAACGCCAAAACATCTCGGCCACGGAGACCTAGGATTACGAGTTAGGATTAGCTGAGGTTAACCCTAAACCTAATTTAACCCTTACAGGTCGACTTTAGTTTTCAAAGTCAAATAGGGTTAGCTTAGAAAAGGGCTATAGCTGGTTCAAAGATATGGTTTCCGCATATCAAACGAAAGAGCACATCGTTGCGCATCGTCTCAACGCGCATTTGTGTACAAAACATCAATTAGAGGCCTTTAGTGGGCCAAAAACAATTATTATCCTTCTCGCTTGTGGTTCCAAATGGGTTAATTTGTATGATAAAATAGAGAGAAAAAATAGTGTTCATCTTATAAAGAAAAAGAAATTTGAAAAAAGCTTCAACTTGGATTCGAACTCGGGACCCCAAAGTTGCCGAGCAAACGCCAAAACCGCTAGGTCACGGAGATCTAGGGTTACGAGTTAGGGTTAGCTGAGGTTAACCCTAACCCTAGACCGAGGGTTACGAGTTAGGTATAGGGGGGGGGGACTACTACCTCGTAGTTCCGGGAAAGCACGGGCCTAGGAATCAGACTTAATTTTCATTTCCTCGCACCGATCGGGATTCGAACCCACGGCACCTAGTCGCCTAGCAGACGACAGTCCAACTCGATAACCACTGAGCCATTCGCCACCCTAAAGAAGTGCTTTCAGGACTGTCGCCTACATGATTCAGATGAATGTCAGCCCTTGCAGTTCCACTTAATTTTTCAAAGTCAAAATGGATTAGCTAAGTATAAAGGGCTATAGCTGGTTCAAAGATATGGTTTCCGCATATCAAACGAAAGAGCACATCGTTGCGCATCGTCCCAACACGCATTTGTGTACAAAACATTCAATTAGAGGCCTTCAGTGGGCCAAAAACAAGTATTACCCTTCTCGCTAGTGGCTCCGAATGGGTTAATCTGTAGTCAAAACCAATTAGGTAGAGGTGGGGAAACTACTATCTCGTAGTTCCGGGAAAGCACGGGCCTAGGAATCAGACCTAATTTTTATTTCCTCGCACCGATCGGGATTCGAACCCACGGCACCTAGTCGCCTAGCAGACGACAGTCCAACTCGCTAACCACTGAGCCATTCACCACCAAAAAAGTGGTTTCAGAACTCAGTTTTAACGAGAAGTACTGTCGCCTACACGATTCAAATGAATGTTTTCTTACACCCGCTCGGGGAGACAGCCATATATCCTGGCACTGGCAGATTTAGATAGAGGTGGGGAAACTACTATCTCGTAGTTCGGGAAAGCACGGGCCTAGGAATCAGACCTAATTTTTATTTCCTCGCACCGCTCGGGATTCGAACCCACGGCACCTAGTCGCCTAGCAGACGACAGTCCAACTCGCTAACCACTGAGCCATTCACCACCAAAAAAGTGGTTTCAGAACTCAGTTTTAACGAGAAGTACTGTCGCCTACACGATTCAAATGAATGTTTTCTTACACCCGCTCGGGGAGACAGCCATATATCCTGGCACTGGCAGATTTAGATAGAGGTGGGGAAACTACTATCTCGTAGTTCCGGGAAAGCACGGGCCTAGGAATCAGACCTAATTTTTATTTCCTCGCACCGATCGGGATTCGAACCCACGGCACCTAGTCGCCTAGCAGACGACAGTCCAACTCGCTAACCACTGAGCCATTCACCACCAAAAAAGTGGTTTCAGAACTCAGTTTTAACGAGAAGTACTGTCGCCTACACGATTCAAATGAATGTTTTCTTACACCCGCTCGGGGAGACAGCCATATATCCTGGCACTGGCAGATTTAGATAGAGGTGGGGAAACTACTATCTCGTAGTTCCGGGAAAGCACGGGCCTAGGAATCAGACCTAATTTTTATTTCCTCGCACCGATCGGGATTCGAACCCACGGCACCTAGTCGCCTAGCAGACGACAGTCCAACTCGCTAACCACTGAGCCATTCACCACCAAAAAAGTGGTTTCAGAACTCAGTTTTAACGAGAAGTACTGTCGCCTACACGATTCAAATGAATGTTTTCTTACACCCGCTCGGGGAGACAGCCATATATCCTGGCACTGGCAGATTTAGATAGAGGTGGGGAAACTACTATCTCGTAGTTCCGGGAAAGCACGGGTTAGGTATGCACAGCCTAATCCAGTGTCGATAAAAGGTTTTCGTATGATAAAATAGAGAGAAAAGATAGTGTTCGCCTTAAAAAAAAAATTTGAAAAAAAGCTTCAATTGGGATTCAAACTCGGGACCCCAAAGTTGCCGAGCAAACGCCAAAACCGCTAGGCCACGGAGTTACTCCCTAATTTAACTTTAATGGAAAGTTTTCAACGAAATTTCTAGAATAAATTATAGCTTGTTGAATTTCGTGATTAAACATGGGACAGATTGCAAATGAATCATTGGACGAGACCATAAGCTTACAGACTATGTATTTTATGTATAAATTGGTTATCAGAATCTTCAGATATTTCCGTTGATAAAGGATTTTAGATTAACAATATAGAAGTCAGAATGCAAAATATATCTGGACATCATGCGGTGTCTTGTTATTTGCACATGGTCAAGCAAAAGAAATTACAATCACTGTAGTCTGATTGAAAACCAGAGTTACCTGCCCTTGTTTAAATAAAATGACTAATCTTATCTTCTACATTAAAGAGTATTTGACAGCTCTCCAAATAATTTTTTTTACATTTATAGACTTTTGACTCATGATACAATGTTAAAGACTTTGATACAGTTCACGCCTATGTAATTAATAAAAAAAGGTAATAGTTGCAATTTTCTTCAGCTGACATTAGTTAATAAGCTTTATGAATCACGAAACTGGATGGTTGAGTTCTCATATTGGTTTATGTTTATTGTTGTACTAGCTCGCTGTGGATCTCTTGATGTGGACTTCTCTCTGTTCCTAGGCCAGGTGTCCACAAGCTATGGCAGAAGAGTAGTGGGGTTTATTATAGGCTCTACTTAATAAGCCCTATCCATTTATTATATGAATTAACAATTACAAGAATTGTGTCATTTCACTTGGGTCAAAGTGTGCTGCACCGACACTGTGCAATTTTTTTTTAAAATTTAAAGTACTAAAAACCTTTTTTCCATAAAAATATTTAATTTGGGTGGTTAGTAAATACTGGTTAATTGCAAACTTAAACATCTAATCATTAGATTAGATCTTTAGGCCTACTTTATTTCCTTCTTCCCCTTGCATTACAGTAGGAGCTTCCTTAATAAAATCATATCAATTATATGACACCAGTTGGAAATGAAATAAATGAAGTTTGCGTCCTATCTCCTGCACCTTATGGCTTAATAATGTCCGGCAATGACATGAAGTGTGCATGAGGGAAATTTGGCCAGGACAGTTGCATTAACCTAATCTTTTTGCAATTTCCAACTGTGAGCCTGTAGCACATGGGGCATCGGTTTATTGTCAATTCAGACGCTTATTCCATTGCCAGTCCTTCCGACCTGCAGACACCAGGTAGGAGATGTTTATATAAACTATTGGATAATGTATAATTATAGATTTCAAATGTTGAATGTGAATTATTTTAATAATAAAAACTCTGTTTGTTTATTTCAGATTTGATAAAAATGTTCATTTATGCACCCTGAATGTAGTCATCAGACATCTGTATTCTATTTTTTGAGTGGTGGAAATACTGCTTTGCATTAAGCCAATTTCATGTCAACATGGGTTGTGCATTTTCTCATACAGTAAGAACTTTCCGACCACTACTGTCTGAAGATCACCATGATCCTGTACAAGTTGATGAGAAAAAGAATAAAAGGAGACTGTTATCACGTCTTCGAAAAACCACTGTCAAATTCAAAAAAATGGAATCCAAAACTTCACTGTATTTACCATGTGGATGTCAAACCAAACCTGCTAAAAAATCTAGTGCCACTCCTACAATGGAAGATGCTATACGTCTAAGAGATAAAGAATTGTTGTTGAATATCATGTTTAATAGTGAAGATGATACAGGCTGGGCTACTCTAGATATCAAGAAAAGAAATCCTGAGAAAAGTAATCCAGTTCTATTGGCTTGTCAATTAGGTTACAGAGACATGGTGGAAATTTTTCTGGACAATGGATGTAGTCCAAATTTACCAACTAAAACAGGTCGTTTGATTCATACTGTGTTAGAATCAATGAAATCATCTAATTTAGAGATTGATGAAGGGATTTTGTTACTGGATACTTTATTAAAGAAGGGCTGTGATGTCAATATTAAAGACAATAAAGGAACAACAACTCTTTTATACTGTTCCGAACTTGGTGATAAACAAACTATGGAACTGATCTTTCCCCATGTTGCTGAGTCACAGTTCATTACAAGATGTGGTGGTAGTTTGTACACACCTCTCCATATGTCAGTCATGAAGCATGATCTGCATATTATTAAGTTACTGCTATCTTATAAACCAAAACGACATGTTAATATTCAAGATTCTGTGGGGAATACACCTTTAATGTTGAGTCTACAGTCTATGATGCATACATGTAGTGGACGTTATGAAACTAATACTGGTACAAGTACTAATAATACTAGCGATATCTTTGTCTTTTGTCACAATATGATTTCTATAGTGGAGACACTTCTTAATTCTGGTGCAGATCCCAACATTAGTAAATTTTCTAAAAATACATATATAAATATATCAAATTTTGAGTGGAATACACCTCTTGCCCTTGCACTTCAACTGACAGTAAACAATATGGAACCAACCAAACAAATTCCTATTGGAGTCATCAATAAGCTTTGTACAAATTATGCTTCCAAGAGTATGACATCAACACCAGTCAACCATTCTAGTGATCTTTTACCCTGTATAGCTGAAGAATCAATAGAGGATGGGTCTGTCTCTAATTCAAGAGATAACTTGGTGACTTTATTAACCTCCGAATGTGAAGAGGATACTCAGTGTTTGTCTCCCTTTGCTGGTGTTGTGCGACTTTTAATACAATCTGGTGCTAGTCTAGAAGGAATCAGTAAAGAAGAAATCTGTCAGCATTATCCATCAGTTGTGTCTCTAATTAAGGAGATATATGAATATCGAGACAAACATGAATGTGAGAAACCAGCTAGACTGTTACATCTAACTAAACAAGTGATACGACAACATTTAGGTACAATGAAAAAGCTTCATCTTATTGGCAGTTTACCTTTACCAAATAGAGTCATAGACTATGTTGGTTTAAAAACATTATAACATTTAGATATTTATAAACTTTTTAATACACTGTAACATTGCATGATTTTAAGTTTACATCAGGGCTGTACAAGTAACAATCAAATCATTCTAAGTCAGTTTTTCTCTGTGTTCAGGGCTGTTTTTCTATTTCTGAAATTGTAGTAATAAACTGTTTATACTACACTATGTATGTACTCTCAAGTTCATTATGAAAATAGAGATGACCTTGTTTTCTAAAGGGATTTAGTCATTTAAGTGTCAAATTTATGCTTTGCTTGATGATAGAACAGTTATAGATACTGAATAGGCTACTGAAATTGGGCTTAATCCTTGAGCAAAGCCAGTATAAATATATCAGTTCAATATAAAATACTTCAACATAATTATTATATTTCATTAATTGATTTATGTTACTGATTGTTAAAAATCAATTGATGTTCTTTATTTCTTACAGAGCTTGTTACCTTTTTGTCCACATATAAACATAAAAAGTTAAACAACCTAGTCTTTATTTCATTTCATAAATAAAAAACCAGACATGATGATGTATGATCATGAGGTAGCTATTAGAATTACTAGTATTCTTTCATGGATGTTGAAGAAGTTGTCATGGACATTAACTGATGTTACATTTTAATCATTCCAGATCAGTTAATATTGCAAAGTGCAACGCCCACTAAAAGGTTAATATGCAGTCTCTAACCATTGCAGTATCCACTGGAACAGTCATTTAACAAAGGATATGTCAAGAGCAGGGTAATTCTCACAAAAACATAATAAATTATGCAGGAATATTCTCTAGGGAACTGATATTTCAGGAAATTGTATATGTCATCCCTTGGTGCTATATGCCACGTCCAGATGTAAAGTTGATGGTCATTACAGTGACCTGCAATAAAGCATGGTATTCATCAAGATACTATCTCTTATGAAGTATAGGGTTCTGTAGTCTAGAACTTGCTGACTCTATTCCCAGGATCTGATAGCTATTTTGGATAGATACATCTTCCTAAAGCAATGTTTGGATATATGTATATATCCAAACGTTTCTTTAGGAACATGGGACAGAAATGGCTGGGCCGGGAATAAAGTCAGCAAGTTTCAGACTACGGATTCTATTGATCTGCAATCATTTGTGAATATTAACCCTTAAACTGTTCCTGTGGGAATTTAGTTCTGATGTGTCTGAGCTAAAGTACAAAATATCTCATTTGGTTTGAATATTTAATATATGATAAAAAATAAATACATATTTACAATTTATAATAACAAAATATAACTTATAAAAACAATGTTTTATTTACAATGTTGTTAAGATGGGTAGGATAAGCAAGCTTTCATTCCATTAAAGTCAAGTTGAATTGAATCATAGAGTCAACCTTTGTTCTAGCATATCTGGTTAATTCATCAATTGAAAGCACTTCTGTTTGCAAGCATGGTTTTCATTCTTATACTTGAAATTTCATACAAATCTGATTTGAATGAAATTTTAGTTCTTGTAGTAATAAATATAAATTGTGATTAACTTTTATGTTCTGAAATTTTCTCTATCAGAAGATTGCATGATGAAAACCATGAGGATTGCAAACAATCCAGGCATCCAATTGTCAGTTTCAATAACACTTAAAACAAAACATTTTGTATTCCTGTTAAGCTCGCAACAAAAACACAAAGAAATATTTTGATTTATTTGAACGCAAGACTCATAAACTAATTTAATTTACATATTAACAGTTTTATCAGTCCACGTTTGACCTAATCTCCATAAACTAGAAACACGAGCCCAGATTTCTTCTGTAGGGTCATCTGGTTCCAACCAAACTTTCCTGATCGTTATTCCTGCTTCAACATCTTCTACCTTATCATTATCATCTGTAGACAAAACCTGCAAGGTACCAAATAGATTTATTATATTACATTTGACAAGTTTTTCATTTATTTTACAAGCTTTTGAATTGGACCTTGCAGGTTTTGTCTAAAAATGAATTCCATTTGATGTGTTTCTATTTTAGTATACAACAACTGTCCAAGAAAAAAGCTTGAAAATAAAATGTCTTAAAGGGGCAGTATGCTAAATTCTCATTTTTCAAAACATTGTGAGTTTGCCAGTAAAATATTTCTAAAATATGCTATTTACATCCATGTATCTACTTGATCAAACTGAATTTGTTTTAGAAGGAATAATTAACTTAAATTTGTTGTTTGGTTTATTATGGCCAATATTATTAGTTAAAACCTTCAGAATATGTGGATTTTGTTATAATCTGTACAGTAGTATTCATACACCTCACAAAAAAAATAACGAATATAAACAATTTATGTAATCTTTCAAAATAGTTTTGGCTTTTATAAATCAATGGTTCTAACAAAACATTCAGATAACATCAAAGAAAGGTTTAAAACCAAAATATTAAACAAAATTTTCAAATTTGTGCAGCTTATATTTTCTAAAAGCATTAAAGAATTTAAGAATGGTAGAAGTAAAAGGAGGCAATAATTATCAAACTGGCATAAAGATTAACATCTTATCCCCAAGATTCCATCTGGATATTTTTTGGGCTTACATCCTTTAAAAATTTCCTTTTGAATTTATTAACATAATCCCTAGTATAAAGTATGGAAGGTTTGGCCATTGAAACCCAAAAATTGAGAGGGCGTTTCTTACGGACACCACTTTTAATAGAAATTACTCTTGGTAACTTCCCCTCCACTTGATCATTCTCAACATTTTGTTGTTGACATATTGAATTATTTTCTACTGAATCCTCAGTTTGGAAACTTTCGGAAACTGGACTCGGCAACTTGGCAGAATAAGATGGAAAGACATCCACTTCATCAAGCCAAGTATCTACAAATCCCTCAGCTTCCTCTGAGCGAGCTGAATTATGTCGACTTAGATTGGATATGGACAAAGATCTTTTAGAATAAACAGAACTTTCTGTAGTAGTTATGTCTGACTCCGTTTCAAAATATGATTGGCTGGAATCATCCATCTCTCTCTGATCGTCATCAAAATATTCTCCTCCTTTATTCCATATACCAGCCGCCACGTCAAACACAAAATCAGTTTGAGTGGGATAACTAGATCGAACTTCAGGCTGAGGACTCTCTCTGTAACCATGGAAACTATAGTCACTTACCATTTGTTTTGGACTGGGTGCATTGGAATCCATATCTTGAAGTCTCATATCTGACTCTGCTGTTCTTAATGCCAGAGCTGGAATATCAACTCTAGTGATTTTCATCTGTGAAATATTAGGTGGTAGAACTATCTCATCTTCATCAAATGACTGAAATTAAATCATAAAATTCATAATGAGATGAGTTATTATAGGAACAGGGCTGTTGATATATTTTTTCCCCAATCGGACATTTTTTATTATTCTGCTACATTACTATTCAATAGTTGTCAGCTCCTCTTGATAATGAAGCAGACCCACCATTCCAGAACATCTTTAATTGATATAAAACATGGAATCTCTTTTGAAGAAAACCTTGTTTCACGACTCAATTAATAGTAGGCTTTATCAATCCTTAGATAAATAAGACAACTATTATGGATTCAAATCCATGCAGTGTGCAAAGAGGGAAATTTGACATTGACATAAGTCTTATCTTTTTGCATTTTCCAAATGTTGAGGGTTCTTTAACATGAACAGCCTGTAGAACAATTGAACTCCAGACCTTCAGGTTAGTGAGCAAAAGTCTAATTCACTGAGCGGCTCCTACTAAAAATTAAAGAGAAGTGGTATATCCATAATAGTGGTCTTATTTATCTAATGTTCTATCTACTATTAAATGTCATTTAAAGATTATATCATCAATCCTGATATTTTTATGCCATTATTGAGTATTGAAATTCTCTAACTACCTGATTCATTGAAGACATGGATTTCATTTTCCTGGCTTTCTTCTTGGCCTCCACATCTTGACGGAATGATACAGATCTTGATTTGGGACGAGAATTGGTAAAAGAATCAATACTTTCTCGTGAGGTTGTAGACTTGGCAGAATCAGCTCTTTCAATGGTTCTTGACTAAAGATGAAATTATATACAAGTATGTCACAAGAAGCAGACAATATATAAACATCACAATACTATTGATCTTATTGACAAAAGTTTATATTAGACAAACTGATTTCAGAAATTACAGGCTGGGTTCTTTAGATGCCACAAAATTTTGCTTTTTTCAATCAATCATATTTCAGTTATTGATGAACACCATTGATATCAACCAATTAAACCTATTGTCCTAAACTGCAAAGTGTTGTATCATTTACCTTTTTATCTATATTCATTCCTTTCTTGGCATCTTTAGAACCTTTACTACCAACATTTTTCCTCATTCTATTAGCAGCCATTACTGATTCTACAATAGGTGGTAACCTTCGACCCCGACTCAAATCATTTGTAGCTGGTCCCATTACTGGAACAACACCTCTTTTTACTCTAGGCTGGGTATCAATGGGCTTAACAGTTGCTCCTCGTGGTGTGATGCTCTTTGCACCAACACCTCTAGGTGTTCGGGGACTATTCTTCGTCAAACTTAGATTGCTTACAGATCTTGGAACAATACCACCTTTCGGTGTTCTGGGAGTATTACGTGGAGTGGTTCTAGGTGTGGTCTTAGGTGTGGTTCCGCCTTTCTTCTTTGGTGGTCTAGGAGAATTAGGATGTGGTATCCCCCCTAAGGTGTGGTAGTCAGTAACAGCACCAGGTAGTTCTATAGAATGTGGTCCTGGAGTCTCATCTTCTCTAAATGGTTGAACTGGTGTACTCATTGTTATCTGGATATCATCATCTTTACTTACTCCACCTAAAAATAGGACAGATTAACAATGACAGAAATCAAAAGAAGGTTATTCCAACATACTATGTCAAAATCAAAAGAAGGTTGTTCTATCATACTATGTCAAAATCAAAAGAAGGTTGTTCTATCATACTATGTCAAAATCAAAAGAAGGTTGTTCTATCATACTATGTCAAAATCAAAAGAAGGTTGTTCTATCATACTATGTCAAAATCAAAAGAAGGAATCATTAATGAATGATCAACAGAACTAAAACAATTATGAACTTTTAAAACAAATCATCATAGGTACCAAAATAAATCATTGGTACCACATCCATAAAAGTACCAAATCAAATCAATAAAGTACCAAACCAAATCATTCAAAGTATTAAACCACATCAATAAAGTACCAAACCAAATCAATAAAGTACCAAACCAAATCATTAAAAGTACAAATCCAAATCACAAAAGTCCATAAAACTGTGTCTAAAAGCTGACTTACTGGCAGGTATACTGTGTTCTTTCTGTAAATAATTTAAAATATCAGGAGGCATATCTTTATTACTATTAGTGGGACTAGTACCATCTTTAACATCTTCACCTTCTACTTGAACAGTAGCAGTCTCAGTCTCTGGTTTTATACCACGAGATTCATCTTTAGACTCCTGATGTTTCTTATAGGCCTTGATACTTATTATTATAACAAATACTAATATAATCAGGACTATCAGAACAACTACAGCATAGACCCAGCTAGCTGTAGCACTGGCTAAAAGCTCAGGTACTTCTGGCACGGCTGAAAAAAAATATCAAAGTGATTTAAATATTCATTCATAATATTAACAGATTAAACAAATAATAACAAAGACCAATTCACTCTAAAATTGTCAGTCAAAAGTAAACGTTCATTAGATTTATTTCAACATTAATTATGTTTGAGAAATAATTAAATTCAAACTTACGACAGGATTCTGAAATAGAACAGAAATATTTAATTAGATCAAGTTATAATTTAAATTTAAATTTGGTTGTGTTTAGATACTTTTGATCTCAATAACTACACCGCAATATTTTAGAGTCATTAAATCTGGATAGATGGATGAAGGAAGGAATAAACACTTAGATAATTTAAATTTGAATTTAACCTTTGATGGATTCAGATACTTTTGTTCAAAAGGGCTATCCGCATTATTTTAGAATTTTTAAACACTTGATGTACTGGAAGTTTGCATCAATAAAACATATCTTCGACAAATACCACTGTTGGCTTTAGGGTCGTAATCACAATAAGTACACAATGCACAGTAATTGACTATAATATTTGAGTTACAATACAGAGACTGAAACATAAACTTACGTTTATTAAAGAGAGTTATAGCTAATCCAGGGGAGGTAACTGATGTTGATGTTTGATTTGATAAACAAGCTTGTGGATATTGTGTCAAACTTATTCCATTGTTAGTTACTTCATAAACCTATAATTTATATAATACAGTCATGATAGATCATGATATGGAACATAGATTCTTGTCAACATATTTTGTTTGATACGAAAAAAAGAAGCACAATACGGATATTAAGTTAGGTTGCGAGAATCTTTGCTTTGATAAATGAGCACCATTTGCAAAAAATTTCAGAAGAATTAAGCATACTTCTATTCTATAGCCAGACCCTATGTATTTTAACATTAATAGGTTGGACAAATGACACTTTATCTGTCGGTACTCATTGTTGAAAAGATAAATACAACAAATGAACAGCAATAGATTGAAATAACTTACCATACAAGTTACTTTATAAGTGGTAGATTCATCAGTAGATTCATCAGAATTGAGTAAAGTTAGATATTTAACTGAACCACTAGATATCTCTCGTAAACAATTGACAACACCACTAGCTACAATAATCAGAATTATTTATCAGAAGGACATTTCTGAAGATGCAGTCCACTTTTCAAATTTAAAAGCAAGTTGTCAAATATTCATGGTGATGTCCTTTAATTCAATGAAAAAAAATATTTTGGTGCAAAATTCTAATATCAGCTGACTGATGTTATGATTTGAGTTGAACAATGTTACAAACGATCCTTTTTCACTTTTCAACCAGACTGACATTGCTCATTTAGTTCCATGCGTTCCTTGGTTTATTAGGTAATAAGTTTTACAAACCTGAATAGGCTACAAGTGAAGGACAAGCTGTGTAGTTAAAAGCTAGAGCTGATGTATCGGAACAGACGTCAAGACTCGTTGTTTGATTTGTACAGTTATCATTATTATTACCATTATCTATACTATATGACCAATATCCTTCTAAATCACTGGAACACGTCTGCTCAGAGTTTGTTCCTGTTCCTGAAATCATTTTGAATCATAAAAATTAAACCAGGGAAATCAAACATTTTTGCAACTCATTTGTCATCATATTACCAATAATTTTCTTCAAACAAAAGTGTGAACACAGTTTTGAAGGCAGACAAGAACTAAAAAAAATTAATTTTGAAAAATTTTAATATACAGACCATACTAAGGCTTATTGTGCTCTAATACTTCTACACAGAATCTGCTCACATTCCAAATGTGCACCAACTAAATTCAAACAAACACTATTTTGAAAAGAATAAGTTAGGCTAAATCTTCCATGAATAACTTATATATATTTTGCTAAAATTCTTGATTCCAGATTTCCCGATAGAAAGTTTAAAGAAAATACTACAAACCCATTACCATTTCTAATAAGCAGTTCATAAGAACCTGGTGGTATTGAGGTTCTATCACAGATTGTTAAAACATTAGGATTTGTTCCTTGTACAAAGATTTTTATTCTTTCATTCTGAGCATCAGATTCTTCAACTGTAATAGATCAAAATAATACCATAAAAACATTGTACAGTCTGCTATACATCTTGTTTTAATATCTCTGTTACCAGGTGTCTATTTCACAAACAATAGGAGCAATCCTATACAGAAAACCAGGAGTGCAGG
The DNA here is from genome assembly GCA_030562195.1 of Nipponacmea schrenckii. Lineage (NCBI taxonomy): Eukaryota > Metazoa > Mollusca > Gastropoda > Lottiidae > Nipponacmea > Nipponacmea schrenckii. Next base: position 19,326,365 of record CM060202.1, read on the forward strand.
TCAATATGATGAAAAACTGCACAATATCAAAATTTCTCAATCTCATAACATGTTTCATTGGAATATCAAGTTAACTGTATCAAAAACTGGATGAATATTAATATAGATACACCAACTAATTGTTATATTGAACACAGAACATTATGAAATTTTCCTCCCTTACCTGAGTTTAAATTATAGACAAATAAATCTTGAGATATGGTTGTAAAATCTAAACATAAATACGCTTCCCATACTAATCCTAGATAGGAGAATGTGTTGGACCTGAAACATAGTTTTAACATTTTATATAAAAATATACAAAAATTTATATAGATATACTAATTTGATACAATTTACTTTAATAATTTGAAACTTAATAAGTAAACATGGATTACAGATGTGACCATCAAAAAATAGTTAGAAATAAGATGAGCCCCAACATTCATGCCCTCTTCCCCCCTAAAAAAATTCTTACACAACTTACCTAAGGATAAGTTTGGATGCAAACGATACAGTACAGTTGAATTCAAAGGCACCAAAATTACTGACAGTATAGCCTGATATAGAGTTACTAGTAAATTCTAATACTCCTTTACTGCTACTAATAAATGTTCCAGTTAAATTACTTGGTAGCACACACTGACCTGAAATATTTTTTAAAATGTATAAAAATATACCTTTGTATAAACCTGATGTTAGTTTGTATATTCTAAACATGTTTCAATTAAGATGTGAATTAGTCAGTTGAGAGTTTTCTTTTACAACAATAATAGTTTACATACAAAAAAATGGTCTCTTATTCCTTTCTTAATGTACAAGAGGTAGCTGTGTACATTAAAATTGAATGAGAAAGCTTAATGATGAAGGAGCAAATCATATAGGTCTACAAAAATTAGGACAAAAAATCATTACAAACCTTCAGTAGATTTAAAACTTAAACACAGAGATAAAATAACAAGAAATATCCTCATTTTGAAGTGTAATATATAAGCACTGCCAAGATATATCTCATGTTTTTACTATTATTCTTGTTATTTTCCTGTCCGAAATAAAGCCAAGTAAGACATGAGGTGAGATCCCAGTGAAAGGTAGTAGAATACTAATCTTGACATGTAGATTATGTTTAGGGTTACCAGGTAGTTAATCTTAATTCCCTAATATCAGTAATCACAAATCCAATCAGAATATTTCTTAGATCTTAATGCTTTAATCTATATAAATCTATTACCTAATTAACAAAATATAGTCAAAGGCTTGGTCTCTTATAAGATCAGAAGTTTTATAAAAGTTGTCACACGTTTTCCACAGATAGGAACTGTTGATATTTACCTTAATCATCATGTTGCACCAATCTCAACCAAATTTGTACATTTTACATAATGTTTTGAACAGATGAGTTACAGTGTTTGGTGTTTATCAGGACACAATTATATGGATAAGATCATTGCTTGATAAAGATGGGAGCACCCTCATTGAAACGTCACAAGTTATTTAATAAAGTAATTGTTATCCATATAATAATGTCCTGATATATACCGGTATTCTCCAAATACTAAATGCCACTCAAGGAAGTGACTGGTGTTGTGTATGGAAGGGGAATATCAATACAGTTGAATATAGAAGTGAACACATGAAGTAAGGGTTGGATCAAGGTGCTTCTACAATGTTCTACTATATTGAAAATCCCCCCTTGTACACAAGATCTTGTTTATTATTACATTGAAAGATGGACTGTAATAATAGTGTGGTGTTTTCATGTTAAGAATAAAATGAAATGAATGGAGCTTTACATTACTAATCTTCTGCACATAATTGGCTAATACAGACAGGCAACACCATTCAGTTTGCCAGGACAGCAACATTAGCCTCCAATCCAAACAACTAGATGAATTTATCCATGTCAGTCCCCCAAACCTGGATCACTGACAAGAGGAAACCTGGCTGAAAAATCTGAAAGTTCATCTCGACCTTTGCCAGGATTGAACTTCAGGCTAGCATTTAACTCACTGAGCCACCACAGTTACCCCATGTTAAGAATAGACTTTTCATGGTGTCTGCATAGCTCGAAATAGGAGAGAATGTTGCTCCAAAGTATTTGATAACTCTCTGAAGCAAGGTCAATTGTACATATTCATATAGTATTTGTTGTTATCAGTAAAAGTTTATCTTGCCTTGTATCTTATTTTGTTTGCCTTCTGTCGCTTTGACAGATATAAGATAAGAAAAAAAATCGCATATAATCATTCTCAATACTATCTTTGTACATAATATTTAAAATTTCATGCAGTAATATTCCAATACATTATAAGACAGAAAGTCTGTAGAATATTTCCTGGGTAGAAAAATGTGGTTGATTTATTAGAATAAATTACTAAAAGTTAATACATAATATCACATTAATATCAGCCAATAACAATTTCAAAAAATTATTAAAAAATTTCAAATATTATCACTGGCACTTGGTTATTATAACATCCTTAAAAACAGCAAAAAGTATATACATATACAACCTAGAAGAAAGTGGTTCAATCAAAGCAATATTGCATTGCTATTTACAATGTATTAGGTAGAATTCATAAGGGTTGATTTATCATGGGGAATAAATACAGTTCTAATAGATCAACATACTAAATAACATACCAGATAAACATATATAAAACAGTTTTAGAAGTAATCTTATTGCCAACTGCTTTCCAAAAAAGTCAAATATTGGCACATCTTCGACACAAAACAAAGTAAAATTTGATTATAAAGTTTTATAGTTTTAGAAACAAGTGCATTGCAAGTTATAATTTATTAGGCAGAATTTATAAGGGGAGGATTAATATCCACATACTTAATAATATACCAATATAATATATATTTATATAATTCCAATATTTTAAAAAATCCAAAATACTATATATTATATATAATATACCAAAATACTATATATTAATATAATATACCAAAATATATATATTATATATAATATACCAAAATAATATATATTATATATAATTACCAAAATAATATATATTATATATAATATACCAAAATAATATATATTATATATAATATACCAAAATAATATATATTATATATTAAATAATAATATAATAAATACCAAAATAATATATATTATATATAATATACCAAAATAATATATATATATATAATATACCAAAATAATATATATTATATATAATATACCAAAATAATATATATTATATATAATATACCAAAATAATATATATTATATATAATATACCAAAATAATATATATAATATATAATATACCAAAATAATATATATTATATATAATATACCAAAATAATATATATTATATATAATATACCAAATAATATATATTATATATAATATACCAAAATAATATATATTATATATAATATACCAAAATAATATATATTATATATAATATACCAAAATAATATATATAATATATAATATACCAAAATAATATATATTATATATAATATACCAAAATAATATATATTATATATAATATACCAAAATAATAAACCTAAACAAACAGTTTTTCAAAATAATATAGATTTAGAAACAAGTACCAAGTGCCAGTGACCATCACTATTCCTGAGAAGATTTACCTTCAACTCCAAAATAGAGAGGAAAAATATGTTTAGCATCATGTTTGACTAAATAATCATAAAATTTTCCTAAATTCATATGATATTCTCTAGCTTTACCACCTTGAACATCAAATGATAATTCTTGAAAATCAGAGAATTTTTTATGTTTATCAATTCCATCATTTGGATCAATTTCAAAATCTTCCTTTTCTTTGACTGCAATTTTTTTCCAGTTCATTCTACGAATACGGTACCAAAATTCCTCAACGATACTGCTGTATCCCTCGACACACATGACCCCTGGTTTTCCTGGCATTGAAAAACCAGTTAGTTTTAACTCCTGTGCCCAGTCTAATATATCACGACGTTTAAACTTGCTATAAATATGATGACTGTAAATCCACAGTCGAGAAAATGTTGTGTCTATTTTATTGGATGATTTGTTAATTTTTTCAATCTGAATCTCAGTAAAATAGTTATTAATATTTTCTTGTACCCATTGTATTAAAGTTCCAACACAAATCTCTCCTTTTTCTAAACTCTGCATACATTCATTCAAGTCATCATTTAATCGGCGACTGCTCTCTCGTGTTGTGTTTTCAGTACGGAGAAAAGTTTCTGGATAAACTGCTGGATATTCATGAGGTAGATGAACAACTAATTCTACAGGGTATTTCTATAAAAGATCAATATAATATAATAACAGCATGCTAATCATCTATATACATTTAAAGTTTTCAGCAGCAAACAACCATTAATAAATCTCTATGGCAGTCAAAATTAAAGATAGAAAAATGTTATGGTTAGGGCAGAATTTCAGTTTTATTCTTCACGATTTGGGCATTTGTAAACAAACATTTGCACTTGGCAATTCTATCAACTTGAATTTCTTACAATATCTACGAAAAAATGTGATTTAATGTATTTTAATTTGATTTACAATCATGTAGCAGGGAGGGGGTCTTAACATGCTCCCTTTACTAGGGGTTAGGGTGGTTGAAAAGTAGCAAGTTAGGGTGAAAGCTAAAATCTCATACCTCAGTTGTTATATAAACTGTAAATCCAATTCTACTTTCCAGATTATCTAGAAGTATATCTCCATCAACATAGGCCTGAACTTCTTGGACAGCATATTCATCATCAAGTACAAACTCTCCTCTCTGTGGAAACATACTCTTTAACATTTCTACCTCAGCTAGCTGTAATTCCAACATTTCTTTAATATCTATCTCTTCCTCTTTTTCCATTCTCAACAACAACGTGTTCTCAATATTAGTTTCGTTGGTTACTATTGTTCAAGGAAGGCACTAACTGACTGAGTAAAGATAATCCTAGAAAAACAATAATGCCCATTGATTAACAATTTATTAATCCATATGAATAAATATAGTAATTAGAAGTTATTCCAGTAGAAATGAAATGAGCTTCTCTTGGGTTTTATTATTAGTTTGGTCAGTGTCATTCATAGGATGAGCAGGAAAACTAAAATATTAAATAAACCTCAATGTGTTCAATAATGTTTAAATGTTTACAACCTTCACCAATCTATCACGTGACTGACACGTGGTAATATTAGTCTCAATTGCTTACTCGGATTTCGTAGTAGTTGTTTTTTTCCCAGGCTTTAGCTACTTATGAAGAAAATAAATCTATACATCACATTTTTTTATGATAAAATTATATTTTTTTCATTCCATAATGGGATGAAAAAATTAACTATTCAATATATATACGAAGCTACAATCAGCAGACTTTTTCATGGCGGCCAAAATAAATTTTTAAATAGACATTACAAATGGATACTTCACCTCCATTACGAGAAAAAAAGGATTCGTTTCACGACCTTCCTATAGTTTTTCAGTGTGAACACTGTCGCACAATCGTTGGAGATTCATTCGCTTCTGTCTCATCAAACAGCACCCTAAAAATGGTGACGCTTGACAGTGAGTTTTTTCCCTCCTCAATTTCATACTCTTCTTTTTTCCCCCTCAATTTCATACTCTTCTTTAGGCCTAATTCTTCTTCCAAATCTTGTATCACTAAACACGAAAGTAGACACTGATCACTAATACTGTGGTGTGCACTACAGATCTTAGTATGTGTTTGATCAACTGACAATAAACCCGTTTTCTATAAAAAGTGCCAAGAACAAGGAGAAAGTACCTCACACTCACATCCTCTTTGCCATATGGGAGCACCTCAGCACTTCAGATATCACCTAAAACCTTAATAAGAAGAGTTAAATAGGAAATTAATAAAGAGACCTTACCTGTGCATGTAAATTGGTCTAATTGCTGACCTCTATCAGGGCAAGATGCATAAGGGTCAAACTGGAGAAGATCCTGTATTAAAAAGTCCACCATGAGCAATTCTTAAAAGTTTTAAGACAATAAAGCTTTGGGTAGCCTACTTTATGAATTATCTGATTTTTTTGTTTTAGGAGTTACAAAGAAAGTTCGAATACGAGACAAACTTGTTTCTTCTTCTCATACAACAGATCTTGGAAGGTAGAATAAGAAGTGAATTTATTCTGTCATTTAGGTATTAGATAGATAGATACCTGTAAATCAAAAACTTGGAAAGTTCTAAAATTTGTAGTTAAAACGTAATTAAATAGAATTGAAATTGTTAACTCAACATCCCTTTCAAATAATTTTTGAACTGGGTTATGGTTAGTTTTCAACCTCTGAAATTATAAATTAAATCTTAAAGGAATTCATTACTAATGATATTTTTTTTTCAGTTCTTACAACCCTTTAGCATGTGAAACATGTAATTCTGATTTAGGAAGAATTTACAGAACAACAACATTTCATTTAGATGAATTAAGAGATCGGTTTAGTTTATATATTGATAGGCTTAGTTGGTAGGTAAATTTATCTTCGTTTAGAGAACTAAGTAGCCTATTCTTAGCTAATATTACTAAATATACTAGATACAATGAGGCTGAGTAGGGATTTTGTCTTTGAATTATTCATATGGTCACTGGACTAATATTGCCCTAGTATATTAATCTTTTAAATGATAACTACTTCAGCTATCAGTTTGGTAGTGAAGAACAAAAAGCATCACTGAGTTCAACAGCCATACCTTCAGTACATTATCTTCAACAACAAATCATCAAAGTAAGTAAACTGTTTGATATTTAGAAAGAAACACTGTGTTAATGACAGTGATCAACCCCAATATTTCGTTAGTAATATATATTATTGACCTGTCGTTTGAAGTTTCAGAAAAATGCCTTTTGCAGAAACACTTCTGAAGTTGATGATCAAATATTTTTCAATTACTTATCCAAAGTGTATCTAATTTATCATAGTGATAAGAGGAAATATCTATTCCTTGAAGCGATTTTGAAAGGGTCAAATTTGCAGAACTTATTGGTTTTATGTGATAATTGGCATTACATAGAATTTCTGGTAATATTATGTTTGATTTTTTTGTCATTAAAGTTACAAGCTGTGTCAGTGTCTTTAAATGGGAGATTAATGGAATTAGAGGATCGTTTTAAAGAAGATTCTAGTTGAAATAATAGAAAAATGGTGTTGACTATGATAAAACTATTTTTAAGAATAATACTTGGTTTAGGAGGCTAGAATTGTGTATCGTTCCGATTTACTGTTTCATGTACCTATATGTTTATAAACATGACATTCCGATGAGAAGTCTGACTAAAGAAAAATATGACTTTTTTAGAGTAAAATCAAGGAAACTAATTGATTATTGGTGTTAATTATGAATTATCAATGTACAGTTGAACCCGGAGTTTCATAGGACTGACAGATATGTTTGTTGAATTTCGTTATATCTAATTACATGTAAAATCAGGTGTAACAAATAAATGTTCTTGAAATAATTTGTACTGTATATTATTCATAGAACCCATAATTAAATGAAAAAACAATGTGAAAAGAAACTGAACCCAAACTCGCTGCCGGCCCTATGACAGTTCAGGCACTGAAGATACCATGTGAATGGCGCTGTGGAATTCCTGCTGTCATTTCTCAGTCATCATTATATCCTGGAACCATTCAATTGAAAATAGCTCTTGGGGAAACAAAAATCTGTTGTTATAAGCGAATTTTCACTATAGCCATTACTTTATAACTGTTCTTGTGAAGGAATTTAACGTTAGTGAAGGTCGGGATTTCGGAAGCTGCCGCTGTAGGCGGATTTTCATTACAAGCCGAATCATTATATCCAGGTTCAACTGTATTCCAAAGTTTCATTTGATTCCAAACACACTTTATAAGTGAGTCCAAAACCAATATAAAAAAGGAAATTCATTTACAATAATGACAAAATTATGTACATTACATAATGTTCTGCCAGATAATTTTATTCAAAATCACAACAGCCAGTGGGCTATGTTACCTTGCTTGGCAAGCTATCATGATATTTTAATATACAAGTGCTAAATCTATTTGGAAGGAAAAGTTTGATTTAAATAAATTCATTTTTAAAAATGAAATTTGGATTGTTCTCTTCTCTCATTTAGACATGAGATAGATATATTGTTTTCAGTTCAATAATTGAATATATATTAATAAATAATTAACTGATATGATTGAATTTGTTGATATTAATATGACCCAAGTTAATAATAATATAGATCCCAACAAAACATAACCTTATTCCAAACGTTGATTAAAAGTTTTATAGGCCTTGTACCAAAGCAAGCAAATGCTATGTAGTTAAACAAATCTTTCTGATTATCTTTCTGATTTTCTCATTGATTACATTGACAGCCCATGATGATCAAAATTAATTATTAATTGATTAATTAACATCGTCTGACATTGTGTTCTGACATAGGAATTAATAGTGGTCTGGGAGATTTAAATAATAACTGATTGCCTCCCTTTAACAGTGCATTAAGAAGATATCAGAAATGGCGTCGACTGAACTGAAAAATGCTTTCTTCAGTAAATCGTAAGTATTTACACGTTTTGTGAATTTGAAATCGATCAATTGATACTTAACCCTTTCAGAACTCTTCTTAGTACGAATTTTAATTTGAGGATGATTGTAATTTTGGGTAAGATCAGACCTCTCAACCTAGAATTGGTGTCCACGTTTAGCCAACTTCCAACCCTTATTCCTGTAGGCCTATGATTAGTAATGCAGGTGTTTGGTTCCAACATGGAAGTGCATCTTTATAGTTCAGATGGGGCAATAAACTGAGGCCCAATGTGTTTCATAGCACAGAATGTAGGTCTACAATTAAAAGATCCCTTGACGACAGTAAGTTGGAAATGGAAAAAGAGAAGACTAGCCTAAATGCCAATAAATGATATATTGCTTCAGTCCTGGCAATACCTCCCTCATTGCCCATCTTCATTAGCCAATTATGGTAATTGCAGAAACGTAGCAAGTAAAACACTATTCATTTCCTTTTGTAAAGAAACACTTACACTTTATACATTCCTCAGAAAAAATCAATTTTTAAAGATTTTTTTTATGTGAAATGGAAAATCAGCTTCAAAACAGTTTTTGACTGGGTATTGATTCTATTGAATGAAAATTTACACTGATATTAATGTTGAAGTTGTTACTGAACTACTTGAATGAATGAGAATGAAGTCAATAAGTGAAAATTTGAAAGGCTGTCAACAAATAAAGACTCGAACTCAGATTAAGATTAGTAGGCCTACAAGTTTCATATAGATTTTCAGCTTTCTAGCAGAAATTACTGTTACTCTTGTGAGTCAATAAAGCAATTAGTATACCAGTAGATGTTGTAATAGTCAGCTATTGAAATGGCTGCTTGTTATAGTGTTGAAACAATTAATTGGTTAACCATTACGGGTAAAAATTCACTGGTAACTTGGTCTGATTTGAGATTATCAGTTAACCCAATTTTATTACAAGTTGAAGAGTGCAGTTTTGACAGTAATTATATAAACACCTGTCGCAAGAATTAAATTTTTTTGTGTTCAATGATGTTATCTAGCCTTCGATGTACTGAGGTTCAAGTAATCTAATGTCTGCCTAGATAAGTTAGTGTGTTGAGTTTTACTGACAATTCCTGGGAACTGGTCTAAAGTCAATCTTCTTAGTTACTCATTTTCACTTCCTGCAGTTTAGTTACATTACTGCTGCACATCTTGCCATTTTGATCTTTAGTAACTAACCAAGTGAAAAAAAAGGTTATTTCCGTAGGTTACAAAAAAGGACTAACCTTTTAACACAAACTTGTAATGAGCTTCTTACAGTGTTGTCACTAATTTTTAGAATAGATGGTTGTAATAAAATAATAGGATCCAAACCTTAGTTATGAAACAAGTGTAGTTGACAATAAAATAGACGATTTTTTTAGATAACACTTGCTTATATGAGCAAGAGCTGAAAGGGCATGGATTCCATGTGGTTTTCTTATTGGAGTTTCATTTTCCATATATTTTATATTCTGTTAAGTCAATTCATATTTATTTTGCTAACGCATAATATGCATGTTATTTGAGTGTGATTTCCTACACTGTACATATGGGATTTGGTATTGTTACTTATAAAGACAGCTGGTCTGGATACTTGGTGCCAATATTAGTATTTAACTATAGATACTTGGTGCCAATATTAGTATTTAACTATAGATACTTGGTGCCAATATTAGTATTTAACTATAGATACTTGGTGCCAATATTAGTATTTAACTATAGATACTTGGTGCCAATATTAGTATTTAACTATAGATACTTGGTGCCAATATTAGTATTTAACTATTGCCAATATTAGTATTTAACTATAGATACTTGGTGCCAATATTAGTATTTAACTATAGATACTTGGTGCCAATATTAGTATTTAACTATAGATACTTGGTGCCAATATTAGTATTTAACTATAGATACTTGGCCTAGTGACTGTATGAAGTTGATTTTTTTTAAAATTTGATGTTCAAAGGTAAATTTATTTAGTCAATTTTAAGACCTTTATAATCCAATGTTTATTTTCCTTAAAATTAACAAAAAAACAAAAAGAAATTTCTGCTGTGCTATTATCAAACTTTCACATGTAAATTTTCGTAGCAACAAAATAAAAAAATTAATTTCTCTTCTAAAAGAGTTGAAATTTACTCCAGTTTCTTTTTTACAGTGAATATGAATAATCTGTAATAAAAGAGGTGTGCAATATTGAATCATTACAAATTGGAAGTGAAGAAGATTAGATGCCAGATCTCTGTACGTGATATACCAGTAGGAATACTGTCAGAGACATCATTTATTCATAATTGAGTCTCATTTTGGCATCATTTTTTCTTTATGAAAGGATTGATCATAACGATTATTCAAATTGTGTTCGTCTAATCTTACAATTTGTATTCAGAAGGAAGGGTAGAGAATTGCCAGTAGAGATTAGTAGAGTAATTTCTCTCTATTTGAAGTGAGTTAATGTCAAGTGAGTAACAGATTACTGGCAACATTAGCAATCATTTACATTTCCTTTGATTCAATTTATTTCTATCAATTTTCTCTTGGCTCAAAGCTTGTAGTTTACACTTATATAGAGCTTGATTTTAAAACCAGTGTTTGTTGTTCCTTTTTTCCTACGGATTTAAATACATGGATTTGTTGTAGGCCTATATCAAAGTATGTAACATATTCTGATAAAATTGATTTCAGGATAGTGCTTGTTAGATAAATAAGACAACTATAACCTTTCTTTAATTTTTAGCAATGTTTCAATGCTCATACAGGAATCTTTATCAAGCAAGACAATAAGCTCTGAAAATTAAAGAGAAGTAGTATATCCATAATAGTGTTCTTATTTATCTTATGTTCTATCTACTTCTAAATATCATTTAAATACGATACATGCCTTTTGGAATTTCATCATGTTTTTTTTTACTTTGCATCTGAGAATTTTAGTTCTGTAACAAACCTTCTTAGAAGTTGTTTTCTGTGAGATATAAGCTTACCTAAGATCTAACAAAGTCTTCTTTTAATTTGAGTTCAGCTTAGATTAATGTCATCAATATCATGATTATAAACATGATAAATATTTAAAAGAAAGAGTAACTAAAGAATTCACACTAAATGTAATGATTTTGTAATTTTCTATTCAATGAAACAGTTGCAATAACTTCTGTTTATCAAGTTTTTCTCTTGGAAATTTAATTTAACTTTTCAGGATATGTTTTCAGTTTAACAGTTTGATCTACTTTCATTAAGTTACAGGAATTCGAGTGAATCAAAGTAGATTTTGAAGAGATTTTTTCCTGGTTTAACTTCACATCAGCTCAGTGAACACATATTTGATGACCTGCTGAGATTTTTTACCCTAGTAATTGAATTTCTAAGTGAAAGTTCTGTTTTATGATATGTTTCACTCTTTGACATTTAAAGTAGAATCCCATTTTTTTGGTGATAGCTTTTGTTCTGCCTTCTTATATTGGGAGATGGCATTTATTTACTTTGTACATTTTGAAATATCTATATTAAGTTAAAACTAAGTGAAATGTGTTTAAAAGTTACAAGCAAACACAATTTATTAAACAAGGATTATTTCCTATGTTGACAATTCCCTTCACAATATATTAATAATGAAATGTTGAAGAAAGGCACATAAGTGCAGTTTTAAATTGTAGAAAAAATAGCTCTTCTCTCCTTTTGTTAACATTTAACTTTGATAAACTGCTGTAAATAGATTTAAAATTAAAGTTCAGTGGCACTGTTTTTATCCCTGACAGCATTTATCAATCTATGCCACGTTTAAAATGTCTTGTATAGATGAAGATGTCATTTACTCTCCTGGCCATTGCAAATAATTTAGTAGGAAATAAGTTGAAAATGAAAATTGGATAATTATAAGATTGAGATGTAATTGCTTAAAGCTTAGATTCGAGGCATGTAATTTGTGATTGTAAAACTATCAAGATTCCTGGAAATCTCATATTGGTTCCAGTGTTGGTGCAACTGTATGGTATCTAAGTTTAATTAAACATGAACTGTGTATTGTTAAAGAAAAAATGTCAGAATGCCCCTTGAGCTGATAGAACTCCTCAATTCCCATTGATTAAATTCGTGACATAATCTTAGTGAGAGAGAATTTAATGGCTTCATCTGCTCAACAATCTCAATTGATTTCTAATAAAGAGACTTTTTATGATGCGGAAATTGTCTTAAATGTGTGATATAATGTGACAAGCGTGAGGGATTTGGTGGTCTTCTAACTCGTTGTTTTTATTGCAACTGTCATTTTGTTGTCTTTGATAAAGCTATCAGGTGGATTCTATTCTCTTCAAGTATCAGTGTATACCACTTTAGATATCAGTAATCAATATTCAACTCAGATTTCTTGCCACTTGATTTCTCACAGTGTTTTAAAACACATTCCTCTTACAGGTAAGCTTTTTAACAAGTTTATTTATTTTGTCTCAACAAATTTGATTTCATTTTGTTTGTTTTTTTTAGTGATCATGATCATGCTTTTAGATCATAATGAGTATTAGCTTAATTTTCTTTTCGCATCCTGTGTGCTACTGGCTGCGCACGTTAAAGATCCCTCAACAGTTTGAAATTGCAAAAGAGTAGGCTCATGCTGCTGCCCTAGCAAAAATTCCCTCCTTGCACACTGCTTGGCACTGCCCGTCCTCATTAGCCCATAAGGTGCAGAAGAGTAGGATGTAAAACTCTATTCATTTCATTTCATTTCGTTTATCGTTTGCGCTAATATTAAGCAGATTGGTTACTGTTTCACATAAAATCTTGTTATCAATTTTGTCATAAGTTTGGTGTTTATTGAATTTCCCATTTTTTATAAATTGAAACCTAATCGTTGTTTTTTCATTGAAATTGATCATTAATATTTAAAATGTCATCAATAACTTGAGGATAGAATATACGGCAATTTAATGGCAAGCAATAATGGTCTTAGAAAATTCATTAGATGAATATGAATTCTATAATTACTTTCAATTTCTGCTGTTTTTAATCATAAGATTTTTCATGCTAGATATTTTTGAAGGATAGATTTTTTTTTATGAAATCATAGCATGTCGAACCCTCAAGGAGAAGAAAATAAAGAGTATAATAAAACATTATGACAATGTTTTTGTATGTTTTTAGAAGTTTTGTTAATATTTGTGGAATTGTAAGAATCATAAACATCCTGATGAAAATTGAAATGGTACATATGCTTCCCCACTCCTCAATAAATATAATGTTTTGAAACCTGTTTAAATTCAAAATGTGACAAAAGTTAATGATGAAATGAACCAATAGGACTGTATTTGAATGTAACTTCTTGTTGGAATTTAAAAATTAATTTTATTTGATATAAACACGGAAAAAAATAAACAGAGTTAGGGAGAGTTTCATGCATTTTAAATGTATTTAGAGGTAGTCATGGTAACGATAATAAGAAAAAATTAGTTTTGTGCTAATGGTAATAAAGTGTTGGAAATTCAGCCATATCCCATTAGTGTGTGTAAGATGATGATTGGTTTCTATGTGAAATGAGAATTTTTAGGAGGTGGAGCAGACGGTTTGAAGAAATTTATTACAATCTTCTTGTCATCAGTAGTGAAGTAAGACCTGAAATATACTGCTGTGTTTTTTCTTTTATTTCTCTTACACTCAGTATGTGATACTCTTAGGAAAACATTGAAACATTTAAAAATCGTAAGTGGAAATTAACTATATTTGCATCTGATTTGAAGTTTTCTTTGGCTTGAATTATCTTGTGGTATTTGATCTACTGGATTTATAGTATGACTTTTATTTGGTTTCAACACTTTATTTATTTATATCTGTGATAATTTTTTTAAAATCCATGGGAAACATATCAATATGGTTTCTTATATATTTATATTGTCTTACTATTCACAAGGTAAAAGTTGAATATTGTGTAATCTGTCACAAGTTTCTGGTTTATATATCTTATCAAGACATGAACAATATTTCCTGAAAGTTAAGCTGATAATTTTCTGAAATAGGAGATAAAGCTTACTAATTTTTAGAGTTGAAATTCACTCAATAATATATATTTAATTCTGAAGAAGTAGAGAGATCTTCGATGTTAAGACAGTAATTTTCCTCTGGAGATGATAAGGTCGGTAACTTTCAACAAGTTTTTAATCACAGTCCTGATTGATGTGACAAGTTAGAAATGAGAAGACTGAAGAGACTAGCTGTTTTCAAAGACATTTTGATCTATGATCAAGATGTTGAAGTGCTTTATTAGAATTTAAGTCCAAGATTTCGATTTTAGACTTAAATTTCTGCATGTATAACTTCCCATGGATAATTTGACAATTAAGTCCTCTTTATTGCCACACAATGATAGTTTGATGAAGGAGATGTTTTACAGGGCATCAGAACAATACAATAAATGTTTGAATTTGTCTAAATTAGTACATATCTATACTATCTTAATTATATAATTGTTACAATCCAGGTGTAAGTTCTCTAGATGTTAGAATCTAGGTGTTAGTTCTCTAGATTGTTAGAATCTAGGTGTAAGTTCTCTAGATTGTTAGAATCTAGGTGTAAGTTCTCTAGATTGTTAGAATCTAGGTGTAAGTTCTCTAAATTGTTAGAATCTAGGTGTTAGTTCTCTAGATTGTTAGAATCTAGGTGTAAGTTCTCTAGATTGTTAGAATCTAGGTGTAAGTTATCTAGATTGTTAGAATCCAGTTGTAAGTTCTCTAGATTGTTAGAATCTAGGTGTAAGTTCTCTAGATTGTTAGAATCTAGGTGTAGTTTCTAGATTGTTAGAATCTAGGTGTAAGTTCTCTAGATTGTTAGAATCTAGGTGTAAGTTCTTAGATTGTTAGAATCTAGGGTTTTAAGTTCTCTAGATTGTTAGAATCTAGTTGTAAGTTCTCTAGATTGTTAGAATCTAGGTGTAAGTTATCTAGATTGTTAGAATCCAGTTGTAAGTTCTCTAGATTGTTAGAATCTAGGTGTAAGTTCTCTAGATTGTTAGAATCTAGGTGTAAGTTCTCTAGATTGTTAGAATCTAGGTGTAAGTTCTCTAGATTGTTAGAATCTAGGTGTAAGTTCTCTAGATTGTTAGAATCTAGGTGTGAATTCTCTAGATTGTTAGAATCTGATTATACAATGTTGCTTTATATTGTAATATAGAATTAACTCTTCTCTCTATTGCCCCGTAATTTCTAATACACATACATTAGACTCTTATCAAACAAGGAATCTTAGCGAAGAGTGATTTAGACATTTGCCTGTCAGCAGTGGACTCTTATATAATAGCTAATTCTCACATGAAATAGAAGGCTGATTAAACAACCAATGACTACTGAATGATATTCTGATTTTTTAAAGGACTTAATTTTCGAGAGTGTTATCAGCACACACTTGCTGAAATTTCAACGTGTCAAAATTGAACAAGAAATATTTGTGAATTCTTTGTCATTTGGTGGCAGAAACCTTGCAAAAAAAACCCATCATTATCTTCTTGTTCATGGCTGACTTGATATCATGTAACATTTAAAGGTGACAGAAGTCTAATATTTCACAGATATTAAAAAGAAGAAATCAATACAATCTTCAGTAGCAGTTTTTAAAGCTTTATTTTTATACGCCCACATATAATGTGGACGTATATTGCGGTTGACCCTGTCCGTCCGGACGTCTGTCCGTCCACAATTGCTTGTGGCCACAATAGAGACCACAGTTTTCATCGGATTACAATGAAACTTGGTATGTGTCTCTGTCATCATAAAATCTCGGTTCCTTTCGAAAACCAGCTTTCTGACTTTTACTGTTGGTGATAGCCCTTTAGTGAAATTCGTCAAATCACTTGATTCCTTTTTTAGCGAAAATTCGTCAAATTCAGCTTTGGGCGCGATACAGGCCACATTTTTGTCCAATCTTTTCGAAACTTGGTATGTGTCTCTATCATCATATAATCTCGGTTCCTTTCGAAAACCAGCTTTCTGCCTTTTACGGTCGGTGAGTTATGCCCTCTTTTTTAGCGAAACTTCGTCAAATTCAGCTTGTGGGTGCGATACAGGCCACAATTTTTTTCTGATCTTTTCGAAACTTGGTAGGTGTCTTTGTCATCATAAAATCTCGGTTCCTTTCGAAAATCAGCATTCTGACTTTTACGGTTGGTGAGTTATGCCCCCTTTCTTAGTGAGAATTCGTCAAATTCAGCTTGTGGGTGTGATACAGGCTACAATGTTTATTTAAACATTTTATATGCCCACATATAATGTGGACATATATTGCGGTTGACCCTGTCTGTCCGGACGTCCGTCCGTCCCTCCACAATTGCTTGTGGCCACAATAGAGACCACAGTTTTCATCGGATTTAAATGAAACTTGGTATGCTTGTTCATATTGATGAGATCTTGGATGGGTTCGAATTTCATGAAATTTCGATCATTGGTTCCTGGCTTTCTGACTTTTTTGCTGCTGGTGTTTTGCTCACCAATAAAAATTTGCTGCTGGTGCTGCCTTTTGGGCGTCCGCTCGTTAGTTTGTTTTTTCGGATTTTTACTTTTGGGGCTTAATACTGTCTTTAAAAACGCCCCGTCATAAATTTGTCAACCCTGTGGAGAGTATAAAGTTAAAATTGAATATATCTAAGTTTGACAAACTAATTGGCAAGTGTACATTTTGGTTTGCTTGAAATGATTTCTTACTAAGTGGTAACCCTCGAATGTTTGTGGATAATTTTCTTTCTGATGATACTCCAGAGGCAATCTGTGCTAATATTGGTATATAATTTGTACTGTAACCAGACTGTAAAATTAGGCATACTAATTGCATCATGTAAACAATACAACTGGCACCAGTCCAAGATGTTTGCCACTGATGAAAGAAACTGGAATACAAACCTTAATTGCTGAATGATGTTTTAGAAGAAAATCAATTGAAACTGTTATTTATTCAGTGTGGAATTGCAAGGTTTGATTTTTTTGATCAAATTAAGTTTATTGAACCTGCAGTTATTGTTTTCATACATGAAACCTACTGAGTTATTCTATATTGATATTAAACCATTTACAAAGTCTGGCATTACTTTGATATCAGATTGAAATAACTGATATTTAAACTGCACAAGTATGGAGTTTATAACGACCTAGAATCATTGCCAGGGCCATGGAAACAAATCTAATTTGTGATTGCTTGAACCAACATATTTCGCTGTCTGAGTATATCTGCATCTATTTCAGTGAATTTATTCAAATAAAGTTGTTTGTTATTTTAAATTGATATGCCAAGTCAGATGTCTGTGAAGTTAACAAGATTATCATGGGTAGTAATTGGTCAATATGTCTATCTTGAGTTTATCATGAAAGTAAAAAAATTATTGAAATCTGTTTAACAATCAAAATGGAGGCTTCCTCACAATCAATGGTTTTGATCCTGGTATTGGATGATACACGTCAATTTGTCAACGTTTTCAGATTATATACGTCAAAAGTTGAAATCGTCAAGACTACACCAGATTTAACATAACAGATATTTATAAAGAGTTACATCCTGTCTTCTTTTACAATTTCAAAACCAGTGTTTGAATCAACAAGGTTTTAATGTCAGATTTCAAATCTACTCGTCAGTGTATATTTAAAATAATACTGTATCTTAGAAATAAGTATAAAATTTAAAGATTTAAACTTGCCCAATAAGAGCATTATATTCATAATGCAAAATTAGTAATTATCCATAAAAATGCCTTTGATTTTTGAAAAATTGATTAAGCGTTTTTTCAATAATACCAGAAACTTAGTTTTGTGAGTTTTCCATATTTTACGAATATTCTGTTTCTTAATGACACATGGTAAGTTCACTGATTAATATAATATGCACATTTTAACCATTCTTGGGAACTTAAATTTTATGTCCATTCTAAGAAGCAGTATCACTTTAATTTAAAATAAGAATTAAAGCAATGTCCAGACAAGAAAATTAATGTTTCCATCAAAGCTATCAGGACAAGGCTGGGTTATTCACATTGTGTTGTCATCCCATTATATAAGCTTATTCTAATTTACAATCTAGACAAATTAGATACACTACTTGTCTCACTATAACCATTCTCCTCCAATTTCATTGCTTAACATTAATCTGACTGGACTGTAATCAGGGAGAGATTGTCTGCTGATATTTGGAAATGACAGTAAATTACCTAGTATTGACTAGAATCTAAATTAACTCTTTGATTTGTTTAAAGCTGTGAATATAGAAAGATGAATAGATAACAAGAATTAAATCTTCTATCACCAGTCTGAAACTTTTCTACTACTAGTCTGGGTGAAGATATATTTTTTGTAAAGTTGTCAGTCATCTTAAACAATTTATTTATTATTTATAACTAGTAGTTAAAATGTCTTTTGAACCATCTAGAAAGTTTAGTTATTCTAATGGAACCATTTTGACTTCTTTGTCAGTCTGGTTTGAGTATGAGTGGCATGAACTTTTCACGAGAGTTTAAAACAATTTATTTTTGTAACATGTGAGTGGAATGTTTAAGAATTGTTTGGGGAAAAAATTTAATATTCCAGTTGATAAACAACTAGAAACTAGTGTTCAGACAGCTCTAAAATAATTTTAAATTAGGCAGCTTTTTAAAATTTATAAGTGCTTTTGTGTACTAATTTCTAAACTTTATCCTTTAATAAAGTAAGTGTTGTGCCTCAAATTAGCTGAAATGATCAGTATATAAACATGATGAAATTATGGGAATTCTGTGTAAGTCTATGTAAATATTCCTATATTTGTTAGTAAGAGGTTGAAAAGAATGTATTACACCCCAGTAATTCATTCTACAAATTAAAATAAATGTGAAAATAACTAGAGAGTGTGTCAAACAAAAAGATCAGCTTATTTTCTCATTATACTCATCAATTATTGCTGAAGAAGAATTGGATATTTCAGGGAAAATGGAAACTATTTATTTTGTTTGTTCAATAATCAGGAGATGTTCTTTTAGAAATGAATGGTTGATGTATACAAGACGGAAAGAACTGGGATTGTTGATTTGAGAAAGTTTGAAAACCTTGATAGAATAACATCAATTTAGTATATCTTTTACCTGAAAGAGCTCCATTAATAATTTCTTATCTTAGCTGTATTGTAGAATAAACTACCAGAAGACATTTAAAAAGTTCGCCTTCTTTATATACATTCTAACCAAGGATTAAAAACACACTTATTTGGACGCTATACAAAACTACATAAAGAGACTTCTTAATGCGTTTCGAGTATTATAATGTGTGGTGTTAGAGTGCTATATATTATTATTATTATCATCTTTCAATATCACTTTTCAGAATTTAAGATTCTATTAACCCTGTCAATTTGAACTCTTTCTTACCATTTTGTAGTTAGTTGAGAACCTTGGACATCTCAATATTGTGGTAAATGAGAAAGTAAAAAAATCCCTCAAGTGAAAAGGTCTACATACAGACAGTTCTATTCCTTTGGTGACTGATTTTAGAATGAAATAAATTCTCTTCTCTCTCTAGTGTATTTCTTACTAACAGTGTAAAGAGTTCTCTATTTATTTTGTTATAAGATTGTTGTTCTTGACTTGGCAAGTAAAATGAGTTGCAATTGCATATTTCCTGTGAAATTATATTTGAAATAAATTGTTTGGAATATTTGAATAATAACCAGCTACTTGCAGCTCTATTGCTTTTATTACTGTACTCTTGGGACTTCCGTTTCTCTTTAATGCAGTTATTTCTCTCTTTTCAGTGATTCAAGTGCTGAAAATATCCGTTGTCAGAAATGTCTGCAAAAAGGTCATTGGACATTTGCTTGTACTGGAAAGAGAAAATATGTTCATCGTGAATCTAGATCTACAGAAATGATAAAACGACAGAAAAAAGAAGAAGAGAAAAAGAAATTGGAGCTATTGTAAGTTTTGTTTTAAGAGATCTAAATCTAGAGATATGAAATTTTTCTTAATTTATGGATAAAAAAGTTTCATGTCATAAGGCAATGGCTATCTATTTTAATTGTTACTTTGTCCAATATATCAATTCATCATTTGTCTAATATTGTGAAAAGACGATTGATCTATGATCTGGCGTCTTTTTAACTCTTTTCAATACAATTCACATCATTTTTCATATTATCTTATTTTAAAAACTTTCCATAGATCAATTTGTCTAGGTTGATAAGACAGAAACCATTTAATATTGAATAATGATCAGAAATGAATGGGGTTGTTAATATGCTATCAATATAGAAAATGAGGAATTGATCACAAGTCATATATGCAAAAGATTCATGATTCCTTGAAAGATGTTTTAGACATTTGTCCAGTTTATTAGGTTAAGCATAATATTCTTCAATGTCAAATATTGGAGATATGAAGAAAGTGAGAAGAATTTGAATGAAGTGAACTGATTAGTAGGCTACTAATTGAATCAATGTCTGTGACATAGAGAGTAATTATCTCTACTTCTCACAAAGTCTACAGTTATATATCTTATATCTAATTCTTTTTCTTTCCAGAGTCAAAACATCCAGTATTCAAGACAAAAAGAAAAAAACTAAAACGTAAGAAAATTACAATTATTCTGTTGCACCTCTGTAATAACTTGCCCCCTTTTCCCCAAGTCAGTGATGCAGGTTGGAGGGACTGATATGAAAAAGGGTCTAGTCGTTCAGATGGGACAACAAACCGAGGCCCCATGTGCTACAGGCTGTTGCCATTAAAGATCCCTCGACAGTTGGAAATCGCAAAAGGAGGAGGCTAATGCTGCTGTCCTGGCAAAATTTCCCTCATTGCACACTGCATGGCCCTTCTTCATTAGCCGAGAATGTAGAAGAGTAGGACGTAAAACTCCAGTCATTTCATTTGTAATAACTTGAATCGTACTGTCTCAAGTTTCAAATACAATACAATGGACACAATAAACTGCCAATCAAATTATTGGTTAGTATTATCATCTTGACAACCCTTGGTTCTCGTAATTGGTAAAGGAAGGAAGGAGCTGACCCTGTGACAGCTGTGAGGATTGGTCATGAGACTCTGATCATCTTGTTCTTAATACTACAACACGATTTTGTGATCAGTGAAGACATTGTGTGGGCCAAAAAAAAAATGTATTACTAATCTTCGCTGTTTCTGGATTCAGATACTGTTTCCAAACAAACATCTTGACTGAATTTGAAAAGAATTTGACTTCATTACTTATCGTGGGCTCGATGAAATCTTCTGGTGGACCTTCATGTAGACCTAATTAATTGAACCAATAACCTTAGTCCTAGTTTTATGTCTAGACCTATTGGCCAGTTCTATACAAGATGTATAATAAACACTCATATTTTTTAGGTCTGATGGTGAAAGTTCCACTGATACAGATTCTAGTTCTTCAAGTGATAGTGACAGTTCCTCTAGTTCTGGTGATTCTGATAGTGACAGTACATCAACTGATAGTTCATCTGACAGTTCATCAGATTCATCATCATCATCTTCGTCATCATCGTCAGAGGATGAACAATCTTGATAGAAAGTACATTTACTGTGATACAATGGAAGTGGAGATGAATAACAACGCAAATTATCTTAAGGATATTATTTCTTTATTAAGAATAACATTGATAGATGTGTATACCAGGAGTGAAAAGGTGCTGCAGTTTAGTGCTTTTCTTTGATAAAATCATAACATAAGAAGTAATTCAGAATTAACTTGCCTGTCATACAATGCCAACTACATGGAATTGTTGTTTTTGTCAATCTTCTACTGTTTAAGGCATTAATTTATTATTTAAAGAATGAGAAATCGTCATTTGAACTGATTGTAACAAAACATATATTTAAAAATTTCATCATGCACATGTATTGATGATTAAAACAAGTTACTATGGTATTAACTCAATTGCAATCCTACAATGGGATATCGTTAATAGAAGTACCAGTAATGTAGTTATATGTTTATTCTTAAAAATAATATGAAGCTGTAAATCAGATTTATCAGATTGGGAAACCAATCTTTAAATTATAACATATCCTTTTGTTCGATGATCACATAAAAATCACCAAAAATCATGCAAAATCTCCTGGAAGAGTTTAAAATGTTTGTTGAAATCATGATATAAATTGTTTATATATTCATATGATTGTATATATGTTTGATGATTTGGTGTATAAAGAATAGTTTTATCAGATTCAAAGAATTTATTTAATGTTTTCAGGGATAACAGGTTTGCCAAGGTCGATGCTTTCTCTTGTCCTCAATAGACATAATGTCCATGGCTTCTGTTCTTAAACACTGCAGTTAGTTCTTTTATTAACTTCATGAAACTTAATCAAATGATTTCTTATTAATGAACTGAAAGGTAAACTTAGCTACGACATATTTGTTGTATATTTCGGCCCTTTTCACAAGTGATTCAAACAGCAACATGAAGATAAAATGAAGTGTGGTTTACTTGGCAACATGAGAAGGCCACTTTAAGTTTGGTCATTAAAGTAGAGATAAGCTTGAGTAAAGCCAACACATTATAAGTGTTCTCAAAAAATAAAGTGGGTTGTAGCTGATCTACATGTGCACAAATGACTGATTATACCAACACTTTGTAAATTCAGTGTATACCAAGGGAGAAAACTCCATACTATCTACATGTACTAGTAGTCTATCACCATCAACATGTAAATTGAACATTTCATGCGACTGCTTCATGAGAACACAATGAACATGATATAGCATTTTTTTTATAAACAAATCACTCAACATATCATATAAAAGAATAATTATTTATCATTTTCATTCATTTCTACATATATACATGAAATATAGTACCATGAAGGGAACAGAATAAATTTAAATCAAATTCTCTAACACATATCATTTACTAAATTTCTTCTGTCTGCACATTATGCTACTCTCGCACCAATTGATATAGGAATATTCCAATTGTTAAATTTATCTGAATTAGCTATGTTTCAGGGACTGAATCAAAATATATAATCTGTAAAAGTCATGTAAAATCCAAGAATATGATTTGTCTACCCTAAAAACACTGAATTTTGTTTTACACCTGTGAGTGTAAATGAAAGTTACATATTTCTTCCATGTTAAACCAAATAAACAGGATATTGTTTTATGATCTTACTCCTCTTAAATCTTTGACTTTCAGTTTCAACTCAGTAGGTAGGCTAATAGATGATATCAGTATTTAATGAGCCACAAAGTTTATCGAGTCACTTATACAATACAATACAAAGTCAGTACTTTAGAATTCCAATTCTTTAGCTGCTTGTGCTTTTTCATCTTCAGTTCTGGAATCAACAACTTTATATTTATCCAGGTCAACAATGGGTTTACGTTGAATGGGTCCAGTTGGTGGATCATTTTGTAATATATAGATTTTTCTGTGAATAGAAAACATAGAATTTCTCATCATACATAGCACATTGAAGATATGTAGGCTACTGTTTCACAAATTTTTACTGAATTTAATGCATAGATATTGGAAATACTAGACAATGTCTGAAAGCAAAACTGCCATTACATGCATATTATTTTGGAAGTATGCAATGCTATTGCATGATTCATTTCAGTGATTTCTGAATTACCCCTTTTAGCTAGAGATTCTGGAACAAAATTACAGTAGCAATTCTGTCAAATTAGTTAAAAGTCTACCTCTGTAAGGTTACATTTTTCAATTTAAGTATCCAAATATAGATATAAATAGGCCCAGACCCTAAGACTAAGTACTAGAACTAGAAGAAGTAGAAGAAGAGAAAGTGTATTTTACCTTACAAAATTTATCACCACAAACGCCGCTATTCCCCAGAAAAGATAAATAGGATAATTTCTTGTACGATACCTTAACCCTTCTTTGTTCGGACGTTTGCGACGACGGGACCTTTCTAGCATACGAGCTTGGTGGGAATACAAAATTCCGGTGAGGAAAACCATTCTTATAAAATACGACTGTCGTATACGACCTTGACCTTACGGCAGATTAATCATTAACCCGAAACTTGATCTTTTGTTTAGGACTGCTGTATTTTAGTTACTAAATAAGCCTTTTAACGGGGAATAAGGTCAAAGGAAATAGCAATTCTCACAATTTCACAGAGAACTATAAGCATTATGCCTAATAGCTATAGATATATTGTATTCTGTATCTATATCAGACAACAGTTTTCTAAGACTTTCGGCTTACAGAACTAACTGCAACTTCCGGTAGGGGTTGAGGTCATCACACGATCACTACCATAGACGAAAATATGTTTTCGAATTAAGGTTAATCATTACAACAGAAAATGGGTTGGCTGGGTCGGTATGGTAACCCAGATAAGCCAGTGAAACGTACCCCTATTGAGAGGCTAAAATTGGTTGGAATGCCCGTGTTTTTCCTGACTTGTTGTGCGTTTGCGACGGCCTGGATGTGGCAGTAAGTATAGGACAAGGCCATTTGGATGTTTGGTCAACTCGTCCACATGTCAACTCGTCAACAACTACAACTCGTCTACTCATCGAGTATTCCAACGTCAGTCAGTCCCTGCCTCTCTGAAGCGTCTCACTCACTGAGCCATCACATCTTCCTATTCAGGTCAGGGAGTAAATGTTTTGTTTAACAGTAGCCTAATTGTGAGCTCTGGCCTTGTTTGTAAACCAAAGCCAAAGTTAAAAGTGGATTAAGATATGACATTTATTAGCTTCAATTAGTATTCACGATCATAGGTTTATACTATTTTAATCAATTTAACTTTCTCTCTTTTCAGAAATTTTATATTCAATGATCCAATTCAAGTGAAAGAGATAGATTTGTTTTCAAACACACCTCAAGAAACTTTAGATAAATTTAAAGATATAAACAAAAAATCAGAGAAGCAATAAACACAAGATTTTAATATGTGTGTAAATGTGTATAATATAGAAGTCTGGTGGTTATTGACAGTCCAAGATTTACATTTATTATATTATGATATTACTCACAGTACATAGTGTTTTGTCAATAAAAGATCAAGTACACAAGCCTTTTTTATATATAGGCCTAATCAAGTTATTCATGCACACGGGAACAATCCACTTTATTTAATGGTCATTTAATTGTAAAAATGAACAAGATATATGGACATACTACTTCTAGGTTTATTACATACTACATTTCTAAACACATACAGGTAATGTTATCAAGTAAAATGATTAACAACAACAAACAGAATGGGTTATATAGGTAAATAAAGGAAACAATTAAAATTAATCACAATTTAATGTGTATTTAAGTGCATTATACATTACAATAAATATAATCATGTTACCCCTTCATCACAAACTAGACTGAATATATTATTTATAAAGTGCTTTGACACACTATCTGAACAAACAAAATTTTCATTGAACTTGGAAATTCTGAATATTAGAGCTTTTGATGCTGTTTGAACAAATTTGTTGAATTTCTTTTATCAACTAATTTTCATCTATTATAGTAGTCACTGTTCATCAGACTATCACCAGACGCTGTGGCATAGGCCAGTGCTTTCCTTGAGAATGAGACTCGTCAGTAGTAGGCTATCACCTATCTTAGAAAAAAGGATTTTTATTCTAATCTAAAAGTAATGAATGTTCAGGATTTAAAAGAAATGCATCACTACGATTTAAGTATTTCGTTACCAACAATTTTTATATAATTAGCATTGACTGAGTAACAAAAAGAATCCTGTCCCCACACGATTGTCACACCGATTAGGCTATTTTTTGTAAACAAACAAATTTGTTGTTGCTACCTGGAAAGATTGACCCTTGTTATTATGACTGGCATTTGATTTCATTGGCTGATAATGTTAGAACAGCCAATAGAATGCCAGTATCTGAGTTAACGCATGTTAAGAAAATGGCGACTTACAGTAACTGAGTCATTGATCATCAGAATACAGAAATCGACCAACAGTTCGAATCAGGTAACTAGTTTGCTTCTTATTACCGTTGTATTTAACTTAATATCTATCAGAGTAATTTACCTGTAGATTATTTTAGGTATAGGATTTAAATACATGTAAGTTGTATTTCAACAGCGCATAATAACCATAGCAGGTTTGACAATCTTATTGGGCGCGTCTAAATACGAAAATGTACCTTGATCGATTAGAATCGAAAGCAAATTGTATTAACATAACCTAATAGTTTGCAAGTCTATTTAATTTGTTATAAATGCATTTGTGACTTTAAGGCTGTATTACCCATTAATATTACCCATTAATATTATAACAATTAATAAATGTAAGTCACCAGCCATAAATGAAATAACTAACCCCATCTGAAATGTAGTAACATGTAACGGGATAATAGGTCTTTAGCATGAACATAAAATTTTAGTTCCCAAGAAAGGTCAATATGACTAAATATTCATCAGGGAACTTACCTTATAGAATCTCTTAAAATCTTGAAAACGCCCAAAACTAAGACATTTTTAAAAAACGCCGAATCAATTTATTAAGTGTTTTTCAATAACCAAATGCATCTTTACAGATTATTACTTAGTTTTTTGGATATTTATTTATATTTTTATGTTATTTAAGGCAGCAGGTATATTTGCTGAAGAATAGAGCTCTTACTGGCTAAAATTTAAAATTTTCAGGTCTTATGTTCCCTTTATTATCCCTCTAATATGTTTCTGGCACAAGGTAATTGATGTTATACATATTCTTGTTTATTGTATTTAGATACAAGCAAAATGGAACAAGTTTTAGAGCAACATCTTCTCCAGGCCACCCAGGCCATGGAGCAACAGGTGGATGCTGAAATTGACAAAATGTCAAAAATGGATGAAGATGATTTTGATGCTTTGCGGCAGAAAAGAATGGCTATGATGAAAAAATCAGCTCAACAGAAACAAGAGTGGCTAGCACAGGGTCATGGAGAATATACAGAAATTGCCAATGAAAAGGAGTTCTTTGATGAGTGTAAAAAAAGTAAAAAAGTTGTGTGCCATTTTTTCAGAGAAAGTACATTTCGCTGTAAAATAGTAGATAAACATTTATATTTATTAGCACCAAAACATCTGGAAACGAGATTTTTGAAAATTAATGTAGAGAAGGCACCATTTTTAGTAGAGCGTTTAAGAGTCAAAATTTTACCCACTATCTGTGTGGCCAAGAATGGTAAAACTACTGATTATATTGTTGGCTTTAATGATCTTGGGAACAAAGATGATTTTTCAACTGAAATGTTGGAATGGCGTTTGGGTACAGCTGATGCTATTAACTACAGTGGTGATTTGTTAAATCCACCATTAGATGACGATGCTAAAGCTGGTAAAAGTAAAAGTGTGTTAGGGTATGGACGTCCTATTCAGAAAAAGACAATAAGAGATGATGGAAATAGTAGTAGTGATGACGATTATTAAATGTCAACTTTGTCATTAAAATTCACATTTGTTAATAACTTGTGTTAAATTTCATCAAAGCTTGAAGTTAGGAAAGAACTCTTTTGTAAATTGACAACCTGAACTTTTAAGTTAAATTTGATTTTTGTATTTTGAAACTTTTATGTTATTGTAATCTTGATTTTGAAAATTGTTAAATGAAATTTCTAGCCATATTGGTGCATTCATGTCATTCTCTTTTTTGTACAGAAACTGCGTTTTGTTCTTTAAAGCAATATGAGCAGTGGTGTTTCATATAATATTAATATACATGTTTAAGCTTATTCATATTCTCACAATGTGTTATCAGAATGGTGGAGTTATTATTTATTAAAACTTATATTATCATACTTTATTATCTTTTATAAATATAACATAGAAATCTGTTGAAGTGTTGGTCAAATCTGAACTTGCTGAGTGAAACAGTATCCATATCTGGAAAACTTACAAAACTAAGTAATTATTGAAAAATGCTGTATCTAGTGTTGAAACAGTGAGTTTTACTAACCGGGTAACTTTCGGCAATAACTGTTAATTACCTGGTTTATAATTCAAATGCTGATATAATGTCAGGTAAAAACGCATTTGCAGCGGTAACTATATGCACTAAACTGCAGTAGGGCCAACCATCGAAGACTTGACCAAGTTTAAGAGCAGTTATTGGCAATTATCAAAGAGAAGAGAAATACACAGACAGGCCAATGTCAATCATTGCAACAGTATAGTCTCGAACAAAGGATTAAAATATCAGTTTTGTCATGTTAGGGTATGGTTCCAATGTATGGTTTCGATTGGTTAACCTAATTAACATGGCGATGCACACGACAGCATTTCTGCCGACAAGATAGACTCGATCATCCATACAGGGTTATTGACTGTAAGTTTATAGAAAAAAAGAGGCTTGATAACCGTTGTTTTTAATGTTTATTACACGTTCATTTCTGTAAAAAAATGCCCTCTTTTAATATCTTATAAATTTGACGGTTGACCAATAATATCAAATCAGGCCCTGGTAACCATGGAATCCTAACCGGAATTGGTTAACTGATTAACTGTTTCAACACTTGCTGTATCATTAAGCGTTTTTCAATAATTAATTGCATTTTTATTGATAATTACTAAGTTTTTTGGATTTATCAGATTATATAAAGATTCTGTTATGCTATTTACGGCAGCAGGTGGCCAAGTTTAAATTTTTGTCAAAATTCCTTTAATTACAGAAAAAAAGTATATACATGTGTAATAAATATTGGTAAATCCAGTTGAAGAAAGAGGCACTTTAATCATTAACAAATTCAAAATATAATAAATAATATTATTGCACAAAAATAAAAACATGGCAGTTCTGAATAAGAAACTTGATGTTAAAATATACACAAATAACATAAGTTCTGGTTGTTTCCCACATCTACTTCGTTGCAATATGTCAATTAGGGAGCCAGAAAGGCTGACATGAAGGTTTAACAAGTGAAGGTTGCATAGTTGTATAGCACACTGAATGTCATAGCCTTTATATTTGTAAGTTATTAATCAATTACTTGAAATAATGGAGTGCAAAAAAATCAAGATGTAAAACTCATTTCTGGTCACATGAAAGCATGAAAATGAAATATCATGTAGTATTTTTTGTTTCTATCAGTTGTCTGTGGTTCCTGCAAGTTCACTAGGATTAAGCGCTTAAAGACATCACTGATTGCCAATGTTTTTGAGACGTATTAATGGAATTGCAGGAACCGCAGACATATGAATGGTGCAATTGATGCTATAAGTGCCCTCCAATGAACAGAAACAATTTAGAAACCTTTTTTACAACCTAATGTTCAATCTGAAAGCAATATAGATGGTTATCTCGACAACCTATCAATAACTTATTTTGATGTATAACAGGGGAACTGAATAATTCCCCCTGTTGATGAACACTATACTGTAATTCACCAGTAGAGATAGACAAAATATTGAGATCACCGTTTGTTGAGGCACTTACAACATAATCTTGATATGCTTCATATGGACATGGACGTGAGTCATTTGAGTGAATAGCTTCTTGAGAATATTTTGAAGAAATTTGTACTTCATTTGTTCGAGATTCACAACTTTCATGACACATTCTGTTATTAAGTAGTTCCTTAGAAAAAGATTCTATTTTGCCTTGTCGATTGATATTGAAAGATTTATTGCTATTGTTCACAACACAATCTCTACATTTGTTTATAGACCTTGTAGAAAGTTCTGTGTAATTTTTACTGGATTGTTCAAGTCTATTTGATAATGAATACACAAAAGGTGTAGAATAAATATGACTGGATGATTTATATTTCCATATTAGCTGCCCTTGTGGATTAAGGCAATAGAGATGGTTGTCATGAGAACCAATTAACACACATTCATTTTGTCTCAACTCGTATATAACAGGTGAACAGAATATTGGTGCGTTGGTTTGGAATGTCCAAATCTGAAATAAAAGATTTAATACATAATAAAACATGACATATAGCAGGGAGATGGATTAAATAAACAATAATTCAACTGCAAACTGTTTAATAAAAGTAACCTTCCTTAAGATGAATTTTTTGTATAATTAAACAAGGCTTACCACATTTCCTGTTAAAGAAACAGAATAGATACATCCATTAACAGAGGCCACAATAATACTATTACATAAATAACATGGTGAACTAAATATTGGTTTGTTCACATCCAACCTCCATTTTATACTACCATCATCCTATAGAGAGAATAATATTAAATCATAGTTTTCCATACTTAATTGGCCTGTCTTCATTAGCCCAGAAGGTTCAGAAGAGTAGAACGTAAACTCCATTCATTTCATATTCATACTTGAATGATATGATTATAAAACCAAAGTCTTCTAAATTCTTTCTTTGAAACTTGGCCTACATATCCCTGTATAAGATACCTTGTGTAGTTCTATGGAAAATTTGATTATTAGAATATCGCATTTCGTATTGTCTTCTGGTGAGGCATTAAGTGTTGTAAGTTTCTGAAGATGAAAATACTAGCTAAGTAATTGCATCAAGAAGTTTTGCTATTTTACAGACAAAATGCTTAATGAAAAATATTTTAAGATTTCTATAATTGAATAATTACTCACCATGTTAATGGCTAATAACTGACCACCTAATGTACCAATATAAACTGTATTATTATGTATCAGAGGGCTGGAGAATAAACTTCCATTGTTTATAACACACTTCCATTTACACTCTTCTTTCTTAAATATATATCAAACAGTGTAAATTGTTTTAGATTACAACATCATTCTTATAGAGACAGTAATATGTAACAAATCCAATAATTAAAGATCAAGAACATGGAATATTTTAAAAGCAATCTAGAGAATTCTACAGGCATTAAGCCTATTCTCTTGTTGTGCCTCCACTATTGTTTAGACAAGGAAAAGGTTGTTCATTTAAAATTGTGAAAGATACATACATCTACATCAACAGCATACAGACATTGATCATGTGATCCAAATACAACCAATGATGTCTGAGGATCTAAAACTGGTGATGATTTGATATGACTTCCTGTCTGAAACCTCCATTTGATATCACCATTATTCACATCAATAACATATAACATGCCATCATAGCAACCTGGAAGTTATTTATTTATCAGTGAATATTATTATCTCTTATTTCCCTATTAACCACTGAAACGGATGGGATAGGCTTGACTTGGTGGTCAACAGTGGTGCATCATGTGATACAAATACAGTATATTTGCATTTAATAGTGTGACTTGCCCAATGAAGATGATAAATACCAATGTCATTGCTATTGTCACTGCCAACCTCGAGGCTTGAGATATCAAAATGTGGGTACTAAACTAGTACAACTGTGTGGAAGACTTTTGAACACTATTACTGCAACGATTACCTGAATCTATCACCAAGACTTACCAATAATAACAAATCTACCACAGCTAGAAAGACAAGGTGAGGACTCTATTCTATCACCAAGATAAATAATAAACTTACCAATAATAACAAATCTACCACAGCTAGATAGACAAGGTGAGGACTCAATTCTATCACCAAGATAAATTTCCCATATTAAATCACCACTGTTAACATCTAGAGCTGTAAACTTATGGGAATGTGACCCAATAAAAACTACACTACTGCCATCCCTTATTATAAATAGAAGACAGTTATAAACATACATCACTAAATATAAATAGAATAGAAGGCAGTTATAAACATGCATTACTAAATTCAATACTATATGAAACTTTGTTTTGCACCATCCACAATTAGACTTGACGATTAGAATGTAAAGTAAGGAGCTGTGGTGGATTAGTGAGTTAGATGCTTGCTAAACCTGTAGGTTCAGGGTTCTAACTTCGCAGAGGTCGAGATGAACTTTCGTAAAGGGAAATGTTAAATATTACATAATAATGCAAATATGTTCTTTAGTCTAGTGTCACAGACTGGGTATTCAATAAATTAGATAGTTCTTTCACCTATATAATAACTTAACAGATCGGATCGCTTTCAATTTCAATTCTGGACAAATACACACAAAACTCACCTTCTTACAGAAACACAAGGAGAAGAATCCACACATTTTCCTGTATCATATTTCCATAATGGTTGTAATGTTATCTTGGTATGCATATCACCATTTGTCTTATTCTGAAGAATTTGAGATTCTTGAAGACTGGAGTTTTCTTTGAAATCTTGAATTGAGTTTGTATCACATTCTAAACAACTATATGAATTACTAACATGTTTAAGGTGTTGGTGGCAGGGGGACTCCATCTTGCCACACTGTAAATAACTCGTTACACACTGATATGTTTTATTTCCGCGACAGATGAAGTATTGGAAATTGGATTGCTGATTTCCAGAATCATCTTTTCCATTTGTTAATCCAAAACCATCTTTTTCCACTTTCAGCTTCTTTGGATTCCCATGTTCGATAAGAGAACCATTGTGTTTCTGTGTAGATATCGTGTCCAATTCTCTGTGACTATTGACAATGTTGTATAAACAGTGTATATTTTGAGAGAGTGTATGGTTCAATAAGGAGTCCAATATAACAGGGTATTTACCATGTAAAGCAGACTGTATATAGTCAGTAAGATAAACAGCTTGTAATGAGTTACCACCTAACATAATAAAATAACTTGAATCTTCTATAGGTACATCGTCTTTAGATGGATGAACCAATCTTATATGTTTCTATAAAGATATCAAATACAATGAAATAGAGACTCGAGTTTAAGTACACAAAACCATACTTAGAATTACCTGTATTTGCCAGTCATGTCTGATTAGAGCTCCAAAATGACTGACTGCAAGTTTCATAGTCAGGTCATTTTATATGCAAATGAGCTTATTTTCTGAAATTTTTCTGAAGATCAACAGCCCTGATTCTTAGTCAGAGCATCATACAAGTACAGAGCAACTAATAAATAGCAACTCATAAACATGCTTTTCGAGCTTCCAGAGGTAAAGATTCTTCATGTTTATAGAGAAACTCAACTCTTACCTGCCACAAATTCTTGAGCCACCTTGTTAACTCACATAAAACAGTTGGTATGTTGATGTCTCTACTCTCTTCATGCATTATTTTTACTAATTTCTTTCTATCTATTTTACCTGATTTAAAAGTAATAGTTATTAAAGATAATCTTGAAATAACATTTAGATCTAGATTTATCTAATGTTATTAAAGACAAATTTATAGTAGTTACAAAAGAATGATCCTTGAACAAATCAAGGGCAATAATAGAACAAATTTTTAAAAATATTTCTATGGAAATAGGATGAAGCATTGTGTTCTAAAAAATGGTCTATCATTTCATTGGCCGAGCCTAATTAAAGTAAGTTCAATGAAATTTGTCCACAAATAAGAGATATTGTATATAAGGTGGTTGACTAGTACTTGAATGAAATTAGTTACCATGAGATGTAAGTGGTAAAGTCTGTATATATTTAATACAATCAGGGTGGTAATACAGTGGTAATTTATTCTGTATATAAGACATTACTCTACTCTCTATCTCATCATTTACCATCTCAGATACAATAAACACCCATAATTTATTATCATCATAAATAACATAACACTGTTTAATATCATCTACTTCCATTACACACTATAAATAAATACCAGAATTTATACATTTCTGTTTAATAATTCACCCAAAGATATCCCATGTCACATGGAAGATGTCCCCTTCAAAAGATAAGTTTGCGAAGTGGACTTATATAGACTTCATTCAAAAGACAGGCCTGAATACAGAGTGACTACTTTAGCAAGTTTGTTCTGTTCCTCTTTCTGTAGGATTACAAAAACACTTTTTTTCTGAAGTAAAGGGGTTCATATCCAACATCTAGTTAATTGTAGAAAATAAACAAGCCTAAGCTAATCAACACCTACTAGGCTATGCAACTTTCCTATAAAAATGCACTATTTCATATCTAAGATTGAATAATTGCTCAATAAATACCATATACTTACTGATTGAATGGTAGAAAGGTCCAGTCTTTTACCATGTATTTTAATCTGAGTATCAGTTCTATAGAGATATATAATAGGACTGTTGTTTAATATCTTTACTATATCTCCTGTACATCTCCATATTATATCTTTATTACTTATATCCCTTCTTTCATTATTTATATCACATATTCTTTCTTTACTACCTGTTTTATATACAACAATATAATCTCAAGTTTAAAATATATAATATACAGTAAATCAGTAGTTTACAAATTATGTGGATCATTCATAAGTGAGGCTACACTTACATCCTCTGCAAAAAGACCCAGCCAGATCTAATTCTGGAGCTAATTGTAAAAGAGGTCTTAGCAAGATATTCGGTAAAACTATATACCTGAAGGCTCATTCTTTGCTCTTGTAGATGTCCTGATGAGAATTTTCAATCCAAACTTGTCAATTATATAAAGCACATTGATTTTAATAGACTTACCAATCCATAATAAACCTTCTCCATGGCTTATCTTTTCTCCGTCTTTATTGGTGACTTTTATCTCTATTTCATTCAATGGTTCTCCTATAGGTATATTGATTACTTCTAATCTTTAAAAAAACAAAAGCTATAAGCATTTGGCAAACATTGAATAGATAAAAGACACGTAAAAGTGCTTCTGAAACAATCAAGGATCAAGTCTGAAAATGCTCAAGAGCCATGTACCTGGGGGTTTCACTTACTTAAAATCTTTAGCAGTTATATGGTAACAATGAGACCAACAGGATACTTCAGTTATACCGTACAGATTATAAAACTCTACTGGACAATTCTTCTCTTTCCATTGGTTAATAACTGATAATGGTGGAAACACTTCCCCACCTAGAGCTAATATACGTAAACTGGTATTGTTTCCTAGTAGAGTTCTCTTTAATTCATTTGATTTAAACTGATATAACAGTGATGGGGTTGCCTAGGAAGAAAACAGTAAAATATGAATGCGAAGTATGTAATTATCATATATTTAAAGTAGAGTTAACATCATTCGACTCAGCTTTCCTGGCAATTTAATTTTTTTGGTATAGAAAATAAATTGGTATAGCAAGTATACCCAATACACATACAGATGCTAAAAATACTCTTGTAAATTTCGTAATGTAATCAAAATAAGGGTGAGCACATTCTAAGTCTTACTTATAGAAATATTAAAAGATTAAATGTTATTTACCTGTAGAATAGTAATAGAGTTTCTATAGTATAATATATCTAATAACCTATCAGGTATCTGTTTGATATAGTCAGGTACTATCAATATACTAGCTCCACTGATTATACTAATAAACAATTCTATTATACATGGATCAAACGTTAATGGAGAGGCAAGAAACAAACAATCTTCTGGTGATACTGAATATATCTCCCTGAAAGAAACATACATATATAAATCACTTGGCCATGATGTACTAAACCATTTACATCCACATCATAAAATAATAATTTTAATACATTTTGATTTAATTGAGATTTTCTTATCTATTATGTTCTTGACCAAAAATTCTCTCTTAAAGTATATCTATATCTGGCCTCTAATAGTTCATTGGCAAAGATCTGCCAGTGGAGAGTAATAAAAAATCTAATAATTTATGAAATATTAGAAGTGAAATGAGGCACAAGACAAATTAAACAATAACTCAATGGTTGTACTAGTTAGTATGAAACTTTAGAACTTACCTCAGAGCTAGAAGGTTTGAAACAATACATCTGTGAGGAACAGAAACAATTTTAGGGGTGCTGGTAGTTCCAGATGTAGTTATACAGTATGCCAGATCTGATTGGTCAGCTGTATTACTAACATGACTGCCACGCAAAGCTAGAAATACCAAGTTATACTTCAACAGACTTGGTGATGGAATAATTTCACCGTGATTTTCAGATATAATATCATTTAATTCCTGAAAAACAAATTTATATGGTAAACAAAAAACATAGTTGATAAAAAAAGTTTAACTCATCTGATATAAGCTTACTGAAATTTGACAAAAACTTTACAAATGGTCTCTACAAGTAATGAATGTATAGAGATGGTTGAGATGAACAAGACACCAGCAAGCAGCAGTATAAATCCATATCAAAATTATTTGATATTTTATATTAATTTTTCGTATACAGTTAGTTATTAATAAAGATGTAGTATAATATACCTGCAGTTTATTAGAATTAATTAAAAGATAAGAAATTCCCAGACTGTTTATACTGTATCTTATAAAACCTCTACTGTCTGTTGTAAATGGATAAAAACTACACGATGACTTCAAAACACTGAAATATACCATTACATATATATAGAACAAATTTTAAATGACAAAATGCACAAAAAGTAGCTAACTAAAGGATTCTATTGACTTTCTAAGGAAATCTATCTTTATAAAGTCTTGGTTGGAAAACTCTGATTAAAGTGAACAGTGTATATATTCACCACATTTGAAAACTCACTGTCATAGTGCACTATTGTATACTTTTTTTTACGTAATTGAGAAATACATACCCACATAATATAGACGGTAAATCAATGGTAGAATCTAAACATACTCCAATCACACCATTATTAAGCTGCTCTTTTAAAATACAATCTGCTATCTATAATACAAAAATTAATGGATCAATGCAAAGAATGCCTTCAAATGTTGCAAGTGAATCCTTTATCTTTATATTACAGAAGACCAAAAAACTAAACCAAAACTTCAAATCAAAATGATTTAATTAAAGTTAATTATAAAGTTCATTGAGTCACCTCTTCAGTTCTTGACCAGAATTCTTTATAAGTAAGAACACATTTAGACTTGTGATCATCAAATACAACAGCTATATTATCAGTATGTTGTTGTACACTTTCTTTCACTAGGCAATTCAAATCTTTATCAATGGACACTGCCATTTCCAGATTTCATGAAGAATAGGCTTGGAACTATTTCAACCATATGGTATTATCATCTATATACTAGGAAGCCTCCAACCACTCTGAGCTTATCCTTGGCTTCATATTCACCTTAAAACACAAAAAAGGCGAGATATAAATGTAAATTCAAGCTGAATAATATACGTTTAATATCAAAGCAACAAATATTCAAAATAGCAGACCGGCATCTTTACATGTGTAATCTAATGACCCAACAGCTGTCTTCCTGAAACCTATTTGCTGTTCTTTTAAATAGCATAATTAAAATATTAAAAGAAAAAATGTTCACTTCATTCAATTTAATGACTGTCAAAGTTCTAACAACTAAGGCACCATCACTTTCATCTACTTACTGAGTACAACTGGCATATATCATAAATATTAATTAAAAATGAAATTGAAACGTTAGAACCATGCAAATGTACCAATCATACATCAATATCTACTCTTTCAAGAATAATGATTACCCTTTTGAATCTGTGGCAGCAAAAATATAACAAAGAAAGGAGCTTCATTGTTAAGTGCGATAACATCGACACCTGCCCCGTTTAATTGTTTTCTGACAGTCTTTCAAAAAATCAAAACAAACTCTCTAAAATAAAGTCACGTAAGGTGGTCCATGGAAATTCACGATTATCAAGCCTGAATTTCAATTTTAAAAAATTGTGAAAGAAACAAAAATCTTAATGTAACCTAGATCTATTCAATGTGTTATTAATGAACCATACTAAATGATGCTAATGAATCATTTGTTTGTAAAAAGTATATTTTCAAGAACTTGACATCCCCATTTGTTTTAAGTATTCCAAAGCCCCTACAGAGTTGCTCCCCTTTCTGTTTATGGCAAAGTTCGAAATCTTTTGGTGGAAATAATAATTATAACAAAAATGTCTAAAAAAGTAAATGGTACCCAGAACAACAATATATTTAAAGACGAAAAAGAGGGAAAGTTGAGAGAAGTTGGAAACCAAGCGGCATGGTCTTTATCTTCTTGTAAGCCAGGTGAGAAATCATTAGGTTGCTATTCTGTTTTGTGGCAAGTGTAATCTTCCGACCCTGCCTTTTATATTGTGGTATTCTCCGAGTTGGCAGGTATTCCTTGTAGAGTCAAAGAGGTAGATAAATATCTTTACAAGGAGTGTATACATTTTGGTTGGTAACTTTGACTTCTCTGAGAGAGTAGGCCTACTTGATAATATGTATTTCCCTTAGTTGGGTCTTGATACCTTTTTTTGGATATAATGCCTGCCTATAAAATGTGAATTAGGCAATAATATAAAAGCCCCAAATGTTCATATCATTTTTCATGTATTTATTATATAGGTTTTGGAGTGGAACAATTACGTGATGATACTTATGATACATACTGGCAATCAGATGGTCCTCAACCACACCTAGCTAATATACAGTTTAGAAGAAAAACAACAATATATGACATTTGTTTCTTTGCAAATTATAAAGCTGATGAAAGTTACACACCTAATAAGTAAGGACAAACCTATCCTATGCATTGTTTGTCTAACTGTACTTTTTTTCAAACATTATTTAATATTAGTAGTGTTTCAATTTGAAGCTTTCAAATATAGGATAATGATAATTCAACCTTTCCTCTTTCATTGTCAATGTTTAAGAGTTTGTCTTTTGATATTTCAGGATATCAATAAGAGTTGGAAGTCATTTTAATGATCTTATAGAAGTAGAGTTATTAGAAATGACGGAGCCAGTTGGATGGATATCAGTGCCATTAAAAGACTCAAATGATAAACCAATTAGAACATTTATGATACAAGTAGCCATTTTATCTAACCATCAGAATGGCCGTGATACTCACGTTCGGAGAATTAAAGTTCGTTCTCCTACACATACGACAGATTTATCGACTAGTAGAGTACAGACTTATTCCAGTCCAGAATTACAAATGTATTCTGTTTTACGATGATTTGAAATTTAAGCTACATGTATATGTGAATGGAATATAAAGTTAGTATCAGTATTTCCTTGATCAAACTTAATTACAGCTACCTGAATCTCTTTATACAATAATAATAAAGTAATGTTATAAATATTCTCAATATCAGTTTACTTCAGTGCCAATATTCTTTACACAAAAAAGCACTTGATAATCCATAATATTGGATATTATGAAATACTTACTCACTTATGATTGATATAATTCCTCATTTTGAAACTTCAAAGGCTGCAAACCGATGTTTTTTCTGAATTTTATTTGGCTATTGGTTTTATTTTGTTGTTTGGATCGTTAATACTTGGTATATTTATTATTACTGAAACACACTTTCGTTTCAATAACAAAAGAAAGAGTCAAAAAGTTATGTAAACATGTAGCTGGAATTAGGCTTTATCTGTAAGTTAAGTGGACAAAATGGCATTCAATAGTTCCTATTGTTAATGAAATCATGAACATTGAAAATTCATCTGTAGCCTATACAATACTATTATTCATTAAGTCAGAAACATTGTTCATTTGATATAAAACATCTGTTATATGTGTTACATTTGTTTATTAAAAATAGAAAATAAAATTGTTATATACATGAATGGATTATTTCAATTAATAGTGAGTTTCTTGTTATGTGTTATTATCATGATTAGGTAGCTCCTTCTCTTGGTCCTCAAGTTATGATATATAACTCTT
Organism: Nipponacmea schrenckii; assembly: GCA_030562195.1. Lineage (NCBI taxonomy): Eukaryota > Metazoa > Mollusca > Gastropoda > Lottiidae > Nipponacmea > Nipponacmea schrenckii. The sequence continues at coordinate 19,366,316 of CM060202.1, forward strand.
TATCCAAAAGATTGAAGGTTAAGGTAAAAAAAAAAGGTTTAACATTCAACATTAAAGGAATAATAGGTCTTAGCATGAACATAAAATTTTAGTTCTCAAGAAAGGTCAATATGAGTGTATATTCTTCAGGGAAGGTACCTGGTGTCATAAAGTAACAGAATCTCTTAACATCTTTAAAACTCGCAAAACTAAGTCATTTTTGAAAAACGCTAAATCAATGTATTAAGCGTTTTTCAAGAATCAAATGCATCTTTATGGATAATTACTTTTATTCATATTTTTCATGTTATTTATGGTAGCAGGTAGATTTACTGATGAATAGAGCTCTTACTGACCAAATTTAAAATTTTCAAATTTTATTTTCATTCTAAGACCTATTATCCCTTAAAAACCTACATTTGAGTTTTTGTTTACAAACATCTCTGTCTATTTAATCTTGAATTATTCACTGAACCGTGTTGGTTTACACCTGTTTGTACCTTCATATCTTTTCTCAACCATAACATTGCAAATATTTCAATATCACAGATTATGTTATTTAAAAGAAAACAGTTTATTATCAACTGCCTTTAACGTTTTTCCTGTGAAATACATCTATTGTTGTTTCATGACAGGGTCTTAAATCAAAATCACAAAAACCTACAGCAAATTTATCTACACCTTTATAGATATCTAAACCACGTCCTATTTTTATCACCCAGCCAGTGTCTAACCTACAATGTAAGACAAATTCACACATTATTGTAAGTAGAACTTTAGCATCAAAGTAAGCTTTAATTTAAAGCATGTTAATCAAACATAAAATCAAAAATATTATTTCCAAAAGACTCTGCACAAAATTTCTTTTAGAAAATGAGATGCAATGAATGGGGTTTTATGTCCTACTCTTCTTCACTTTATGGGCTACTGAAGACAAGCAAAGCATTGCAGAGTGCAATGAGAGTAATTTTGGCAGCATGCAGCATAAGTCTTGTCTTTAATCTTCGCCAGGAACGATCCCTGGACCTCCAGGTTAGTGAGGAAGCACCTAAGCCACCGGGGCTCTCTAGTACTTTTAGAGACACAGTTTGAAAAATTATTTCAGCTCAAATGATACATACCTAATTTCTCTATCATGTAATGTGGTAGAATACTGGATAATTAACTCTATACCATATTGCTGTAAACCATTTTTAACTTGTTCTAGATTCTGTTCTTGTTTCTGGGAATTCTGTAGAATATTGATCACTATTATAACAGTGAGAATTATATGTTATTATAATAAAGATCACATTGTGTATTGTCTGACAAATGAAAATGCACATCTGTAAATGTAAATATAAATATTATTCTAGGACTTTCTATAGTCAAACTTTGCTTTCTAAAGTCAGCTTTGTTTCGAATCAAACCCATCTTCACAATGGTCAAACTATTACGATCTTTAGTTTAAACCTTGACACGGTTCTTGTTCAAAGCAAATACAGCCAATTGCAGGGTTTTATCAGTCCATAGATACTCGGTCATTATGTTAACAGTCCAGGGCGCTAATCAACTGTACAGTACAATCTAAACAAATATCCTAGAGTAGGATATAAAACATGTAGGTACTAAGTGGGATATTTGTTTATATTGACTAACCTCATCTCTACTAGTTGTTAATGTTATTTGTTTTACCGGACACTTCAATTTCACAACCAATTCACAAAATCTCAATAGATTATACACCTGAAATATATTAACATTTATAATATATAAAAGCAACCACAAATGTTACAGAATCAATAGCCATCTAGATATTGGATAAACAACAGCTTCAAGATAACAGCTGTAATGAGCTGCTTCCAGAGTTTCACACTTGAAGGTAATGTAAATGTAAGATTTCATCATTAAAAATATCATTGATAAATATTCAGTGACTAGTTAATTTGATGTCTTATATTATGTCACAATACCAAAACACAAGATTTTTTTTTTCCCAGAAATAATGTGTCAGAGCTTCTCCAGCCATAGATAATTTGGGCAAGTTTCTGTTACACCACAATGAATGAAAGGGTTTAAAAATTTTGGGGAAATTTTTTTCCCTTTTTTTCCCGCTATAATAACAGATAATTTGGGCAAGTTTCTGTTACTGTTACAATGGATGAAGTGTTGAGTTGCTCCTGCTATAATAACAGATAATTTGGGCAAGTTTCTGTTACTGTTACAATGGATGAAGTGTTGAGTTGCTCCTGCTATACCATTGGATGATGTGTGGAGCTTTCCATGCTGATATAAATGTAACTAACCTGATGTGTGGATCTAATATAAGGATCTTCAATTTCAACAGAGGTAACATTATTATCTAAAAATCTTGAGAATAATTTTTCATAACTGTTTCCTTTAGAACCATTATCGATATGAATCTGTTCATGATATTTTCCATCTTAAAAGTTAAATATTATTTTAAATTAAAGTATTTTTTCATCCAGAGTAATAAAGTACAAAATATATATATATATATTTCCATACAGATGCAAGAAACCCTACCCCTGCTGGATGAATTCACAATGCATAATATAGTAGGTATCCTTGTATACCCTTTTGTAGCTCCTTCAACATAGTAAATTTTCACTTGCCTAAAGTTTTAGAAGATCAACCTGTAATCTAGCTGGTTTTATTAAAATTTTTAAACATCTGTGCTCAAGCAACATTAATACTACAAAAAGAGTATCATCATACCTTCTTTTTCTTGTTTTACAAATGTTTTAAGCTCTTCAGCCCTTGTCATATATTCTTGAATTTTATCACGAAATCTCTGTTTTTTCAATTCATCTTTTGTACCTAAAAAATATATCATAAGCCTCATCACGTAATTGTTCCACTCCAAAACCTATTTTAATAAATACATAACATTACTGATAATAACATTTGGGGCTTTTATATTACACCTATTTTCACATTCTCAATGGTAAGTATTATAATCATAAGGTACTGGGTATCAAGACCCAACTAAGGGAAATATATATTATCAAGTACTTTCTCAGAGAAACATACAATAGCTTATCAGTAGTTTACATATATACATGTAAACTCCAATTTTTTAGTAATGAAACATAATCGATAATATGTGCATTAATTTCTTCAATAGGTAATAGGAGAATAAAACCACATGTGACCTACTCTTGGAAGCAATGGCACTGGAATCAGAATATATACTGCCTTGAGGATTCAAACCCAAAACCGTGACCCTATATTATCTAACAGGTGACAATCCAACACTACCAGTTACTGTTACATCAATGTTAGTTTACAGTTTGAAGTGCAATGTATGTCTTGAAATTCTATACAATTAATTTACTATGCTCTATTCTAGTTTAGATTATTATATCAGAAAAAATCGTCAATAATTCTACCTTTTAGAACCTCTAAGAGCAGCTGTAATCCTTCTTGATAGCATGTGACAGCTTCATCATGTCTTTTATTACTATCCAACTCTACAGCTCTTTTTAGCAGGCTAATAGCAGAACTTTCTATACCAGCTAGTTTACTGATGTCACTCATATCTAATGCAAATAACCAAATAAATCTAAATTTCGCTGAAAAATCAAAATTTTCTCATTTAATTTAAAAAGAGAACAGCACAGTACCAGTACCATTTAGAATCTCGGAAAAGTCTTCAAGTGAATAGTTACTGTCCTAGAAGATAAACAAATTGTTAGCCCTGAGAACTAAGACGAACAATTTTTATCAAATGAAAATTGAAACTGTCATCATCTTACTAACTTACTTTATTCCCCAAAAGTCTCTGTAAAGATAATGCCTCACTTCAATAGCTAATAAAAGTAGTAGATCCAGTATACTTACTAAGAAACCAGCTGTCTGATTGCTACCATCTAGTTTTAAAAATTTATTTTATTTGAATGTTGTTGTTTTCAATGGGCGCAGACATTTTGTAGCCAGTTTGTGCTTCCAAGTTTAGATGTCTCAACTAGATAGGAACACCTTCGACTTGTCTTACATAGAATTTGTGGTAATGGCGCCCGCCATTTACAAATTCTAACACGCCCATGAGAATGTGAGTACCGACGTCACCTACCAAAACCACCGACGAACATAATATAAACAATCACAGACTGAGGACTGTCCTCTTCAAACGCAGACCTCGGCCTTTTGAGCTTAGGAGCGCGCGATGTTCGTCGGTGGTTTTGGTACGTAACGACAACGTCGATACTCGTACTCAATGGAAATGCGCGCGTATTTTTAGATGGTTCGAAAATGAATAAAAGCAAACTTGATGAAGCTAAAAATATAATAAATAAAGTCTATATATTAATTGTAATGTCGTGTAATGTTTGGGCTAATTGGCACTAATAGCCTTTCTCAAAAACACTTCAGTACTTTATGACCACATTTGATTCGTACTTCAATTACTTAATCAAAGTTTAGAAGACTGTGGGTTTTTATTATGTCAATATATTGCCCCCCCCCCCCAAATGGTCTGCTTTGATGGAGTGCCCAAGACACACACTGCCATCAAGAATGAAATGGGCGTACCTCGATTCCAATGAAAAACATTTGACCAATCAAAAAAAGCGATGACGTAACCTTAATACTTTCTGACCGTTTTTATCCCACGTGACCTCGGCCACATTCAGTTGCAGAAAAACTTGTAATAGTCAACGGCTGACGTTAACAGATAAAGTTTAGAAGAAATTACCAAGTCTTCCGAACGAATAAAACAACCATAAAGATGAACAAAACACACTACAGCAAAGGATTGTTCGACCCATACTCAATGTCAACTGCAACTGAGCGAAATTACAGTTCTAAAATACTACAGAATAAGCAGGACGAAACTTCTTCACCGCCGGTGAGCAATGCCAATCATTAATAAAAAAATAAATGGCGACAATAATAATAATATGAGCTTTGAGTTTGAGCACTACAGGAGGCCTATTATGCGTAAGGCTTGTCTGTTTACATGATGAGGTAACAAGTTGCAAGGTGCAGTTTACCAAACAGTTACACACTAGGACAGGGGAAGTGGCATGGGCATAAGTTTGGGTGCTTACAGGTCTAGTGTTTGCTACCGTACTATTTACTCTTGTAGCCTTTATACTATAACTATTTACTAATAATAATTATACTCTACAATACTCCCTAATGATTTAGGATATAAGTATAAGTGCTCACTCTGCATAAAGTTTCAGACTCCATGCTCTCACAACTTACAGTAGAAGACTTTTAAATCTGATGCAAGTGATAGAGCTTAATGATATTGGCCTATATTTATTTGCTCTTTAACTAAAACTTTGCAGTGAACATACTATTCAAAGTTCATCTCTTTTTTTTAGAAGGAACTAAGCCTGAGATATATAACGAAAAACCGAGTGAATGAGACAAAGCTACAAGTGACATTGAAACCAGAACAGAAAAAGGAATGTTCCTGTGAAAGAGGCATGAAGAATATCTTGTGTCGTTCCTGTGGAAATGTTTTCTATGGACGAATCCGATATCCATGTTCTGTGCATCCAAATGTGGTTCATTTGATGGACATATGTAGTTGTCCCAAATGTAGAGCTGGACTTCTGAAGGAGTTCCAAACAACTAAGGGAAAAGCTTAAAAATACTTTTCATTATCCACTTATTCCTTGGTAGTGGGTACTTCAAACTTCCGTCCTTAAAGTGCTTCCTTGTTGTTTTTTTATATTTTATGTCAAATTTCTAGAAGATGCCTAATCTATTTAAAACTTTGTTTTCTTGAACAGAATAGTCTTCAGAATCACCAAGACAATGATGTTTCTTTGATAGGTGAATGCTTCTGAAATTTCTTTGGATATATCACTCATCACTTACCCCTGTATTTCTATAGTGTGTGCTGTGGTTACTGCAAAATGTCCACTGTAAAATTAAAGTTCATGGCATGAGTAAAACAGAGTGCATGAGGTTGAAATTATGACTTACCACCTTTTAACTTTGAATGACACCAATAATTTTGCTGATCTTAGAAACTTAGAGATTTGTCTATATTCAGATAGAACCTTAGTTAACTTTATTTAGTATTTTACAGTTATCTTTTTTTTATATTTTAATTATAAAACTTGTTAATTTCAACTATAAATAAATGACAAACGAGTTCCAATGTATCTTTATGTAGAATTAAACTAGTAGGTTTGTGTCTGCGATAAGTGAAGATGAGGTCCAAATATATTACACCTATTAGTGCCAGCATGTTAAATACTCAAAGGCATTCTGATTATAATTCTAACCCACTTCTTTATAACTAGATGACTGCTTGTAGGATAGTTGATGATGGTAAATTTGATATTTAGGTAATTTATTTCCAATTATGGCATTGATAATATAAAATTAGTCCCAAGATACAATTGTCAGAGTAGTATAATCACAAACATATATATGTGACTGAATTACTTCTTACCTATTAACCTTATGTTATATGACAAATTACTGTGACCAGTTTTCTTCCTGACCAATTTAGTATTGAATTGAGCCAGCTACCTATATTCTGATAAGATTAACATATGATTATATTACAAACAACTTTTGTGCCAACTTAATGTATTGTATAGGTGCTCAATTATATGCCATATTTACCGAAGTGCCAATCATGTCTGGCTTAGTCAAAGCATTCATATTTTTTTTTATTTCTTTTTGTTATATTTCCAATAAAAATTAGTTTTTGTTTACCATTACAAGTTGTTATTCTGATAAAGGGTCAATCGTCCCTGTAAATCTATTCCACATGGAAATTAATTTAAAGGTTCACACTCACCAAGTGTACCTTTGTCTCTGGAACAGGAATATTTTACCGAAGCTAATGAGCAATAGGATGTATCCAGACAAGATACAATGTTTACACAGACCCATGTTTACAGCTCACCAACGAAATTGGAGCCTTTGCATGTTGACGCCTACCCAATCTTGGTCAAAGTCTCTGATATTGAAGTAGCCATTCCTGTAAATCTTTCGACAGCTGGGCGCACCGTTTCTTCCGCGAATAGGGGTCCAATCTCGAAAACGATTCTCTATTTTGCAAGACCGATTAAGAGGCTTGCTGCCGATAATATTTTGTGCTGAAGATTTGCTAGTCTCTTGATTATAATGATTTAAACAATACGCAGTTTTCCAGGAGGCGCCCTAATCTGAAACCTGCTGACTCTATTCCTAGCCTCTGATAGCTATTTAGACAGATATGGCTGGGGGAAAGTCAAACTTTATCCAAATATCTATCTGGAAATAGAGTTGGCAAGTTCCGGACTAGAGGCGCCCGTGCAGACATTTTTTTTATGTATAAATGTCCCTCGATTGAGCGAATTCTTTCTTGTAATATTATAATACCGGTACTGGTTTGGGATGAAATGTCGCTTTGAATGTGTATATACATTAATTTATTTCAAGCTGTACGAACCAGTAATATTTTGTTCACAGCTGACTGTCGAAATTTCAGCGTTCAAATTCATGTGTTTTCAGAATTATTCGCGAGTGAAATTTAAAATGACGACTATTCATTTTTTAAAGGCATATTGCAATTTTTGTGCAGGTTCTATTGACTATATATTTAAGACCCAAATCAATGCCCAATTTGTCCCTTAATAACGTGATATTTACAATCATGATATGGTCATTGCAAATTAAATAATTAAATTCCTTATTCTTAACGGTATATGTATGTGATCAGATGAAGAATTTGAAATATTTTGTGATGTTTAATCCCGAGTTTAACTCTGTATTTCTTTACCTATTTTGAAAATACAAAAAAGAAAGATAAAGTATTTACAGTAGTATATGCTACTGTCCTACGACGTTCGTCGGTAAATCAGGTTCTATCAAAGGTATCAACAAAGTTGTCCAACAAAATATTGGATAAATAAGATTTTGGTTAACTATAAGTTCTTTTATTAGTTAAGATTCGATCGTTTAAGCTGAATAAAGAAAATGGGAGAAAGGGACAATTCAAAGAAGCGTTTCAAAAGTAGGCTACAGACATAATGAGGACAAATTCCTTGGTTTTAAAAATTTCAGTTTTGTTCAAAACGGTTTATTTTAACTAACTTAAAAGATATAAACTTAAGATATATGTTATGTAAGTCACTGTAATACTTTAAACTCGCTATTGGTGCGGATTAGAATTCCATAAATGAAATAGTTTGGTTACCGTGATAGATGATAGAAAGCTATTCAGTAGCTTTGGTTTTCGTTAAGATGAGACTTGGGCCAGATTCAATAGGCCTAATGAAAGGGTCTTCAAATAGAATGAATTACATATATCAGAGCGGTTGCTGGACAGACACACTTCTTTCATACAACATTGCTGTGTTATAAATACTTTATTATAAAAATTTCACGCGAATCATTCCCGATACTACAAATATCAAGTGGCATAGCTTTAATTATTGTAGGCCTATACAATAAAGCGGTATTTATTCAAGGGAATTGTCAGAATTGCCTAGGTTTCTTAAGTGCTTCACTAACAAAATGTAACTGAACTTGTTTGAATCCGAAAGTGTTCCGGTTCGTTTCTAAATATATGTATAACGAGTAAGGTTTCTTTGGAATGATTTGTAGTTTGTGAAACGTGCCCACCGTGATTGAGAAAAATTTCCCCGTCACGTGATCAGTGTTTATCACATGATTGAATAATGGCAGGGATTTGTTTTGACTGTAGTTTTTAAAGAAACTGCTTGGATTGGTATCATAGACTCAAATCTAATGAACACAAGGTAGTAATTTTACTCTTTAAAGTTTTCTGTCACAAATGCAGTATTTCTACCAATTGTCAATTCTGCAATTCATGATATTCATGAACTCAGTCAAAAAATTGCAATTTCAATTGGTTCTTCGAGACTCGTCGGCTTCATGACTGACCGGGCTCGAACTGTAGGCCTAGTCAGGTGATGAAACGTACGACAGGGATCCTAGGCTAAGATTAAGTTGGGGCAGCTAAATATGCTTCTTTTTGTTTTTGTTCAGAATAATTTACCTGGTTTAACAGTAAGGTTTTTTTATGGAGTCTAGTTTTGCTAACTTTTTTGCACTAATAGGGTATATTGACATTACAACATGGCACATATGTTATCATAACTATCTGTCTATAAAGTAGGGTAATAAAAAGGCTATAACTTTGATTAGTGTGTGTGTTTTTGTATGCTAATGATATTGCCAAAGTTCAGTTACCACTCTAATCAAAAGATGTTAAGGTTTTTGTGTGAAGTTCTAAACCTGCTGACACATATTCTGCATCATGGTTAGTCATATAATAAATCATATTAAAATGTGATTAAAAAGAGATAGCATAATGAGGGAATATTAGGCTGTGACCGAGTGTAAATACAGAAATTAGTTTTACCCCAGGCCCAGATAGGTTGTGGGAGTAAAACCAATAGTTTAAATTTATTTTATTGTTTATAAAGCTTTATTCTTCAATCCATGTAACTTCCCAGAATCATAATCTACCACCTAATAGTTTTCATATTTCCCATAATTGTATGCAATAAAAACCTTGTTAACTGAAATTATAATGAAATTATTGAAGGCAACCAGAATTGACTTTCCAATTGATATTAGATGACCACAATTTCTTTAAATGACAAATGATGTCAACTATTCTAACGCCCTTACTGACTTTATTACATCCCGTCTATATTGTGATATGGATGGCTGAAATAGAACAATTTATCAACTAATTATTTTATTATTATGTAATATAATCAGTCTAATTAAAATTAAACCAAAATCTCATTTGTTTTTTTTTAGCTTTTATTTTTAAAGTAGCGACTTCAGTAGGGTGGAAAAATTTCTCTTATTTTGATTAGACTGGTAATATGATACAGATATTTCCTGTATATAGTCAATTAACTAATTAATTTGATTATTTTAGAACCATGGTTTAAAATGATAAGTTGACTATAAGTCATAGATATAAGACCTAGTGTAAAATATAGAACACAGTAACCATGGCCAATATTGATAAAGAATCATGGAGTAGTTCTAAAGATGAAACCAGTATAACAAGTGAAAATGGACAAGTTCACACCCCTGATGTCTGTGATTTACCAAAAGTTAGATTAAGAACTAGTAAAGCAGACAGTAGTGATACCACACTGGACATAACCTCCAGTATAGGACCTTTTGAAAAGTCTGCACAGTTTATTGCTAAACCAGAAAATGTAATAGAAGCTCACAGAATCTCTAATAACTATTTGGTAAGTTTAGTGTTTGTAATTGTATTATTTTGGGGTACCCCCTAGTTGAGTCATTACAATTGAGGTGAATGTTTTACTATTTGTAGAGATTTTCTTTACCATCTGATAGATCTAGGTATTACATTCGTTTCAAGTTGGTTTGCCTTATCTTCATATATATACATATATATATCATAATTGGACAGGTAATACTTATATCAATAAAAAGTAGAGGTGTTCTAATGACTGGGAAAAATACCAGATGGTCCCACAAGTCCTTAATTAACTCGTAATTAGGCTAATTATGACAGGATTTCCCTCGCTAGGGTTCTACCAAAGGTATGTACGTCAAGTCTCAAATGTCGTTGATCTTTTATTTTGATCATCCGGTCTGTTAATTCGGCACATAACCGGACGCTGTGGTTGTTAAGTATGCAAGCATGGGTACTTGCCCACATTCCTAAATATTTTCCACAACAACAATGGCATTTTGGTATTCCATTTATTATCTCTAGCAAAAGGCAATAAAACGTTTAAATATCACTTTGTAAAAACATTATGAATTAATTTAAATAAGTTTTAACTCACTAATAATAAAATACAAAATCAATTCTTATACACCTTCATTTATATGAGGTCATTTGGTCACATGAACAAACATGGAGTCTAAATTTAGCGTTTCAAAGCAGATCAGAGTCAAATGGATTCCACAAGCATTTCTACGTCCACGTCTTTTGAACTTGAGAATACATGGATTATTCATTAGAAGCCCCAATTAATCAATTAGTAAGCTTACTTTGGCTCTAATTAATGAGGGAAACCAACTTTAAACTTACATCTTGTAATTTATAAAGTTACAATTCAGTAATGTATGTGTTCAAAACTTTCATTTCGCTTATATTTAAAAAGGGGGTAAAAAACCTATAGGTTAGAAAAGATATAGTATTTCATAAGTAAGATTTGCTATGTATAGTTTCAATAGAATTCAAAAGTATGATTTGCTGAGAATTGTTTATAAAACAACTGCCCTTTAAACTCAGTGTTTCATCATTAAAGAGTCAATATACTGGTAAGTTCAAATAAGGTGATTTAAAGAAATAAATGATATAAGCATGATAAGAGTTATCTATTGTTATGTCAGGTGTACAAGTCACTGTTTCTCCTTCATCAATCAAATTATTGTTCCCAGCAATGAAACATGCTCTGACCTAGATCTTTTCATGCTGTGTAGTAGAAATCTGTGTCAAAAAAAAGGCTTCAAAGATAAAAAGATTTCCTTTACATGATGTTACATTACCTACAATAATTCAATTTAAAGCTAAAATTCATAATATATTTTAATAAACAGTACCAGATGCTATTTCCAAATAATTTCCTGGTTTTGTACACTAGTATTTATAGCATTGTTTGTTTCTTACTTTCAAACAGTTTGGTTTAAAAAAATGGAAGAGTCATGTGACAGCTCGACCTCTATCATCAAGGTCAGAAATTGTTCAAGATTTATACTCAGATGATTATAAAATCAAAAATGGTAAGTTATAAAATAATTTTTATTTCTTAATCTATTATCAATATGGCCTATCTTTATCAGGTCTAATACTGTAACTTAAAATAGATAAATTCCTGATTTAAGAAACACAGTAATCTGATTGGTTCATGAAACTGATTTTAAAATCAAGTCAGTGATTGACCAATCATAAGTTTTACAGAGTAAGACATTGAAGTCAGATCATTGTTTGACCAATTAATGCTTTGAAGCTGACTGACAGATGCAATATCAGTGTTTGTTTCCTATATGGTTCCATGGCCAATATGATAGTTTAGGTACCGGTACAGGTTTGAGCTATTACTCTGAATACACTGTTAATAAGTAGATACCGATAAGATCATGACAATGAATACTCCTGACTAAAGTAATGAATAGTTGAAATTCAAGTTGCTAAACTTTTACCCTTCATTGACTGTAGTCTTCATTAAAATCTTGTGCTTCTCTGCACAATAATGATGGTGAATTGAGATTTTGAGAAAATTATATGCCTGCTTGCAGAATTTTTTTTCCCTTTTCCCTCATTGCTCAGATCATGACCTTATATGTATTTATTATGTCACAAGATGCAAAAAGAACATGCTCTGATAATTTCCATAGATGTTGCACAATTGTATCTGATCCAATACTGTGATTGATGTTAAAGGGATTGTGAAAAGGTTTTGTAAATTCTTTATGTGTATTTGGACAATGATAGCATCAATTTGCACCATTCCAATTTTTTATCAGAGATCTGTAGTTCCTGTAATTCAATTAAAACTAATTAGTTTGACTAAAAACAGTTTCACTATAGCTAAATATGATTATAATACGTAAGACCCTCTTTATAAGTGATGTCATCAAATACTTAGTTCTAGTGAGCTTACAGGAACCACAGACATATGATCGGAAATTGTAATTGTGAAAATTGGTGCAATCAATTTTTCCAATACATTTCAAAATTGTAAGAAACTTCTTTAAAATCCCTTTAAATACATATATATAATTGACACCAAGATTTTGATATGGACAAAATTTTCTTAAAACTTGGTATGCATCTCACCAAGTATTTGTTCTTTTTTCATTAATTTCATTTCATAAAATGTGTCAAATTCTCCTTGTGACTATAGACTACACATCATGTCAACTTTATAATTTGATATATCAATCACTGTCATATATGAGAATATACTGCATTTAATAGCAGGTGGTTGGTGAAATTATAGTAATATAGAAGTAATATAGTTTTTATTTTCAAGGTGGCCTATAATTCCAAACTTATTTCTCATTACAGTGTCAACTATAAGAATATCTAATATAATATATGCTATATTTATTGGTTGGTGGTTAGCTTTATTGTATTTAATAGTAGCTGGTTTAATGTTGATTACAATAGTTGGACGACCCTATGCCTATTTATGTTGGAATCTTTCAAAATACTTTCTCTGGCCATTTGGCAAATTTGTTCACCAGGTGAGAACATATAGTATTATATATTGTTATGATGCCATTTATTTCTACTATTTTCTATTTGTACACTTTATATCATTTTTGTAAACTTGTGTTATGAACCTGAGAACATAAAACTGTAAAAAATATTTAAAAATATTGTTAGTAAATATATGTAAAAACCTCAAACTGGCCTGGATATAAAGAAAATGATCTTCTGACTTAAAAAAGGATTTAAAAAAAAATCCATGCCCTAAGGAGCTTAAACTCTTATTTTCCAGATTCACCCTATACCATTACACATCGTAGCCCAAGTCAGCTTCCAGGAGAAAGATAAAAAAGACTTGAATGAAAGATCTACATTACTTGGTGTTAATGATATTAAAACATCTGAAAAACCACAAAATATACAACAGTCTAAATATTGGGTGAGGGCTTGTTTTAATATGAATAACTGTGAGTTCAAAAAACAGGTTGTAGATATAAATCCTTGATCGGGCTGATATATCCTAGTAGTGTGGTCCTTGTTAGTACATATACCTCCTTAAAATGATTAAATTTCATTCCTTTTTTGAATGAAAATCAAAAAGAACTCCAACTTATTGTATCATTTTATAGAATGAAAGTTTAACCATTGTAATCGTTGAGATAATGGGGGTATAAATTGAATTATTCTTTTTGTCTTTTACAGCGAAGACCACTAACATATTTATGGCTGATATTGGGTATTCCGTTTTTAATTCTTGGACATTCAATAGCATGTTTTTTAACATGGATGTTTGTGGTGTCTATTCCTATGGCCAAGGTAAGTATCTTATATTAATAGTATTGATTACTTTATTTCTTTAATCACATCTTAGTGAGTGTCATATACTTATGTTTCTAGATGTAATATATTAGTTTATTTATACTAGATGACTTTGACTGCATTTTCCTGAATACTAGGAATGGACTTGTTAAGAAATGTTTTTTTTAAATAATTGAGAATGGTAAACGTTTGTTAGTTCATTATTTAGATTTTCTTATTATAGACTTTTGTTTGAGAATAAGTATGTTAATAGTCAAATATTTGTGAAATATCAGTAGTTTGCCTAACAGTTTCAGATAATCAGTAAAAATTTTCCTTATTTATTTACTGATTTATATCTCTATGTTGTTTCAGGTCAATTTAAAAGCAATAAGAACAATATTATTTCTACCACCGGAACAAGTCACAGTTCATACAGAAGCCATTGTTGATTTGGTAAGTTAATTTTATAGTCATTGGAATTGTAGATTGTAACATTGTGGTTAATCGTTGTTATGAAAGCACAGGCATGATAATACAACCTCCAGTGAAAGAGTATTGTTGGTGTAGTTAGTTTAAAAATTAAAATTATATAAAATAATAAATCAAAAAATAATCATCCATAATCTTGAGAATCTAGAGTGACTGTGTGTTACTGGCAAAATTTCCCTCATTGCACACTGCATGTCAATAGATTTTGTTATAATACATAATGTTTATATATTGTAGGATTCCGAGAGATTACACAGTGAGATATTATTATATACCCATCAATCAATGAATATATATTATTATAAGTTTACTATAGATGGTGTTAATGTTATATTAGTCAGTATCCTTTTATATACAATACAATTTTCATTATGGAAGAAAATATAAGTATGGAAGGTTTGGGTTAATGTGATAAATGTATCATCATAAGTCAAATGTTAAAATGTGATAATTTTTTACTAAAAGTATGACATTAATTCAATATCAGAGTTGATTAATCTTCAACTTTTGTGTTAAGTTCAAATGTTTGATTTAAGAATGAAATATGTTCAGAAGTTGAAAGATTATAAAATGTTAAAGGATGAATTTTGTTCAGGCATTAGAGATTTTCTAGAAATTTAAACAAAAAGTGTGAAGTCATATCTTGAGGGTGAGCTAAAATCAGTACAGGGTAGAGACTGTTCTACACCTGTATTGTTAATGGGGTGAACTGAAATCAGTAAAGGGTACAGACCTCAATATCTGTATTATATGTTCATTGAGATTGCAGACATCCCAGAGTTCACTTCTTGTTGTCATGTCAGCAACATAACAGACACTTTTCTTTGATGCAGACTCAAGCATTTTTGACTTCAAGCCTTGTTGCTAGAGGTAAGCCATCAATTTATGTCACTAATTTTTAGCAATATATATTTCATGAATAGGAAATATTCATTTAGCCTTATTTGATTCTTAATTGTAATATAATGTGTTAATTGAAAATATCTATTTGAAATCTGGACATTTGTGTTAGAACCCTCTATTTTATACCCTTTGTCTTCCAGTGTATGGTTTTTAATTTGAATGAGTGATATCCTAGCATGTAATTATAAGCAAAGATTCAGAATAAGAATAGGTAAGAATCTGAAAGGCAACTATGTGAATGCAGTCACCTACAAGAAGTATAGGAATGCCAAATAGAGCTTAGATCCCAGTTTTTTTGCACATTAAACATACCAGTTACCTGTGTCCTGGACTTTTAAAAAATAAAAAGATCTTTTTATCTTACAGCTATACATCATAAAGAGGGCTCATCTAGGAACCTAAAGAAATTCAGTTGTATTCTGAGGTAGGTGAAAATTTAGATTTAAGAAAATTTCTATGGTTGTTATATATATATAAAATGTATGTTGCTAATTAGGAACTAGGTAAATGCAAACAGTATAATAATTTGTAGGAATTGCAGAGTATGATTTCGACAATAGTAAATTTATGATAAATACTGGATTAGAATTAAAGGCGCATATGATAATTGAATAAATTTGATCATTGTAATAAACTAAAAGATTGATAATTTAGTAATGTGGGATCTGTGTTATATATATACGTCAATGATAATGTTATAATATATAGCAATAAAACTGAAGGAATGATAATGTTATAATATATGATATAAATAAAACTGAAGGAATGATAATGTTATAATATATAGTAATAAAACTGAAGGAATGATAATGTTATAATATATGGTAAAAAAACTGAAGGAATGATAATGTTATAATATATGGTAATAAAACTGTAGGAATGATAATGTTATAATATATGATAGAAATAAAACTGAAGGAATGATAATGTTATAATATATGATAAAATAAAACTGAAGGAATGATAATGTTATAATATATAGTAATAAAACTGAAGGAATGATAATGTTATAATATATGGTAAATAAAACTGAAGGAATGATAATGTTATAATATATGATATAAATAAAACTGTAGGAATGATAATGTTATAATATATAAAAAAAACTGAGGAATGATAATGTTATAATATATGTAAAAAAAACTGAAGGAATGATAATGTTATATATATAAATAAAACTGAAGGAATGATAATGTTATAATATATGGTAATAAAACTGAAGGAATGATAATGTTATAATATATGATAGAAATAAAACTGAAGGAATGATAATGTTATAATATATAGCAATAAAACTGAAGGAATGATAATGTTATAATATATGATAGAAATAAAACTGAAGGAATGATAATGTTATAATATATGATAGAAATAAAACTGAAGGAATGATAATGTTATAATATATGATAGAAATAAAACTGAAGGAATGATAATGTTATAATATATGATAGAAATAAAACTGAAGGAATGATAATGTTATAATATATGATCAAAATAAAACTTGAAAAACTAAATAGGAAATTAGAATCAATAGTAAGCGGGTAATGATATTGGTTGTTACATTCTGTTAATTACAAATCTTCTTCCCATTCTTAACGGGATCTTCCCATGGTTACAATATAAGATCCTATCCACTAGAAAGATAAAAAGCATAATCTCTCCAAAAGCATTACAGGGCTCCTTGTAAAACTTCCTAGGAATCGGAATACTTGAATCTGAGAATCTTTTGGGTTTATTTATGCTGCCTGTTGAACTTTTCAGTAAATGTGTGAATGTGTTTTAAACAAGTCAAACCTTAAAAATCTTATTTGTTTGAAGAGAAAAGATGACTTCTTTAGGTTATAAGGGAAGTCTGGCCAAATTTTCTCTTCCCAATTCAAGTCTTTCCTCCACTGTGGCTATAATCTGATGAGCTGTGTATCATATAAGATGTAAAGAATGAATGTTTAAAGCTCTCAGATTTATAAAGGTTGATTTTATGTGGACAATATTTTAGTCACGCAACATGAAATCAACTTCAAGTATGAGTGTATTTCCAAGTTCAACAGGGGCTTTGATTATGAATACAACTTCTTTAGGATAAGGGGAGTTGTCTAAAACTAAATTTTGGCTTTAACTGGACAAATTTCAGTCTTATATATTAGGAATTCTTCCTCTGTAGGAATGGCTATGAGATTGATGATGTTGTTTTTTACTAAACTGGATAGGGAACGGCGGCCTGCATGACAGCTGAAGGCAAGCATGTGGTAGGTGTGGGGGCCACTATTACTGCAGGGCGGCTCTGAGTAGGTGTGGTCATGAAGTCCTACGGTCGCAAATTAGATCATCAAAAAATCAAATGACATTCTATATTTTTTACCTTGCTTCAGGGGGATTAAATCTAGACTAGTGCCAGATATTTTTCTAAATTATTCTCAGATTTCATGTGTTCAATGGATAAAGAAGGTTTGTGTTGGACAGGTTCTGCGTCTATTGGTTGATATACTAAACTCTGACCCTGGAATAAAGATTCACACAGTGTAGTATAAATACTGTTCAGAGTAGAGAGGGTACATAGAGTAAAGTTAAGAGAATGAAATTTTTTAAAATCTTGAATTTGTGCATTGATTGACAGCAATACTAGTTAAAATAAATCTAATATATTTAGAAATCTGTCGGTAAAAGAAAAAAAGTAAAAAAAAAAGAATGAATAAATTTAATTGAACTAAAAGTTAGGATATTGATAAGAATTGCTATAGGTAAACAATTTAAAATAGTTAAAAAGAAATAAAAAAGAAAAACTATATTTTACAGAGAAAACAACTAAGATTCTCAATTAAGAATTCTTTCTACCAGCCGGTCCATTGCCAAACCTCCTAGCATTGTTCTCTTCTCGATTGTCAGTACCCATTGACAGTGTTTGCTATAGAACTTCCAAAAAATATTATGGTCAGAATTTGAGTACTATATTTTGCATATACAATTCACAGCTTACAGGAATTTATTTTGTTGTCATTTGTCAATTTTATACTGCTTTATGTATTTTGAATAAGTATGCCTTATTTAAATTGAACTATTTGATATTTATATGGATACCATCAATACCATTACTGCTTCCCACTACTGTTTAGTGAGTTTGCTTTAAGTTTTTATGTTCTACTGTATATCAGAAACAGTTATCAACAGAATGAGATTAGCTTTTCTCTTTCAAATGAGTTTTATTATTTAATATATATACCTGTTTGTATTCTGTTTCAATCTTATGGTAGTAAGAAATCATATTTATCCCTTATCTGTTTTTTTTTTAATGAAGCTTGTGTTTCACAAGTTATGAACTTCAAATGGTCAGAAATAACCAAAGAATATTTTTGACTTGACCAAACTTTCTCTTCAATTCACTTTGATATCTTTCAAATTTCATAAATTTAAGGTTTTTTTTAACCAGAAATATTGATTCTGTGGTACATCTATTTAATTTTTATTAATGATTTGAATTGTTTTGAAACCCTGTTTTGATTAGAACATCTGCTTCAAATCTCCTGTCATTTTTTGATGATCGATATTACAACCACAATGTTTTTTTTATTAAATTGATCCAAACTACTTGATTACTTCTAAATTTCACTTTGATGGTTTCAATAGACTGCAATTATTGATTCTGCGGTCCAATAGAACCATTTTTACACATTTCTTGTTTTACATAAAAATTTGCATAATCTAATGATAAAATTGATCACAAATTATTTCATAAATATAAAATGTGTTGATTAACCCTTCTGGATCAAGTTATTGGTATTTTTTTAATTTTGGTATAATCTAGAATGGTTACATTTCAAATATTTCATTGGAATATACTTCCATTTTATGCTTCTATGGTCAGTAAAATTTAGGAATTTATATGGGAATGATTTTTCTATTCCTCTTCATACTTTCACATTAATCCTCTACACTCTACACCTAACCTTAACACACTTACACATAGATTCCTAAATTCTATAAACCATAGAAATATCAAAAACTTTAAAACTTTGCGATTAATGCTTAGCAGTATTTTGAAATTGATAACCAATTTAGATTGTTCTAAATTCAATTTTACCGTGACTAGAATCTACCTTTAGACGAAATTTGCTAATTGGTTTAATCTGACATATTGAATTAGTGTAACCACCCATTTTTCTAAATATATTATCTTCTTTTGAATTTTTATAGAATTGTTATAAAAAATTGAAGCCTGATTTTGAAGAAAATTATTATTTTTTTAAAAAAAAATATATATTTAAGTTTTGTAGGTCTATTAATTTAATTTAAAATGATTTTAAATTTTTTATTTTAGGCCAATTGATTGATTCAATTACAAATTTGGTATATAAAAGATGAAATATAATATAAAAGAACATTGTGAACATAGTGGAGCTCCAATACAAGCGGTAGGGTATTGATAGTATATTTTATAAATGATTAACACTTGTTTTGTTTTATATTTGTAGATATGATACCAGAAGAAAGTTGTAGAAAGATTGAGATGAAACAACATTTAAACATATAAGGAAGGAAGAATCATCGATGTAGTAGCCTGAATGTATTATTATTGTGTATATTTTAGAATTAAAAAGATATGAATTGTGTTGTTTTCAATCAACAATAATTGAAATTTCTGCTGTCTATATAAAGAAATTTCAAATGTCAGTAGGAAATCCTACTGAAATAATGTATACATTTGTATACACAAAATTCATTTGCACATGACTCTGGTACCAAATGAACCTGTTGAAGACAGTTCATAATTTTGCATTTAGAGCAAGTTTTAGTTAAAAGGTTACACATAAACATAAAACTCCTGTTAGGCTCTTGAACTTGACTAATTTCATAATACTAGAGCATGGCTCATTACACAGTTCTTAACACTGTCCATTGCTTCAATACAGAGGATCTTTAAAACCACTGCCAAGAGAACAGTTATAAAAATTGGCAAGAGTCCTTAGGTTGTACCAGTTGTATGGCATAGTTTTATGTCACTGGAATAAGCACGTATAATATTTCAATCACTCAATATTTACATGCCAATTTCACCCTTGTGAAGCTTGCTCACAAAGCAGAAGGTCCAGGGTTCAATCCCTACAAAGGCTGAGATGACCTTTTGAATTTTTCAGTCCGGTTTTCCCTTATCAGTGATGCAAGTCTGAGGGACTGGCATGGAAAAAGCGTCAAGTCGTTCTGATGGGATAATAAACCGAGGCCTCGTGTTTTACAGACTGTGCACCTTAAATAATCCTTGACAGTAGGCTAATGCCGCTGTCCTGGCAAAATTTTCCTCGTTGCAAACTGCATGGTGTTGCCTGTCTTCATTAGCCCTTAAGGTGCAGAAGAGTAGGACGTAAAACTCCATTCAATTCATTTATTTTTTTAAACAGTAGATATTTATGTAATGTTATACCTTAACTTCTGACTAGATTTGTTAGTGTTTGTGTTTTTATCTATTGTTTTGGGATATTCTGATGAAGATAATCAAATTACCAATGGTGTAACGGTACGTTAGAAATTATTTTCTATTGATATTTAGTAGTATTATTATACTAATTGGAATGAGCTAATTCTCACTAAACATAAAGAACAGAAACACAGTCAAGTAAAGATCTCATATCCCATAAGGTGCTGTGTAGCAAGAAATAGATTTCCCCTGTCAGTGCGGCTATGGGCTGTGCACATTAGAGATCCCTTGACAGTTAGAAATCACAAAAAGAGTAGGCTAATTTCGCTGTCCTGGCAAAATTTCCCTCATTGCACTATACATGGCAATGCAGGTCTTCATTAGCCCATTAAATGCAGAATACTTGTCATTATCTGAAGATAGAAACAAGAAATAGATAATAGTAGAACTGACCTTCATTAGTACAGATATTTATAAATAAGAATACTAAAATTGTTCTTTAACCTTTCATGTAATTATTAATCTATTTTCAGAAATGTATATTAGCTATTCTAGCCATTATACCATTAACCTATTATATTGGTCTCTCCATAACTAGGTAAACCTTGAACAACTTTTTAATAAATTGATTTGTATGATTATCAATATAATGTGTTTAAAACAGAAATTAAAAGATTGTCATTATAGATGAAACAATCCAATTCTTTGATTTTTTCTTCAAAACAGTCATGAAACACCAAAATAAAGGGACATAATTCATGAAAAATGGGTTTAGGAAGTGCAAGAGCTGAGTACACTGTCTTAAACACACTGCTACTAGGAATTAGGTGGACCAGATATGTATATTTGGACATATCTGCCTAATCTTTATCAAAATCATCTTCCTTATTTTCTTTTTTCAGTATCTCAGCTCAAAGTAGTTTTGCTGTGGGAGCTATACTGAATGCTACATTTGGGTCTATAGTAGAGATTATATTGTTTGTAATAGTATTAAAGAAAGGAGTTGAAACAGATAAAGATTGTTATCAAGAACTAGTCAAATCTTCCTTAGCAGGTTGGTTTCACTAGGCTTTCATGTTTTTAAATTATATTTATTCATATAAATAGTAAGAGTAAGATTTGGGTTTTCAAGTGACTGGTATTGAACCAAAGCTCAATGTTTTAATTTGGAAACCAATATTATCCCCAGTCTAGGTACAATATCAACCTGTTTAGATTTCATTATAGATTTTTTAATTTTCAGGAACTATTTTAGCCAGTATTCTATTTATTCCTGTAAGTATAAGAAAGAGTGTTTACCTTATTCTCTGATAAATGCATTTACTTATTGCTACACTTCCAAGTATCCTGGAAGTATTTATTGCCTGATATGAGTTATTTGTCTGAGATTGTTAATGGGTTACTTCTCATACAGCTAAAAGTATACATGTTGTTCATCAAATGTATGACAATCGTATACAAACCACACTCCTATTCATCATACTTTCTTGAGGCAATGGTATTATTAGTGAGGGGAATTATATATTCATAGGCTCATAGCCAAATGTTGTCCAATCAAAATTAGCCTTAGAAGATTATAGACGCTTTTTCCTAATTATCACACTTACAAATGGAAGTGCAGTAGGCTTAGTTTAAAACAGGTTAACAAGACCACATCAAAACCTGTATACAATGATGTATGAGGTACCTCCTTCATTAAAATGCAATTGAATATAAATGTGTTATAGATAACTAAGTTAATATATATTGATGTATTTACCCTAGGGAGTATGTATGGTAGTGGGTGGTATTAAATTTCGAACCCAGAATTTTAACCCGAGATCAGCATCAGTTAGTGCTGCCTTGTTGTTTGTTTCTATAGTTGGTAAGTATTATTATTGATATACTCATTGTCATATCTAACATGTAAATAATAGTGGTGTCCTGTGCATAGATAGTACCCCCCGCCCCCCTACATTCCTACATTTATCAGTCAGTTCTTGGATTCATACCTTTAATGAGGCATAGCAAAATTTGTTCTAGCAAAATCACAGATATTGCAGGAGATGCAATAAATATAGAACATGAATAATAAATTGAACTGAAACTCCTGTAAACCAGCAGCCCACACAAATAAAGCCAGTTTCAAGGGGAAGCTAGTTTAGAAACGATGTGTTTTAGAGAAGGACGAAAAAAAAATGTGATCATGAACTACTGAAAAAGATGGCATTTAGCTGAAACATTCGATGACAGGACAGTAGTGTATATTTTAAATTGTTTTGGGGAATTTGTAATATAATTTAATAATATTTATATATTAAAGGTATATTTGCTCCGACTATATTCTCTAAGATATATGGTGATTTAACATGTAATCGGTGTGAGTATATGAATCAAACAGATGTTAATAGTACTTCCAACGCTACTGTTGGTTTTAAATGTGATGATTGTAAACAATCTCTGGTAGGTTTTAAACTCAAATTTTTAATCCTTAACCTCTTGATGTTATCATCTGTTTCCTTTACTCAATTATGTGCAGAGGAGTATGGAGTAAAACTCCATTTCATTTCTTGATGACGTTGTGAATCATGTTAATATTGCAAAGTGTTAGTTTTTGATACAAAATTAATAAAAGATAAACTTTGCATTTACCAGTGCAGCGCATGTGCATGACACCATCAAGCAGAAATTAAGAGATGATTTTCTATCAGGGTGTTTGCTTAATTATAAATAAATGATTCACAAAAAATTTTGTTGATTAAGATCTTTAACAATCTTCGTCTGTTTTTTTAACCATTATAATCAACAGATTTGTAAAACTCCATATTTATATGTCAATTATATTTCCTGTTACTTTCAGTTTGGTTTGGATGGAGATAAAACATTATATGAGAAACATATAGAACCACTGATCTATGTTTGTGCAGTAGTTTTACCAGTATCGTATATAGTGGGTTTAATATTCACCTTAAAAACACATTCCTCAGATATCTATGATGCTTTTAATGAACAACTTAAAGCCACATCCACAGCTTTTGATGGTATGTTAAAAGTATTCTCTTGACTTTAAATAAATAATAAACAAATCTTATAAATTGAATTAAAATTTGAAGAGACTGAAATTCAGCTTTTGAAAATCTAACCCTCAAAGTGCTCTAGATATATTAAAAGAAAAGTCATATTAGATCTACTTATTCCCCTGAAGTTGTTTTTTGAAGATTATTTTTGTTATTGTAGAATCTGCTCAATGGTCGAGATTGAAGAGTACTATTATACTATTATTCTGTGCAGTATTAATAGCATTATGTGCTGATTTAGTAACTAATAATCTACAACCATTGTTAGAGAGTACAGGAGTATCAGAGGTATGATATTACCAATTTTTTCTCATTAATAAAATGTTTATATTATAAAGACCCATTGCCCTCAAGCATAAATTTTTTTTGTGAAATTCTGTAATTTTAGATATTCTCATGTAGATGCATTGGGCAAGATCAGAATTTACTAAGATAAGAAGAATACTACTTACAAAAATGTATTTCTAATATTGAATTGAAATTTTACTTTTTATACTTCCTCACATGAAATGTAGGGCGTATATTGTGATAATTTCAGTCTGTTGTTGTGTCAATGTTAGCTTGTCCTGTTACCACATTTGCTTGTGCTCCTCTTTTTAGACTACAAAATTAATTGGATCTTTTATGAGTTTTTTGGAGTTCATGACATCACAAAGAGGAATATTGATTTTTGGTGATGAGCTGATAATTTTTAGGGAGATACAGTGTCTGACTTGAGAGATTTCAAAAAATGTGTAAAATTCTTGTGCTCATCTACAGACTACAGTTTGATTGGATTGTTTTGTAATTTATGGTATTAGTTCATGCATCACAAAGAGGTTAAATCACTGTATGTAATTAATAATTAGCAGAAATACAGTATCCGATTATCAATTTTAAAAATGAGAATAACAGTATTGTGCTGATCTACAAACTACAGTTTTGATTTTCATTTTATAAGTACCTTCTAAAAATTTAATTTTAATTTATATTTAGTAAGATTTCATGGTACCCAAAGAAATTTTTTCCATTATCTGTAAAACGAAGGTGAAATTTTTGCCATTATCTGATAAGCCTGGGAGGGCATTTTATAACACTTAAATTTTAAAAATATTTTTCATATATTTGATAATTACAGTATTTTGTTGGTGTAACAATGTTAGCTTTAGTACCTGAATTACCAGAAGTAGTCAATGGGGTTCAGTTTTCTTTACAAAATAATGTCAATCTTGGGTGAGTTACTTTTGGTTTTGGTGACAGTTCAAGTATTAGATGCAACTTGTGGAACATCTTTTATTATAATCCTTTTTTCAATTGAGCTTGGTTAAGATTTGTGACTCACTTGTTGGTTTTTGGGGGAGCAGAAACAGTTGAGCACCAACTCAAAGCTTCAATGTAACTGCCTTTTAAAAATTCTGTTTTAGAACATTGTGACATACAAAGAACATTGTATAGGTGTTTACTGTTATGATAGATATTTTCTAGGTTTCAATGGTTAGATACCACCTGTATGCTTGATATTAATAAAGGCACCCCTGATAGTAATATTGATATATGTAATATTTATATATGATTTATTAACAGTATAGAGATTGGTGGATCTACAGCAATACAAGTTTGTTTAGTTCAAGTTCCGATTCTAGTTTTAATAAATCTCATTTATGTAAGTATGCTCATTAGTTGTACAAGAATTTTTTGATTTTGTGATAAGTATAAATTTCTTTATTATGTATTTTGGAGTGCACTTAATTTTTTGAGACTGTGAAATTCTTCTTACAAACATCACATTTGTATGGTTTCTCTCCAATATGTATTTTCATATCATCTTTGAAGTCATCACATTGGTAAGGTTTATGTCCAGTATGAATTCTCATGTGCAACTTTAGCTTATTTGACTGTGTAAAATCCTTTTCACAAACACCACATTGGTAAGGCCCCTCTCTAGTATGTGTTCTCATGTAAACTTTAGGAAATGTTGAACTAATAAAATTCTTTTCACAAACATCCCATTTGTAGGGTTTTTCTCTAGCATGTCTTCTCATTTGAACTTTGAGATTTGCTTGATGCAGTAAAACTCTTGTCACAAACGTCACATTTGTAAGGTTTCACTCCAGTATTTCTTCTCACATGAAAAATTAAATTGACCAGCTGCAATAAAACTCTCTCTACAAACATCACATTTGTATGGTTTGTCTCCACTGTGCCTTCTCATGTGTTCAGTGTGATTATACAATTTTGAAAAAAATTTCCACAAACATTACATTCGACCAGTTTTCAAATTTATGTCCGTTCTAAGAGGTTGTTTTCCTTTATTCTATTTCAGCCTATGAATTTTATCCTAGTATTCAGTGATGTCCACATGTATTCAGTTATATTTTCTGTGGTTATCATTAATTATATATTTCAAGATGGTAAAAGTGATTATTTCCAAGGTAAAGACAAATTTAACAAATATTTTATTATAGTTTCCAAAAATTGTATTTTCAGTTCTCCTAATGTTGGGCTTGCAATGTTTATACAAGACTATTGCAGCTGATATATTGAGAAATTATCATGTTATTTCACCTTTTATCCAACCCTTTCTTCTTAATTTTATTAAACTATAACATCAGGTCAGTAAATAACGCTCTATATAGAAGTCATCTGACCTGCAATTGTGTTGTGAAAGAGAATTGAAATATATAGAGCAGTCATCTGATCTTCAACTGAGAAGTGAAATATATATGGAGCTGTATACAAGATAGTAAATAATATTTTTTTCTATTACAGGTTCCATTGTGTTATGTATATATTTAGTGTTAATGGCCATGTATTTCTTCACCATAACACCACCAGAAGCAAAGTGTATTTCCTGAGATCACTGTATGTCTTTAGTGAGCTACCTGTTTATAGAGTTGGTACTTTCAATATAATGTCAGTGTTAGACAAGTGCTAGAGTTTCACTGAATTCGAAACTTATATACTTGGTATTCTACAACTTGCCAACTTCCATTTCTT
This sequence comes from Nipponacmea schrenckii, assembly GCA_030562195.1. Taxonomy (NCBI): domain Eukaryota; kingdom Metazoa; phylum Mollusca; class Gastropoda; family Lottiidae; genus Nipponacmea; species Nipponacmea schrenckii. Next base: position 19,393,071 of record CM060202.1, read on the forward strand.
TAGTAGTTTAAGATTTTTTCGTCCTATTATTTATTCAAAGTTTAGAATCATTTATAAATTTAGATTTTTTTTCTGCAAATAGACAAAGATTTTAAGAATATTTTTAATAGACAAACGTCAATTAAATTTTAGATTGCATGAATACTTTTATATTTTATAAATATCCTTAATTATATGATAGACAAATCATTCCATAATTTTTATATTTACATTATTTTTGACTATTTTCATGTTTTTAACTATTCATATGTTAATATTTCATAAGGTATTTGTATTGTAAAGTAATAGGTTGTATTTATTTGTCTGTGATATGTTTATATTGTTCAAATATTACTGTATAATTCAGGTTATTACCTTGATATTCAAGGTTTAGAAACAAAGCCCTTGATAAAGCAGGCTTTATATAACTTTTACAATCCACGGTATTATTTCATATATTAACCTGTGGACGAGTCTATTGGAAAAAGGGGTTAATAGTAAATAAGAAACATAGTTTACCTTGGATTGTAAGTGAGATATAGACCTCAAATCCCTCAGTTAATATTCGAAAAAAAATGTCTCGGGCAAGCCCTCGACATTATTTCGAATATTAACCTCGTATCGGTCTATATCTTATACTTGTTGGTCAAGTTCTTTATGTATATTTTAATCCATTATGGAAGACGTAGTTTAAAGAGACTCAAATAGATCAAAGTACTGCTTGTTTAATCAAATAAAACTATACCAAATAATTTATTCCTATTTATTTATCTATCATTAATGTAATAAATTATTTAAGTACATATTGTATTAAATTAGAGACATTGATCCCTGTTTATTTCTGAACAGAAGTAAGATAAATCAGTTTAAAATCAATACAGTGGACACCAGATAGAAGGCAACGAGATTTCCTATAACCCTCAGCTGGTGTAAACCTTTTCTGTCAAATAAGCATGGCTGGATATAATTTGACAGGCAACTAAAAACACCCCTAATTTTACAAATGACCTCTTCCCACTATACATATACAGTATTATAACTAATTCACTTTATCCAGCCTTTGTCATTACTGACTGTTCAAAGTAAGTGCTTAGGTATCCAGTATTCTTGATGTCCATGACGTCTTGGTGTATCTGATAAGATGACAATCATTGTAAAGCTAGTGATTAGGCTGTATATCATGATCACTATTAACACCACAAACCAGCCACACTGAACTTTATATTATAGTCTTTATAAAGACTTTTCGTAGTTTTTATCATCCTGAATCCAGTTCTGAATGCTTCTACTTGATAACTCATCTTGTAGATCTTGATCATATGATATATCACTGGAACTGACTGCTTTACAGTTGTCATAGTAACACCCTGAAACACCTTCTAATTCTCCTGCCATGGCGACATGAATAACTGATTGTGCTGCCTGTTTAGGAGTCTAAAAGAGATAAAAAAAAGCACTTCATCATAAAAATTCATTTCTCAATGAACAGTTTTAGGTAAGAATTTATATACTCAAATACAGCAATTTTAATTGATAAAAACTCAAATCAGATTTACAATAAAATCTTGCATTTACAAAGAAAATGTAAATCCAAAAATTTGTAATCTAGAAAAAGAATAGAAATTTGGCCATGGTTAAATATTATGCTTACAAGAATATAGAAGTTTAACTTGAAAACTACCTTAAATAGTAAGTTAGCTATAAATATCATCAGCCATCTAATACTCCAATGTGTGTGTCTATATAAACCAGTATTGACTACTCCTGGATGTAAAGCATTTATGGTAACACAAGATCTAGTATGTTTTAGAATTCTAGCTAGATAATAGGAACTCAGTATTATAGCTAATTTAGAGGTAGCGTAAGAATAATGAGGTGAGTAGTCAAATATACCATTGGATCTGAAATGAAGAAAATTTGCCATTAAAATTGTTCTTGTCAAACATAACAGAATTGAAAGCTAACTTGCAATGACTTGTGACTGGAATATAAAACAAACAAAGCTCGTTATTGTGTCAATTTTGCTACGATAGTGTCACAAAATTGCCAATTTTCTCCTGATTCAAATCTTTGGGTGATCTTTCACGTACAAGGCTTATATAATAAGCTCCTTCGAACAGTTTTGCTGACAAAGAGGAATTGTGGTGGAAAATTCAAGGCAGCTATCATAGCTCTGCGTTAACTGTGTAAGAGCAAGTCAATACACTGTTCCTACTGCGACCAAATCATCAACACAGTTTACTGTTAAATCCATAGGTTCTTACTTTGACATTAATTTCTCTAAATTGTCTCCAGCTATAAAATGTACAGTAGATGACACATTAATAATACGACTAAAATGATCTTGACTACCCGATAATTCAAGTTTTTCCAGTAATAATAATGTTAAATAATAGTGACTGAGGTAGTTGACTTGAAATTGTTCTTCAAACTCATCTACCGTTAAATTATAAGGTGTCAGCATAACTCCAGCTACAAAAAACAAAAATGAAGAAAAGAAATCTTAAATTAACTCTTTCTATACTATCAGCTGCTATACCTGTCATAATATTACTTATTATAAGACCAGAGTGGCTAGACTAGAGTTCTATCATTTTGTGCTAACTAATTTTTCAAAGAGTTAGGCCTACATGGTGATTAAAACTTGATACCCTATTAATATAATTCTGTTAGTTGATCATTAATTAAAATGATCTTGGAAAAAGACAATTTGTTCGACAGATAATGTTGCAATGGTAGCTCAGTTATTATTAAGCTCTTGTGAAAGCTATTAAAGAGCATATGGTGTATAAACATCACATCATAAGACTCCTTAATTATTATAAAAGCACAAGAGCACAAGACAAAGAGACTTACCATTATTAATCAGGATATGAAGAGGAGTTTTATATTTTTTAAACTGCATAAAACAATCTTTGACAGATTTCAAACTTCTTAAATCTAGACTTAAAGGATACACTGTAAGAAAAAAAATTTTCAATCATAATATTACATAGTTCAGTTGCTATGTTCTTGAACAGATATTTCACTGATATGCTTTTGCTACAGAAAATATACAAATATTGACCTACCTTTGGAATTGGAATACTTCTCCTTCATATTACTGACCAATCTTTCACCTTTTTCTTTATCATGTGATGCTATGAAATAATAAATGCCCTAATTATGAAAATCCAAGGGACATAAAATTATTATATCTAAGTTAATTAGATTGTGATTTATTGATTCAAAATATCATTTATATCCTGCCCTGGCAGAGCGTTTTTAGATTTATATGGTAAGCCAACATTAAAATCTTGAGAATTGCAGCCAAGGGCTTTATGCCACAAATACCCTGTAAAAATAGATATATCCAAGGCTTTTTATTTCGGATTATATAAGCTTATTAATATTAGAACTTACCTATGAATACTGTCACATTTTTAGAAAGTAATATATTGACAATCTCCAGTCCTATTCCTTCTGTACCTCCAGTTACCAGAGCAACCAATCCTTCACCATCTGGCGGTTCTTCAATAAATGAAATTATTTCAATTTAAGGTTGAACTCTGGACTAAAGTCGTATGGACAATATCGAAAATGAAAAGATTTTGTTTAGGCTAGGATACCGGTACACAAACAGTAAAGACGATTGGAATTACCTGGTGGTTGAAAATGCCCTTCGATTTTCTCTTTTATCAAAGCATAAAAGCCAAACATGTACATTTTTATGAAATAAAATACGAGAAAAAAGAATGAACACACTGTTTTCTTCATTTTGTAAATAATCGATACTGGGGATTCCATCCTGTCACATCGAGGCTAAAGGGAATCCCTTATTTACCAAATGACGTTAACTAGCAGACGACATCCCACTTGCTACAGACTGAGCTCTACCACTGCCATTATTAGTTTTAAAAATTCAAACATACAATTGCTATCCATGGACTGATGGGAGAATTTTACGTGTGCATAGAAAATTCTACAGTTCTATGTTTTTATGTATAAAGTCTATGGCTATAAGTTAGAAAATTACGGATTGGATTGGGTTTTTTGGCAATCCCAGTTGTCTATGCATGGAAATGTCCTCAAACATGCTGACTTCCTCAAAGGAAATCTCTTTTTTGTTTTTATACATAATTTTTATTATCTAACTTGATATAATGTACATTATTTAAAATATAAAAATTTAATAACAATGTAAGACAATAAAAAAAGCCTTCGATATGGTGAGAAGACAGGACGATATGAAAAATCATAAAAACAGTTAATCATGCATTACTTCTTTATCACCGTATAACTATAGCAGATCAATTAATTATTTCTGAATAAATCATGACCATTATTTTTAACAACAGGTTAGATCAAAATTTTAATTTGACAGGATTCAAGAAATAATTTTAGCAGAATTTAATCATATTCAGTGCTGTTCAAACCACCCAAAATGTGCACTGCTATATTTTTAATCAACTCTGGATGAGCATTAATATCTTAATTCTATAAATCTTTTGTATAATAAATTAATAAGTAATATACAATATACAGAACATGATACAGACTAAAAATTCAGGTAATAAAATGAGTAGGCAGGATGAAGTCAGTGAAAGCACCAATCTGGGAATTATAATATCACAATAGTAATTATAAGTTTATTATAAACCTCCCTAAGTACTAGAAACACCATATACTTTGGAATATTTATTACTTTGTCCTCGAGTTTTCTCTTTTAATTTCTGGTGCCAGTTAGATTTAGCGCCAGTCTGCAAAAAAAGAATAACTCCACGCTATCATAATAGAATTAAAAGCAGGAATGAAATGAAAAAATGTCTAGGTTTTAAAAGTCTCATACATCAATATTTTTGAATTATGAATGCTTACTAAAAATCTCAGTTTCTGGGATAAATTATGTCTATTTTGTGTGATTAAAGCAGGAATAACTAAGCAGTAGTGATAGTGGCCCTCATCCTGAGAGCTGTTCTAAAAAGCTCTTTATTCTATATATAGTGTTCTTCAGTATCAATTTCCCACTTGTAATCAATGTATATGCCTGTATACAAGCCTGAAGAAACTAAAATACCTCTGCAACTGCTGACCATTTTTCAATTGAACTATTACAGAAAAATGTGTTGGAGACAGTCGAATACTTACTATTGTAATAGCGCCAGGTTTTTCAATACCCAATTCCTCAAATCCTTCAATATCTCTCTTTCTAAACACCGGTGATTTCGATCGTGATCTAGTGTGTGTATTTACAGATTGTGATTTTCTATCACCATTTCGTCTTGTTGATAGATTTAATACAACTTGTTTCATCACAGCCATTTCCTACATGGGAAAATATAAAAATGAATCAAATCAAAAAATGTACCTGTAAAGGAGCTGAACAGTTACCTACAGTGTTACCTATGAAAAGACAATTTTAGCTTTCAATGAGAAAGATCCAAACATATATTGTATAGAGAAATGATATACAGATAATAAAAGGGATTAAATAATTATACAAAAGCTTATATACTATAGATATTTCTTCATATAACATTTCGGAGTTACTTACCTCTTTTTGATTAAGAAGTCTTTCTAAATCTAGAGCCATCTGATTTTTACTCTTTACTAAACTACTTCTTTCTTTTTCCAATTCTCTATAATTAAAATGAAAAATTATTCATAAAGACATAAAGTTCATGTCTGTTATTGAAATAAAAACAAAACTAGTACAAAATATCTAAGAATATAACAATTTAGCCTTCAATCCTTGTTTTCCTATAACAAATTTTGCATATCACCAAGTCTCTGATGGCCCATAAAGTATATTACACCATACTGTCACAATAAACAATGGATTAACTCACCTGAGATCTTCCTCTATTTGTTTTATATGTTGTTTTTGTTGATTTAAAGTATGATCTCTAACTCGTATACTTTCTATTAGATAATTATATGGTTGTTCAGCATGGTTCAATAATTCATTACTGCTCTTTATCTAGAATATTAAAAATATATTACAACTATTTATCTAGAATATTAAAAATATATTACAACTATTTATCTAGAATATTAATTATATATTACAACTATTTATCTAGAATATTATATAACAACTCTTTATCTAGAATATTAATTATATATTACAACTATTTATCTAGAATATTATATAACAACTCTTTATCTAGAATATTAAATATATATTACAACTATTTATCTAGAATATTAAATATATATTACAACTGATTTAAATCTAGAATATTAAACATATATTACAACTATTTATCTAGAATATTAAATATATATTACAATTATTTATATAGAATATTAAATATATATAACTCTTTATTTAGAATATTAAATATATATTACAATTATTTATATAGAATATTAAATATATATTACAACTATTTATCTAGAATATTAAATATATATTACAACTATTTATCTAGAATATTAAACATATATAACAACTCTTTATCTAGAATATTAAATATATATTACAACTATTTATCTAGAATATTAAATATATATTACAACTATTTATCTAGAATATTAAATATATATTACAACTATTTATCTAGAATATTAAATATATATTACAATTATTTATATAGAATATTAAATATATATTACAACTATTTATCTAGAATATCAAATATATATTACAACTATTTATCTAAATAAATTCATATTCTGACAAGTTCTTTTTGACCATATTTAACTTAACAATGTAGTTTTATGAGTCATCCTATTTTGATTTGTGGATTACACTAATAAAACAGTCATGTAAATATCTGTTTTACCTGCAAGAAAACTATATGAAAATATTTTACCTCCACAGAAAGCTGATCTGATTTGGATTTCTCTCTGTTAATTTCTTGACGTAAAGAAGTATTAGCTTTTTCTAACTGTATCACTCTTCTAGCCAGATGAACACTATTGTTAAATAAAATATTCACATTTATACAACAGATTTTAACAATCATTTAGAATAGCTACATAACAACAGGTCAAAATAGTAACAGACATTTTATTCCGAATTCCTACATTATGATTTGAATCTATAAATAATTGCAGAATAACACCAACTGAATGCTAGATTTTGAAAACACACAAGCCTCATCTCTTATATAACATTTAACAATAACAACATACCTTTGTTGTAATCTTCTTTTAGAATTACTGGGAACATTGGCACCGTAACCATAGGAAAATAGAACTTTCTCTGCATCAGCTTCATTTTCAACTAAAATTTGTAAAATGGAATGATTTTTATAACCTAATTTTATATGACCTACAGAATGGTGATCTCCACTTGACTTAAATTAATTATATGTTTTAATATCTACTTGAAGTTAGTGGCCCTGATTAAATAATATGTTATATGATTTCAACTATCTACCTTCTGCAGCCTGCATTACCACATCATCTAATTCCTGTTCTAGTCGTTCATATGTTTCTAATTTAGCTGTTTTATCAGATACATCAGCTTCTAATGATACCATTTGTTTCTCAAACGATGTTTGTAATGTATAGTATTCTTTTGTTAAAACCTGACACAAAAACAGAATATTCATCAAAAAATATACCGGTACTCAATTGCTTTTTGCCACATATTGGAATAAAGTCTTATTTATTTTCAACAATTATTGTTTATCTTAAAATCACAAAATCCTAGTCAAGAGCTTGGATTAAGATTATTTAGATTTAGATCAAGATTTGTAATCAAATCAAAATGTTCTTTATGACATCCCTAGGCTCTGGGGATATGAAAGCAGGTTCAAAAAGCAAAATTTGTCCACCTTCAAACTAAAGACAGCTAAATATTTACCTCATTCTTCTTCTGCATCTTCTCAATATCAATTTGGGCCTCTTTTAGATTCTTCAATGTCTCTTCATAAACCATCTGAGCTCTTTCACATTCAAATGTTTTTATTTTTAAATCATTTTGTACTTCTGATACTCTATTATCACCCACCATTTGTAACTGACGGAATCTAAAATGATAAGTCATTAAGAGATCAATTTTTATCAGCAATTACATTAACTAGATGATTCAAAATGGTAGAAATAGAAGCTATGAATGTCCTTACTACACATAAATATATATACCATTGTTCTGTTGTCATGAATGAAATACTTCAAAAGTCTATGATCACGTTATTTTGTCCTTCTATTAATTATTCAAAGTTTATAATCGACTTCTTCTTGTTCATTCTAAACATTACTTACTCATTTAATAACTGTTCATATTTAGTATTTAGTTCTCTTTCTGTAGCTTGTGATTTATCTTTTTCTGATATAGCCATATCTCTAGCTTCTCGTAAATTTCTACAAAATATATTTGGTTAAAGATGTCTATCACATTCAAGATGTACAATAAATATATTTAAAGAAATACAAACAAGGCAAGGGAATGCCCAAATGAACAGCATTCGAAATAACAGATAATAGCAGTGGTCAAACCAACATAAATGAAAGACATGTCTATAAGACAATAAAGTATAGTAAATAAAATAACAAGCAAGCAATAAAAAATAGGTCATAATTTATTTGTTATAATACACTTGAGTTTATAGTTCAAGGCTACATACATCAAAAGAAATTTCATTGCACCAAGGACTACTGGTAATAATCTTAAATTAAAGATCTGTAAATAAATCTAACAATACATGTTCCAAGATCATTATTCTTACCTATTTTCTCTTTCATACATCTCTTTAGTAGAAGATCTCAATCTATCTATTTCTGTATTAGTTTTTAATCTGATATTTTCTAATTCTTCTTGTAATCTATTTTCATATTCTAACTTATACTGATCTCTGAAATATATACAACTCAATACATCCAATGCATACATTTTATCTACAGCAAGAAATGGGTTCATTCTCTATCAACATATCCTTTCAATATGAAATCCATTCTCGTGACAGTTGATTTGGGAAGAGGCAGGGTCATAAATTATGTACAGAAGTGAATGACAGATGCTTCCTAAAACTTTTATCAAACTCAAACCATTCCTTCTGATTCAACTTACACTAATTTGCTGCCCTGAAAGAGTTAAACCATACATCATCAATTTATATTTGCAGGCATTATTCCCGTTATTATTTGTTTCAAAACTGGTAAAATTCCAACATTATGTTCTCGAAATTCACCCACATTTTCTAGTATTAATAAAAGATCATAAAGTATGAAATACCTTGAAGTGACATATTTATCATACATTTCTTCTCGAGCTTTTTTAGCATCTTCTAATTGTCTGTTGAGATGTTCTAGCTTCTCTTCTGTATAAGATGACTTATTACTTACATCTACAACTTGACGATTTAAATATTCTTTATCTTGTTTTATTAGAGCTAAACTCTGTCTTGTTGTTGTCAACTGTAGAAATAATTGTAAATTAATATAACATTATTAGTATTAGTCTTCAAACTATGGAACAGTATTTCATGAAACATACTCAACCATTAAAGCTGACTTGCTGATAAATCCATGAGTAACAAAGACTAACAAATGTGTTTACCAGTTGTGTATGATTGTAGCACATAAATGCCCTGTTTTTCATAAAAATAATAAGCTCTTTATTTTACGTGAGTTAGAATTAGGTCCAATACACAACTACATGGCCCTGTTTAACATTACGTCCATAGATGATATTCTTGTAAAAGCATTTAATATCCAGATAAGCTAACAAGTCTAACAAAAATTTAGAGTAATAAATGACTAAAAGATTAAGCTCACCTCTCGATTCAGTTCATCCCTCTCTCGTACCACATTTTGATGAGCTGCTTCTAAAACATTGAGTTGTCTTGCCAAATCTAACTGATCACTTTCAAAATTATCTCTCTGACTAGAAAAAGAAATCAATTCAGTCAGCTTCAGATAATCAAATAGTAAATAAAAGTTATATTTATTAAATCTGATGTAAAGCTCAATGTAAAATACAAGATACTCAATGTAAAATACAAGCTACTAGAGTAAAATACAAGATACTCATGTATATTACTAGATACTCTAGTAATTTACTAGATACTCAATTAAATTACAAGATACTCAATTAATTTACAAGATACTCAAGTAAATTCCTAGATACTCTAGTAAATTACAAGATACTCAAGTAAATAACTAGGCAATAAAAGTGTAACATACTAGTGTAAAAACAATTTACTTGCTATTAAAATAGCCTACAAAGTAAATCAATATAGGACCATTATACTTTGTTCAAATTGTCTAACTTCAGTAGAGACATAGGTCAGTTGGCTGAAGATGGAATAGCATGAAACTCTGAGTAACATGTTTTAAATTCTGTCTTAACCATACTTAATAATAAAGGATAAAGGAAGTAAAATAAAAGTTCACTAACTGTTTAACTCTTTCATAGTTTTCTACTTTATAATCATCTGTTTTAACCTGAGACTTTATTTCTGCAAATTCTAAAGACATCTTCTGGAACTTCACTCTTAATTCACCATGATTCTGTCTTTCATCTGCCAGTAACTACAACGTAAGAAGGACTAACTTTTAAGAACTTTTGATACATGATGGAAGTCAATATCTGACCTTGAAGAAATTTTTCATCCAAACAGAAATAAGATTGGCATATTCATCAAGATATACTTGAAACTTGTAAAATCTTAGCCCTAAGGTAAGCAAACAAAGTGCCATTATCGCAAGCAAGTAACTGATAAAGTCATACCTCTTGTAAATCTAAAACTTGTTTCGAAGCCACTTTAACCTCATCTTCTAAAACTTTATTTCTCATTCGTAACTGATCTATTTCACTGTGAAGTGGTTTGGTAACTTCATATAATTTCATCTACAATGAAAATAACTTAGGATTTGTAAATAATCCTAATGGAAATTACTTGTAAAGGGAGATAATCAGATCTATGGAGAATCATAATTGAAGCATCTGCATTTCCTGAAAACCTTCAAAATTTTAATCTAATTGAGTTAAGGTTACTGTTCTCATTTCAATTTATTCCAGTTTTCTTTCCTGTACATCCCCCATCCTTTCCCTGTTTACTTTAATCTGTAAAATAAGGAATTCATTTTGAAAACACGTCTGGACATGTTACTGATTCTGCTACTGCGATTTAAATGGTAGAAATTTTATAAGATTTAGAATAGTTTGTTTGAATAATGTACTATAGATAATATATTATTAATAAACTCACAGCAACATAGTCTCTTAAAGATAATTCATCTTCTTTTGTTGCTCGAAATTCATAGAACTTCTCTTCTGACAGAGTCAAATCTTTCAAGCTTTTCATCACATCTCCTGCCTTTTCTCTCAATCTATTGTTAGCTGATTCTAGCTGAAGCTGTTTATTTCGAACTTCCAACAACTCATTTTTTATCACATCTTGTCGATTTTTAGCATCTTCTTTTTGAATTGCTAGTTGGGATTCAAGTTTTGCTTGTAAAATTTGCTTTTGATGCAATGCATCATTCAGTCGTTCTTCTAATTCATCCACTCTCTGTAAACTGGCTGCTCTCATATTTTCAATTGTCAAGTTTTTCTGAGAAAGATCTATCCTTAGAAGCTGCATATCATGTAATATTTGTTTCCGTTCTATTAAATGTTTTGTAATTTGTCGTTTGTTGCTTCTGTCATCATTCGGTTCTGGAGACATAGTAAAATCCGTCGGTACAGATGTCTCCAAGCTCAAATCTTCACCTTCAAATTCATCAAAAGTTTTAGATAAATCTCTTGCTGCCATTTTGGTCGAATTGATCCTTTAAGTTTACAACTAATCACTAAAAACAAAAAATATTTTTACTTCAAATATGTTGCCATTTTAAAAATGCTAAGGAAGCCAAGGGCATGCAACTCTCATGTCAAAGAGTTGTCTTTCCTTAGTTGGTAAACTTACGGATTGACCATGGAATAAAGACTATCCTTTTCATATATTATCGGCTTAAACATGGACTGGGGCTTTCATGCCATATATCAATTGCAACGTTTTATACGCCCACATGGAAATGTGGACGTATATTGCCGTCGCCCCTGTCCATCCGTCCGTCCGTCCGGTTGTCCGTCCGTCCACATTTGTTGTATCCACAATAGAAGCTACAGTTTTTACCCGATCTTAATAAAATGGAAATTATCGCATGAACTGTTTTTGAGTTATTGCACTTGACTTAGTAAAAACGCGTCAAATTTGGGTTGTATCCACAATAGAGGCTACAGTTTTTATCCGATCTTAATGAAACTTGGTATACATGTATATATTGATGATATCTCAGTCAAGTTCAAAAATGGAAATTATCGCATGAACGGTTTTTGAGTTATTGCCCTTGACTTAGTAAAAACGCGTCAAATTTTGGTTGTATCCACGATAGAGGCTACAGTTTTTATCCGATCTTAATGAAACTTGGTATACATGTATATATTAAGGATATCTCGGTCAAGTTCGAAAATGGAAATTTTCGCAGGAACGGTTTTTGAGTTATTGCCTTTGACTTAGTATAAATGCGTCAAATTTGGATTGTATCCACAATAGAAGCTACAGTTTTTATCCGATCTTAATGAAACTTGGTATACATGTTTATATTGATGATATCTCGGTCAAGTTCGAAAATGGAAATTATCGAATGAACGGATTTTGAGTTATTGCCCTTGACTTAGTAAAAACGCGTCAAATTTGGGTTGTATCCACGATAGAGGCTACAGTTTTTATCCGATCTTAATGAAACTTGGTATACATGTATATATTGATGATATCTCGGTCAAGTTCTTTGGAGCCATCGGTGTAGATCTTCAAATGGTCGGCGAACTTGGAGTCGATAAGGTCAAGAGCGTGAGCTCTTGCTGCCACTGGGTTCACGTCCTTGTTGGTGGACTGGATCAGCTCGGTGTTGACTGTTGGATTGGTAACCTTCCAAAAAGGATTATCTGATAGGTGTCGTTGGCTGATTGTAACTTGATCGAGCTGGTGCTCTCTCAAGAGAGCAGTAGTTGCTTGTCCGTACGAGATACCCCGATTTATTTGGTTCTTTCTGACATGAGTGAATCTTTTGATGCTTGAATACGTTGGACAAATAACAGACAAATACTGAAGTTTTCCCCAAAATTTGAGATAGAGTTCCTCCCTCCGAAGAGAAAGGGGTTTCTCTCCCGCCTCCTGAAGTATTACCTCATTCTTTGTACCGATAACTGCCCTGGTGGCAGTACGTATGGCTTTCATCTGTAGAGTGTCCAATTTCTTCGTGGTATTACAGGCTGTACCATAGGCGATGCAACCATAATCTATAACTGAGCGAACTAGTGACCTGTACATCATAATTAAAGCTTCTATGTTTTTATGTACCTGAAACATAACGCATAACATTTAAGATTTTTGTCGATCGATTACAAATATAGTCGATGTGTTTACTCCAACTGAGCTTATGGTCAAAGTACATGCCAATGAACTTTACTGTTTTTTCCTGCCTGATTTTCACAGTTGTGGTTCGTTCGCCTGCTGCAGAGCATCCCGACGGTTTAAGCTTCCGAAATAGTGAAGCCCCAGTCGTTTGCCCATTTGGCAACTTGGTTCAGAGCAGTTTGCATGCGAGTTTTCAAAGTGTTGAGGTTATTGTGACCTGTCCACAAGGAACTATCATCTGCATATAAGGCCGTGCTAACCGATTGGTCCTTACTATGCACATAGTCCCTAGCAAGATCGTTTATCATGATGCTGAAAAGGGTAGGGCTGATAACAGATCCTTGGGGGGTTCCATTTTGGCGACGTTGACTTGTATTTGGCGATCCTTTAAAAAGTCTTGGATCCACCGGAACATACGCCCCTTGATGCAAAGATTGCTAAGTTTAACCATCGACCCATACTAAGTCGAGGGCTTTGGATAGATCCAGAAATACTGCACTGAAGTAATTCTTCTTTCCTAGGTGGGCAGCGATGTCATGTTGAAGTCGAACGATTTGATCCATTGTTGACCGTTTCTCTCTGTAGCCGCTTTGGTTAGGGTCGATAAGACCATTTAGTTCACAGTGGTATCTAAGTCTGTTGTTGACCATCATCTCAAATGTTTTACATAGAGTCGAGGTTAGAGAGATAGGCCTGTATGAATCGCATTGTTGTCTGTCCTTTTGCGGTTTTGGTAGAGGGATGACCATTGCTGTTTTCCAACTTTCAGGAATTGTACCATAATACCGTGACTTGTTGAATAATTCCAGTAGAACTATAGATGCATCCATTGGTAACTCCTTTAACATGCTGTACTTGATGTTGTCTTCACCAGAGGCGCTGTCCTTCTTAGTACGCAGTGCGTTCTTCAGCTCGTCGAGGGTAAACGGAGCATTGATGTCCCGTTCGTCTTCTTATGGTGATTGGTTAATTGGAGTTTGGTCGGTGTAGAAGGCCTTCTAGTTCTTCAGAAATTCTTTGGTATGGTTGGTATCAGAGCTGCCGTCAGCATAACACTTGGCTAACAAATTGGCTTTTCCTTCGTTGCTGTATTCTGTGGTGTCCCTGTAAGATAAAAAAGGAATGGAGGACTTAGATTTTTTACCGAGCATAGAGCCAATTTTGCCCCAGACAGATCCTAAGTTGGTCCTCTCATTTAATGAGTTGCAGAACTCCTGCCAGTGCTTCGTTTTTGATTCACGTAACAAAGCAGCTGTAGTAGCCTTGACCTCCAAATAATCTGCCTGGGTATCACGGTTCAACTTCCTCTGGTTTCGACGTAGAGCTTTCTTTCTGGCGTCTACGGCGTCTTGGAGGTCGCGCTAGTAACGTCAGCCTACATTTTGATACTTGTACAAAATACGAAGTCTAGTTCACTGGTCACATCGGGTTGTCTAGTAGAGTTGCACCCCTTGATTGTATGTATTGTAAGTTTGTGATCAAAATAAAATAGAATGAAATGGTATTCAAAAGAAAGATATGAAATTAGACACCATGTGACACATAGGCCTGTAATTGAAAACATTTCTAACAATGATAAACATTTTGATTTTGTTATTTAAGTTGTTGTGTGAAGTGTTCTATAAATAAAAAAAAAACAACAGATTTTTATGACAGAAAAGATATAATAGAATCAATATAATAGTATTGATAAAATAGTCAGGAGCGGACCTCAAAATCTAACTCGAAAGGAGTAAAAGGTATTAATGGCATTGAATCAAGAACTAAGAAATCCATACAGTCATGTTGTCAGAGATGATAAAGATCCTGCACAAACACGGAAAAGGCTTTATACAAATCACTTGATTATACCTTTATATTAGGGTTAAAATTCATGGGGGTTCAGAAATTGGCAAGGTATTTTAATTTTCTGCCAGTATGCTATAACAAGCCATATTTATTGAGTCAGAAAAGTATTTTGGCTAGTTCGCCTCTTTCGGATTGAATTTGTATGCTTTCTATCTGATTAATAAGCTTCAGTTTAAATAGGCACATGATGGCAATAGCTTACTATAGAAATAATAGAATCGAAGATAACCCTCTCTGCTGCCCCGCCTAATCAATCACCGCTTTGTTGACTAGCCATTTATTGATGACATGGACAAGTTATTATAGACTATCGATATAGAATCATAATCAGGCTTTGTTTCCAAAGTTTCTATTTACAGAGAAAGCTTGGTATCAGACAGGTAAGGCGCTTCATAGTTACTTTGATATCTCTTTATATTGCGATATAGGCAATAATGTTCATCTAAACCTATTATGTAACTTCTTTGATGTGATTTTGTCATCTGTAAAATATATTGATTTATTTAGACGACAGACAATCATGCAGGATAGAAATAGGTTTTGAATACAGTCTAATATTCTCTAGATACACGGATGATAAATGTAGGCTATAACAAAACGTTTGGTCCCCTTCAATTGCTCGTAGAAGATAGGTGACGTTTTGTTTGATTATACACTGGCGAAACTAATCATGACACTGTCTCGTGATATGAAATGAATATGACAAGACTTAGAAGATTCGAAACTGAAAATATTGCTCGATAAAAATAGAGACTAAATTAAGATTTATAAATTTCTTCATTATATCCTATTATGCTCCTCTCGAAAATTAATTCGTCATATCGAATGTTGATGATGCTAAGAGACCATTCACAACTCCTGTTTAACTTTCTGATTTAACAATTTTCTTAATGCATAGCCTATTATTCTCGTAAGAGAATCTCATAATCTGAGAAATGCTTCTTGTTTATTTTCATGTCTCTTTCTTTAAGAGTAACCGGCATTCCCCCAAAACTTCAATACGGTTATTGCACGCTTCAGAAAACTATGCCTGAAACAATGGTAGTTTTCTTTAAACAAAGTGAGGACAATCCGCCATATTGGACCATATTGGACCAGCTAGTCGGGAAGTTTCATGCTTTCTGTCAGCTAGGTTCATATTGGAAGATCCTTTGAATATTGCCTTGTATCAGACGTGATTTTATCTTGTTTATAAGCTAATATTTGTGTTGATTTGTCCATAGGGAATAGCTGTCATGTTAAAAACTTGTGCAACAAGACTCGGTAGAACTGTTATAATACATCGTTAAAATACCATTTATCAACTTTACTCAATATGACGCAAAATCAATATTACAGAAAAAAACCAGGAAAGATATAAATCAGTACACCATGGACACGTTGGCTAATTGTCCGCAAATCAATTTAATGAAAATGTTTTCTATCAAAAATCTGACCCAAATCTGTTCCCAAATTAGAAATACCAAACTATAGATCAAGTAAGAGACGCACTCAATCATCAAAAAATAAAGGGAGTTATTTTATTTTGCGAGTTATCCAATTAACCCTATAGCATGCCCCATGTTCTTTAAGAAACGGTCCGGTATTATCAATATGCTATGAATAATATATCACCTATTCTAAGGGAACATCATGATACCCAATATTATAATGGAACAATTTTGCTCAAATAGAACATAGTCATATAACTGTGTGGTTTAAAGGGTATCATAGTAAAGTTAGTCAAATTTGGCAATTCTACACAGTTTCCGTATAGCTGCAAAAGATTTACAGTTGTATTATCATCAACTAAATTTAATGTACAGTCGTACCAACAAGCCAAGCAGGATGATACGGTGCCTTGGTTTTATAGTTATCTGATGAGCTGATAATATAATTCTGTCAACTGATTTAACCCTGTGTGTAAGGGATTTATCACTAAGTGAAGACGTAGCTGTAGCATTGGCGGTGGAGACCACTACTGACCTAGACATAGATGACTACATGACTAGCTTTGGAATTATTAGATGTGGTCTTGAAAATGCTCGGCACGATGAATTACAGGATGACAAGAAATACATAATTATATGGCATCGATTACAGGAGTCTGCCTGGATCAACTCTGGACATTCCGAGTTTTTAGCAAAACTGATCTCCATCAGAAATCAACTTTACAAACATTCATTTCAAGATGAACAAACCAAAAACTAACCAACGACACACAGCCACAAAGACACATAATAATTGCTCTGAAGTTTACCCTTTAAAGAAAATATTGATGATATTGATTGTATTTGACTGATGTGATGTCAGAAAAGCTAAATATCCTGCACAACATGACAGATCTATTGACTTACATGGTAAAACTCTCTTATACAATCTACAATGTCAATAAAACATTTCATTTATCATACATAATTAGCTTATTATAGACGTTTATTCAATTATATTTGTATGTTGGAAATAAAATAAATATTTATAAAACATAATGTACGAGTGTAATGGTTGATGTTGATTTAATAACCGGATATTGGAAGCATTGTTCTAAACCTCTCATCAAGATTAAAGGAGTGATTTAGTCTGCAGAGAAAAAACAAAATCCAAGACAAGTCATCTTCACTCATAATTCCAGTCCACAGTACGGATAATCCGGGAAAGATCAATGCCAAGAGGTTTGGCCAAGGACCAGTCGGTAGAAAGTATCCCTGTCACGACGGACTTGTGAACCTAACTTGTTATCCTTGTAAAATATAGTTGTTTCTTTTTTCTTTTTTCTTTATGATTTTCATCAAAAGGAAACAATGTCACGAAGAATAAACAGGTGAAATAATTGCCTATAGAAGCTGCATTATGATAGCGCATAAACCATAAAGATTATCGTTACCCATTCGTACGATTAGATAAGTATTGTTGGTGATTTTTCCCAAAATAATGGCATTGTGCAGGTATGGTATAGGGTTTCATAGTGTTTAGGAAACATTGGTAGGGTTTTGACCAGTTAACATGATATGGGTCATATGAATGCCGAGTGTCCCTTTGGTGTTGCATGCAGTACCCAAAACATAGAGTCAGTATTGAACTATGCTATAACATGTAAGATATACAAGATAATTATATCACTAAGTAATAAGTAAACAATATATTTCGAATGCAATATTGAGTAAAAATCCTACATTAAGTGTTATGTAATAGAAAATATAGAATAGGTCACTACCTTCCTTTAAAACACAACTTTATCTAAAATGTTGAGTAAGTTGTCTTGTTATGTAAATACCTTTAACAAGGTCCTTTAGAAATCATATTTATCAACTTATATTTTACTTTTAAATTCAATTGTAAAAGTGTAAAATTTATTTATTGATCCTATCTGTTTCCAAGTTGTTTGCGAAACAAGAGGACGACTCGCTGTGTTTGGGCTTTTAGAGTCATTTAGAATGTTCGTATCTTGATGAACAGCATTAGCTCTTCTTTAGTTGGTTGCGTATTTGGAATCGAACAGAACTAGGAAAATGGCTTTTGGATTCAGCGGGTAAATTATAATTTTTTTATTTTCTTAATTTTTGTAAGATCGCGAGGATATGATGTATATTGGTTTATGAAATTAGATTATGGATTTGCATTTCTTCCATTTTGTGATTAAGAAATAAATCTTCATTATTGTTTTACTTCTTCCTGTAGTCATGGTTTTGAATATACATTCATAGGGCAAAACATGCTCAATTGGCGCTTAAATATAGGAAGTACATATCCTAGTAATTTGGTTATTGTCACCGTCCTTCTACCTCACATTCTGTACCCATCGCTTAATCAAGAAAATATCTCAGAACTGTCACGTGTCTCGATGCTTTGTCCCATTTTACACGTCAGCACCTGAGTTGCATCTTTATAGAGGGGCCCAGGATACAAAAATATTATCTTCTTACTCTGTTGCGATCAGAACCCCCAATTAGACATAGAGCCAAAAAATATAACATGGATTCTACTAGCAACAGAGAACTGTTCTGGGCATTGTGGAAGTCACCTGTGGTCAGATTGTTATTAGACCTACTATTATTGCCTGATAAAAAGTGAATGAGTATTGAGGTAGGAGGAAAGATTATTGTTTGTGGTATTTATTGTCCTGTTATAAAATAACCCCATAAATACTCTGTTTATTGACTTGTTTATTCTCCATAAACCACGTATTTAACGTCTAGTTTATACTATCAGCTATTACTGAGACTAAAGTAAATGGTATCTGGTCATTATTGTGGTCAAGGTAGGAACCAATGTCATTATTTAGTTAAATAACCTTGCAGCAGATTTTTGATCATTTGAAAAGCATTTTATTAACTAAAGTAAATTTAATTTGAGATATATAATCACTGGCGCTTATTGATAACTAAAATTGAAATCATTGAAATGACTTAGTGGTACTAAGGGCAAAATAAGACCAAAATTGTTTTGTACATTAGTCGCATTACTCTTATCTTTTGATAGAAAAAAGACATTCACCATATTTACTTTCGTTTTTTCGGACACTTTATTGCTGGGCTGTTTGCACCTTTGAAAATTATAACATAAAAGAACATCTAATGCATTTGTTTTAAATATTTATTTCAATTTTCTTTTCATTTTATAATGTATTACAATGTAAACAAAACGGCCTAGATATTATGTGTAACTCCGTAATAACATTAGTTTATAAATACGGCTATCTCGGCGCCATCTCACTGTTACGTGGACTGCAAAATGTCATAAAGCCCATATTACAACCAAATCAATACGGTTTTTAGAACAGAAGGAAAGTTTATTCATACTGACTTGGATATATCAGCCGAGGAAACTCATTTCATAGATTTTTAAATGAAATGGATGATAAATTTGATTTGGAATATTGCTGGGATTCATGTGCGGATCTTTCAGATGATAGGTAAGAGGTATTCTTAACGCTTAGGTCTTAAAACATTCTCTGTAACGTCACATCAATGCCAGTCAAATACCAAAAAATTGTGTCCAGTTTGTATGTAATCTCTGTTGTCGAAATCTTTGCTTTCTGAAAGCGTCGTTTATCCGATCTGTTACATTCCATTGATAGCTGCTTTGATCCCAGTTTTCAAATAACTAATAAAGGATTACTTATAGATACATAGTAAAAGTTATGGTATTTGGAAAATTTGAGGCAGGTACTTGACCTAAAGAGATTGTAGAGAGTGGTGGTTAAAGACTGACCACTTCAAATATTATAATTGTTGACATAACTGTGGGTACTTGATTTACTAGCCCTGTCTGTGGTATTAGAAACCCCTTTCATGCTTGATATAAGATTGTTTTAAATCATAAATTTTCTTGATAATTTTTGCTAAATTGCCGATACGCACACAGCTAAACAGTAGTAGACTGGTAGAAGAAATGTGAAGACTGGCAACGCCATGCAGTGTACAATGAGGGAAATTTTCCCAGGACAGTGGCATTAACCTACTGTTTTTGCGATTTCCAACTGTTGAGGGATCCTTAACGTGCACAGCCTGTAGCACACTGGGTCTCGGTTTATTGTCCTATATACGCCTTTTCCGTGCCAATCCTCCGACCTGCATCACTGACAAGGGGAAACCTGGAGATACAGTAGTAAAGTAATATTATAAAAACATGAATAACATGTAGAAAAAACACATATAGCAATAAGAATATCTGAACCAATATCAGTATTAACGACCAATTATAATGTTGAATAAGAAATCATATTATTTTAACCGATAAAACAAAGATAATTCTACAGGATCCTGGGTTAAATACAGTGTTAAACTGATATGAAGAGGAACAGGAAAGAAGGAAATAGAACTACTGCTGTATTTCATTATTGCTGGATTTTAATAATAGTTTCAGTTGAGGCTTTTGAAACGCTGTCTTCGTGGTTTACAGTGTATGGGTTCTAGATTGTCCCTCCTCTCTAGCCAGTCCAATATCAAATACGTGTGGGTAAAGTCAACAGAAATCACCATTAGATATTGACTTCAACAAGTCAGACCTATAATAAACCCATTGTTATTGTATTACCAAGTCGATCTAACAGGGTCATATTAGATTTGTTTAATGTTTGTTATCTGTTAAAAGGGTCGCCTTGTTCGTACAGGTATATGCATATTTACATCTAATTTATTTTATCCAGACTTTGAGCTGCTAGGCAAGGTCAAATCTTTTCAAACTATGTATCAGATATATTGATAATGTACATGGGTAGCTCCATCCTTCCCGGCTCTATTCCTTACTGATATGTTAGGAACAACTATCTTTAGGTAAGTTATATTTAACAGCGAATTTTAAACAAAGTACATCTTTAATGTAACGGTGTCCCATTTGTACATGTTTTCAGGATTCATGTTCTGTCATTATCAAACTGTTGACTGTAAATGTTTCTTTAGTGCTCTCTTATGATCCCCTCCTTTCTTTCTTTCGCAAATCATAAATGTCATAGGTGAATGTTTGGTCACTTGAACTTAAGGTGTTCAATTCGCTAGCAGTTTATAATAGTAACGTTTTATTGTCGGTATTGGGAATTTGCTAATTTTTGAAGTAACGTTATGGCGTCGGTTTAAATTGAGCAATATTATTCATGTCTATTATGAACTAAATCATGAACATGGTGTTAAATAGGAGTCCTATAGATAGATGTTAATGATCTTACATTGTGATCATATTCATTTGTATGGTCCTCATTGAGCAAACATAATGTTAATGAGCTCTTTGGTCGACGATTGATCAAAAACATTACACATAATTAATTGATATTGTAAATTAATTTTGAATAAAACGATGCAGATTGCAAAATATATGGTTCATGTTATTTAACGCACGTCTTAAATAAAGTTTAAACTGAAATCAAAGTCTAAGATGAAGTGAAGGTGAAGCTCTGAAACTGAAATTCGATGATTTCTTACCAATGGGTGACGAAAAACTCACAGAAAGGCGCATTTATTTGGATTGATCCTCTGATATACAGTGATCTGATGGAGATAGAAACCTAATCACAGTAGAACCCTTATTGATACTCGAGAACTCTGTATGACTTTTCAAGTATCTGGTCCATCGGTATTTAATTATTAATGAAAGAAAACAAAGCATGAAATCTGAACTTCATGCCCCAATTATTAATAAGTCTGTCGATATTTAAATACATAAAACTATTCATAAAGTGAAATCTAATCCCTGATTATTAGGATTAATGTAATGATAATCATTTAATCTGCTGTTAATCTAAAGCGAAAGTAAAACGTTTTCTCATTAGTAAAGTTTGTTTTATGGATAATCCCGCTCCTAAGGATTGTTATCAAATTACAGATTGTGTATGGAGATTGTTCATATCTAATCCACATTTTGTGATCTTGATTTTGGTATCTCATTTCATTCCCACTGAAGTACAGTACAGAATGGGTCGACATATTGGGTATGAGTGATTGTACTATTATTGTGTTCACTGTTTAGTTTAAAACAATTTGGTAAAGCAACAATTCTTCATGATACATACAGAAGGTAAGAAAGTGGGTTTCCAAACTCTGTGTACCTTGACGATTGCTTGCTTCAGTGTAATTTATTTGCAATTTCATTCTTAGTTTAATGATTAATAATCGCAGGTGTTATTTGCCTTCAAGAAAAAAGTAAAATTAAACGGAACTCACTATGTTCTTTGTAAGACATTTAGAAGCAGCAAGATAAATATTAAGAACACAAGATACATGTATATGGATATACTACTTCTGGGTTATGTAGTATGTAATAAACCTAGAAGTAGTATATACATATAATATATTGTGTTCTTAATAACTCACAATGCTTGAAATATCGATTTAATGGAATTGAAACATAATATGTTGAAGGGGCAAAAATCTTTGTTGAAGGATGTGTTTTCTGGAAAATTTGCAAATTGGGTTAGGAATGTAAACGTCAAGAGCCACATCAGATACTATTTCTCAGTTAAATGTAGGATGGACAACAGTCAGAAAACAACCTCCTTAAACCAATTAATGCCAGGTATATTTTCAAGTCATTGACCTGATTTAAGAGTTGTCTTCAGGAAGACATTAAAAGTTGGACAATGGCTTATAAAACTGGGAATAATAGACTTAGATTTATAGACTATAAACATTTACACCATTTCTCTGGGGCTTAACTCGGGACAATGGCTGAAAATTAAATCAAAACATTTAATGAATAAAATTATAATGTTCACATTGTTCGGAAGTCTATAATCTATATTGATTATTGTAAACTATAATAGTTAGATTGGTGTCTAGATTTTATATGATTAGATTAAGAGGTCTTGACACACTAATATGATTCACCTCAGAAAGAATTCATGCAAAACGTATCTTAGCTGTAAAATCTCATTTATTACTTCTCTTTCTGCTTTGTATTCAACTACTTTCTGTTCTTGGGAAAATAAGGTCAAATCTTTAATTTTATTATTAATTCTAGCCACAAACTGTAATCTAGCACGTTTTGAAAAAGCACAATGTCGGCTTTGTTAGTGAATATGTGTCACCAGTAAAACATTTCGCTTCCTGAAATTGTTTTGTTGACATCTTCGATGATGGTAATAAATTGGTAAATAAAGATATTATTTACGTCTCACCAATTTGTACAAACATAAAACATATAAAATATTTAAAACAAATTGCACAAATTGCCATTCTATAAAAGAATTATGAGAGACAGATATATAACAATGATAAAAATCAATTCATATCTAAAAAAAAAGAAAAAAGAATTAGAAATAAATTAATCAGTTCATATCTTAAAAATTAAAAATAAATTAACATATCAACGTACACTTTAAATTAGCTAGAAATATACAGACTCTGTTTTCTTACATTGAGAATATCATAGCAGGCTTTGGCACTTTTCTTCACAACTTTACTATCGGACAAAATTACAGACATTTTATCAAGGTCAGATAATGAATCGAAATTTACATAAATATAACGGATAAAATCAAAAAGTTCTGAGCGTATATGTACATACAATGGGCAATAAAGGAGGCAATGCTGTTCATTTTCAATACACGTTTTACATATGAAACAGACTCGTTTTTCTAATTCTAAACCTTCGTACCTGCCAGTTTCGATTTTAAGTGGGGCTACGCCAATTCGGAATTTAGCCAGAGCACTTCTGTGGGCTGGGGTTATATTATGCAAAACATATGATTCCACTCCATACTCGTGCTTGAATTGTCTATATGTACGTAGCTTATATTACTATCTTGACATCTGGTTATGGCCTTCAAATATTAGAATATTTTCCTTTTTTCTAGCTTGTCTATATTGTTTGTAAATCTCCGAGTTAATTCGATATTTTTTTATACTGAATAAATTTACTATCAGTAATATTTTCCGATTTTTGTATGTACGCTACATCTTTAGATTATTTCAATTGACATCTTTTAAATTATTTCAACTGACATTTTAAAAATTATTCCAACTAACATTTTTAAATTATTTCAATTGACATCTTTTAAATTATTTCAATTGACATCTTTTAAATTATTTCAATTGTCATCTTTTAGGTTATTTCAGTTGACATCTTTAGATTATTTCAATTGACATCTTTTAAATTATTTCAGCAATGCAATAATGGTTACCATACAACAAAACAGTATAAGAACTCTTTATTAACCATTACTCATATCAATTTCTCAATCAATCTGGACACGGTTGATCAGATAGCCAATAACTGACCAGCTAGGTTCAAATATAATATAGTATTTATAATATGATATTAGTGACGAGAAAGGTGTGTTGATACTTGTTAACGGTTGTTGAGATCGGTCCAGTTCGACTGACAAATCAATGGTGAAATCGGATTATACGATAATACGGCAAGGTGTAGTGTTAGTATGTGTCACTAAGATATGAATGGACACAATATTATGTTTGTCGTGAGGTCAGACAGTTTAGATATTGACCCATACCGGCCACATTCAGTAAGTTCATTTCAATTTTTATAGATTAATATTTAACAGGAATTGACAGAAATTAGCAATGAGTAAGTCGGAATTGGCCAACATTTTTCTAAATTTATATTTTAATTTCTGTATTTATTTTCAATTTTATTATTAAGGTTCTTGGATAAACTTCAAATATATTTTTTTTAACACAAGTGTTTTGTTTTTAGACAATTAAAGCTATATTTAAAAAAAGACATTTTCAAAAGAAGTATTCTACAAGATCCAATCTTTAGTCATGAATTTAAAAAAAAAAAAATGAAAAAAAAAAAAAAAAAAATGACGTCAGAACTCAGATTTTAATCGAAATATGAAAAGACTTGAAATAAAAAAAAATCGAGGAAACAGGATTTCTGTACTAAAATTGAACACAGTAGATAATATTGTACAACGTAACGAGTAGTTAAGCAACACAACTATTTCTGATTTGATAACTATAAAAAATACTGGTGTTGATCTGATAAATAATTGTGCCCTATCTTGCCTATATATCCAACTGTTTGATAGAAAGTAGAAATCGCCGATTTAATTTTGGTTCAATCTCTAAATTGTGTTTGAGAATCTTTCTTGTTTAAAGGTTTGTAAGGAATAACCGGATTATTGATGGATTAGTGTGAAAATATTGGAATATTTGAATCGTTTTCAATGTCTAAAGTCTCAATGCCTAGGTTGTGTTGAATGTTCTGAACTAATGTCTCAATATTAAGGTTGTATTGAACGTTTTATTCTAATATCTCATTACTCGTACTTATGTTGTGTTGAATGTTCTATTTTAATGTCTCCATATTTAGGTTGTATTGAACGTTATATTCTAATGTCTTAATATTTAGGTTGTGTTGAACGTTCTATTCTAATGTCTTAATATTTAGGTTGTGTTGAACGTTCTATTTTAATGTCTTAATATTTAGGTTGTGTTGAACGTTCTATTCTTAATGATCTTCTAGACTATTTAGTTTGTGTTGAACGTTCTATTCTTAGATCCAATATTTAGGTTGTGTTGAACGTTCTATTGTAATGTCTTAATATTTAGGTTGTGTTGAAGGTTCTATTCTAATGTCTTAATATTTAGGTTGTGTTGAACGTTCTATTCTTAGATCTCAATATTTAGGTTGTGTTGAACGTTCTATTCTTAGATCTCAATATTTAGGTTGTGTTGAACGTTCTATTGTAATGTCTTAATATTTAGGTTGTTTTGAAGGTTCTATTCTAATGTCTTACTATTTGGGTTGTGTTGAACGTTCTATTCTAATGTCTTAGTATTTAGTTTGTGTTGAACGTTCTATTCTTAGATCCAATATTTAGGTTGTGTTGAACGTTCTATTGTAATGTCTTAATATTTAGGTTGTTTTGAAGGTTCTATTCTAATGTCTTAATATTTAGGTTGTGTTGAACGTTCTATTCTTAGATCTCAATATTTAGGTTGTGTTGAACGTTCTATTCTTAGATCTCAATATTTAGGTTGTGTTGAACGTTCTATTTTAATGTCTTAATATTTAGCTTGTGTTGAACGTTCTATTCTAATATCTCAATATTTAGGTTGTGTTGAACGTTCTATTCTAATATCTCAATATTTAGGTTGTGTTGAACGTTCTATTCTAATATCTTAATATTTAGGTTGTGTTGAACGTTCTATTTTAATGTCTTAATATTTAGCTTGTGTTGAACGTTCTATTCTAATATCTCAATATTTAGTTTGTGTTGAACGTTCTATTCTAATATCTCAATATTTAGGTTGTGTTGAACGTTCTATTCTAATATCTCAATATTTAGGTTGTGTTGAACGTTCTATAATGTCTCAATATTTAGATTGTGTTGAAAGTTTCATGTTAATGTCTCCATATTTAGGTTGTATAGAATTGTCTATTCTAATGATTCAATATCTAGGTTGTCTCAATATTTAGGTTGCGCGGAATTTTCTATTCTAATGTCTCTAGATCTAGCTTCTATTGAATGTTCTTATCATCTGTAAATCTACAATTAAAGCTGTTGCTGACTGTCATTCTTCTTTATTTAAAGTTTTAAGATACCCTTGTTATTATAATTATGTAAATGAATTTTGGATATCATAACATGACATAAAAGTTTCAAGTTTCAAAATATAACGGTTAAATTAAAGAACAATACAGTAGGTTTGATTGAATTAATATATTAGTATGAGTTATGTTCATTGAAGTGTAGAGAGATATAAGATATTTAATAGTGGATTTCTATCTATTGACCCGAGAACATGGCGTCCAGGAAACCTAGTATTAAAAAGAAAAAGAAGTAAGTTTGTTATAAACTTGAATTTATTTAATAAGTGATGTTAATTGCTGTAGAGTGTATCAAAATTTGTTAATAACTTATAACTTCGGTCCACCAGCAAAGACATACCATATTTGTGTGTAATGAATACACATTTTGACTAATATTTACTATGTAGATTCTCCGAAAGTGCTGTAAGTGCCGAAAATGAAAGAATTGGGTGTCAACAGTAACAGAATTAGTTTGACTCGTTTTCTGAGTTTGAATTCAACCCGTAGCAGGAATCTAATCGTTTGTTTGAATTTTATTTAAAGAATTGTTTAATTTACAACCTCCTCATTTTGAAAATGATTATATTATTTGCATACTGAAACTAAAAGAACCTTTATCTAGTCAATTACTTTTTGTTAAACAAATTGTCTGTTAAGAGAGCCTTTAATGTACCGTTTTATATTTTATATTTACTTTCAAGGAGTTGTTAAACAGGGCATAAAACATTTTAAGGGCATGCCCCAAACTGAATGATTAATACTTAATAGTAATACGTGAATACCAGCATATAATCATCTAGCTGTGATCTCTCGATAATGTTCGAACGAAGTGTACATAGCTTTACATAGATTGTTAAGATCAAACCGGCGCCCTTAAAAGTTACTCATGTGGACTCTCATTTAGTTTTTATCATGACGTGCCTTGTCATTTTAATATTTTGAATATTTTTTAATAAGATGATTTATTAACCCTTTTAAGTGGCAAATAGAAACTCCCCTACTGAGATTTTATTTAAACAAATAAATATTTTGCCAGTTTAACAGGTGTGAAGCCGTGATAAAACGAATATATTACGTTGGCTCTAGATTACATATCTAGGATAAGTGCACGACAAAGCCCTTGTCGCAGGTGTGATTTTTCGACTTTGATGCCTTGATGAATATTGTTTCCTTGAAGTGTTGGAATATCAATTAACACACACAGAATTTACGACTTGCTTCTAAGGACATTGTTCGTGATGGAATAAATACTCCTCCCATTTGTAAACCAATTTTTAATTTGCCTGCTTATCAATACTGGTATATAAACAATTCTCACACTCCATACAAGACATAAGTCACGCTAAAGGTACTTGGCACGGTGCTTGAATGATGCAATGTATTGGATATAGTGGCGGTGTCTTTAGAACTAGTGACCAATTTTTCAAAATCCCTCTTGGCCTTTGTCTTATATCCAGTATTAATTAACGTAATGCAATAATTTCAACAGACCGAGTCGGTCAAGCGTTCCACTTCTGTATTATATGACAAATACTAATGGATTAGACGTTTTAGACTGCCGTTTGTATACCGGTACCCACGTACAAGTTGAAAGACAAACAGCTTTGGAAATCAGCTCAGTACCCACCCTCCAGCCGAAAGACAAACCAAAACGAATGTGACTTAGGAACTGAAACAGTTTTGAAATAATGACCAGCTAAGGAGCAGTTTGCTGTTTGCTAAAAGGGACCAAGATCCAATCCCTGATTCGAC
Source organism: Nipponacmea schrenckii (assembly GCA_030562195.1). Lineage (NCBI taxonomy): Eukaryota > Metazoa > Mollusca > Gastropoda > Lottiidae > Nipponacmea > Nipponacmea schrenckii. Next base: position 19,421,957 of record CM060202.1, read on the forward strand.
ACTAATTTTATCCTCCTTGGTGCCTGTAGATGAGGTGGACAAACGCGGTTTTAATATCGAGACGACTATTCCATTTGGTATATTCCAAAACAGGGATACCACAGCCTTTTTTGTGATGTATTTATTCTAAGAGCAATCTGTGTAGTTCAAGAAGAACACTTTGCCTTTAATAGATAAGAGAACAGCATAACATAATTGAGAAATCGTGGTCTTTTCATTTGCGGAAATATTTAAAGTTAAATTTACGGGAACGGAGGAAAGACCGGATCTTGTGGACTGGGATTATTATTTATCTCAATGTAACAGTCGCTTACGACGCTAAGACTTCCATAAACTAACAACAAGAGTATTAATGACTGATATAGCCAAATACGATATTAATAACAGTTCATTGTATAGGATAAACCATAATAGAAATAATAACAGTTTTGTCCATTGTTAACCTTCGTAAATACTTTAATTATTATGGTTATAAACCTGTATTCAACCTACACAAAGATATAACTTAACCTTTTTGATCTCCCACGAGTTTTTAATATGATGTCCGTAAACACAATTAAGTGGACTCAAATACAGGCAAAATCAAGAAATAAAAGAAATATCGAAAACTTTCAATTAAAATAACGAAGTCTCCGAGGATTCTTTCCAACAGATTGTTCTATGTCCAACTCCTGAGCACTGATCTTCTACGGATTATCTACATGGATCTAGGTTGAGGAAAGGTAACTCATGCCTCACTGTTTCTAACATCTCTGTGTGTAATATTTCAGGAGTGACAGTGTCGACAGTATGAAGAAAGATATAACCTGTAATGTATCAACTGGTACAGAACATCCCCGCTTGGTCGAGGAGGCAAAGTAAGTTATCAATTTTTACTAGCCGTTTATTCATTAAAAAGATAATATATATGTAAACCATGCCAAGCCTCCTTAATAAGACATCATATCCGATTTTGACGCGAGGCAATTGGTTACTCTATGAATCTGGCGCAGAATTTGAGAATTGAATATCTGAAGGCTGTGGCAATATTGTAGTCTTTTATCTAATTTCGCCTGGATTTCCAAGACCCAAGTAAAGGTAGATTCTTTTTTTTTGGTTTCCAGTTTGAAAGCCTCCTACCAACCAGGAAAGAAAGGAGGAAACTTTGGATTACCACTTGGCGCCAAATTAACCGTACCAGAAGGAAACTTTAATAAGAAAGAAAGCATCTCATTTTCAAGTCACAGCTCCTTCCACACGATGGCGCCACTGTCCGAAATTACCTGCAGACGAACATATCACTAGTGAAATATTTAAACTCACGTCATCAGTTCATATAATGAAGACACCAATCATCGTTCAGCTACCATTTTTACCCTCTTCAAAATGATAAATGCGAAATAAATGTGAAAGGAAAATGGCGTGGTGAACTAGAATGGGTGGATGTTGGTTTTCTCAAAAAGGTAAGTAAACTGATTGAACTATCAGTTATTAAAACAACCGTTAGGTATTCTGTATGATTCAGTTGATTTTTGATAACAAAGTTGTCCGTACTATGTTTTAGCGCAAGGGTGATATCAACACGGTAGCCTGTATTGTGTTGGTTCGTTTCTAGTCCCGATCAGCAACTTTTAGTCTTCATTCAATTGATCTTATTACTATTTACAGAGTGACATAAAGCCACCAAGTGTTGAGTTGGAATTGGATCGTTTGGGACAATTTATCGTTACTTTCACCTGCAAACAAGAGATCTTCAACGTTACTCCACAAGGTTGTCTACACAATGCTAGGATTAGCCGCTATATCAGTTGTAGGTTTCCAAGGAAAGCTACCGAATCAAATTTACAATGTGCAATCAAGGTAAGTGTAACTGTTAATTCCTATCTTAAAAATTGCTTTCAGTTAAACAAGAATTATCCGAATAATTTAGGTTTCCATGATCGTGGAACTTACACAGTCTTTGTAAGATGCCTTCTTGATTATATTCCAAGCTAAGTAATTTATTTTATCTACATCCTTGATGTTGTAATTTTCTTCATTTGTATTTGCCATTATTCGAGCGGATTCGTCAGGTTCGTCAGCAATCCAAAGATTCTCCAAGTACAATACTTAATGTTGATATCTTTACTGTTTATCGTCTACAGATTTTACCAATACCACAAGAAAAACTAGAAGAAGTGAAAAAAGAACACAGCAGAGAATGTAATGATTTAGTAACTACAACAGAATTTATAGACATTATACCCAGCATACCTTGCAACTTCCGGCGTTCAGTCACACTTAAATTACCATTACCTTCTGGGATAGAAATAGAGAAAGAACAGGAACCGAATGTCGGCGTCCTGATGAAAAATGGTTCAGCATGGGAACTGGTTGAATCTCACCAAAAATTTACCAGAACAACCGTTTCTGTTGATGTCAAATCTCTAGGAAGGTATGCCACAATATATTTTATGTCTCCTAAAATGATAAACTGCTATAAAGGTGCATTAAAATAAATATACAGAATCGATACTTTCAACATAGAACGTCTTATTATCTAATTACAATGTTTAATAGCCTATAGTGCCGACTGATCAAATTTCATCGATTATCCTCATTAAATCTGAAAAGGTATTTATCCTTAACAGAGGGTGACACGAGTTTTACACAGAAAGTTTTCAAAAACTAGTCTTCATTGCACCGTTATATCCTTTAAAACTAGTGGCTTCTTATTCGGCTGCACCATCTCAAGGAACAGAAAGTGTGGTTCCACATTTTTAAAATGCTTTAAGCAATTCATGAAGTTGATATATCCATTTCATCAAATCATAACATTTGATAATATCTCCTTTGTTATTTCAGATTCTGTGTTGCAATATCAAATCCAGACAGAAAACCAAGATTAAGAGAAGCTATAAAGTTTGTAGAGGGGAGTAATGACGCTGATAAAGGCGAGATTGTTCTTTATCTGTCACTACAGGAGAAGTCCTGGGTTGGTGTAGTCGAATGTCTACCAGAACATAAAGCTAGATCAAGAATCACCGACAGACAAGACCGAGGCTTTAAAATCATCAATAAAGTGAAAGTTGTACCTAAAGTTGAAGAAAAGAGGGTATATAGTCGACGATATATCCCTCCTAAAGAGACCAAACCAATAGAACCAGAAGGTTTTGAGATATATGATGGTTTAAGCTGGGATATATGTGTGGGATCAGATATTAAGATAACTAATGACAGTGATATCAGTGATAATAGTGAATTGTGTTATTACAGGTAAGTCCAACAAGCCTAGTGCCGATATCTTATCACTCATATTTGAAATTTAGTTAAACTTGGTACGCATCGATACTGGTTGACTTAATTCAATACGCCTAGTTATCTAATATAAATGGTACTTTTGATCCAAGCTTAGAAACGTTTTTAACTTTATTAACTTTCAATAGTGATACAATTACGACGAGATTTATATGCCCTACTTATGATACCTCGTGTATGATTATCATTAAAGTTTCAAGGAAGATAATTATTTTTGTAACAAGATTTCTGAATGTCTCAAAAGACCAAAATGCGGATCCTTTCTCTGCATATTCTTGAATTTGAAAATTTTCATTTCGGTTTCAGACACTTACCAGAAAGTTATAGAAAATTTGAATTCGAACCATTGAAAAACGACGAGAAAACCTTGTCTGGCGTAGTGGAGTTGGTACCCATTGGAATAGAAGATGAACAGTTAAAAACAAGGCTAACCATCAGGTTTGAATTCGTCATTGACGAAGACACAGTTAGAAATTACTTTAAACCAGAATTCGTTCCTGAGCCAGAACCTGAAAAAATACGTGTAACCTTTGACCTACCTGAATTAAAGCCAATCAAAGAAGAAAAAGCACCACCAGTTGTACCTGTACAGAAAATTAAAACGATATCAGCTTCAGTTATGGACAGATTGACTAAATCTACCAAGAAACCACGAATAAGTAAGTTTCGTTTTGTCAGCTACAAAGATTCCGTTTTCTTGACAACATCTTGCTCCATTGACAAAAAAACTTGATAATGGATTTTATATTCGAAGTGTGTGTCTTCGGACCACAATACCGCCCGACTGCAATAGTGAAATTTCAATTCCCTCTGTCCAATAGTTAAAGGTTCATTATAATAGATTCTAGAATGTTTCAAAAACATCGAACAGATCCAAATGCTTCAGTGCCATTCACACATGCGTTGTTCTCATAAAATAGCTATGAATGTGAAAATGCTTTCTAGGAAAATAAACTACAATGTATTTGTATTTACTATCTTTATAGTTGATAGAGAAGCACGGGTTATAACAGGAAAGAGTTTAATGAATTTATCCAGAAAGGTACCAGAAGGACTTACATTAGCAGTACACCTTGATTTACCCGATAGTACTATTACTGGATTAGGCTTTGACGCAATATCAAATGGTCTCTCAATGGCGGATGTAACATACAAGATCCTTCTGTATTGGAAACGGAAGTTGAAGGATAAACGTGATTCAGCAGTAAATGAATTAGTGTCGGCGCTAGGATCTATGGGACGACCGGATATTGGCGCCATTATCTTACATTGTCACCATGACAATAAAGAACTGACAGAAGAATATCTAGATAACAGTGTATATTAAGACGTTAATGCAATCTCATCCCATTCCACCCACTTCTCAATTAACATCTTAATCGGTCGTTCTACTAAATCATCTTCCTTCATTCCTTATCAACCGAACTACATAACTTGCAATTGTTGTGGTGGCTAATTTTAACCATTTCTGTATTATGTCAAGTTTTTCATGGTTTCTTTAAACACCAAGTTAATGGTTTTTGGTTTAGATATTAGCCCTTGCTCCAGTAAGCTCCCCTTAACGTCCATCCTATGCCCTGCTCTTGAAATTGAATAATGGAACGCAGTGTAGAAGCCCGAGAAATAAAAAAAAATGTTCTGGTACTGAATGTAAAAACAAGAATTCGAGTTTCTTATTTAAGTGTGTCTACTAAAAGAATTAGAAATTTGCAAAACACATTATGTAGCCTAATTAACATTTTTAATATTGTTACCTATTCGATGTGTGCCTGTGATAAATAATCCGTCCAAATAATGTTGTTGTCAACTATTATGCCTTTTTAAACTGCTGAATACAAAATTTTATATATTGTGATAGAAAGTGCTTTTCAATATTGACCAAATAATGTATTAATGATATTAAATGTGTTTGTAAATAATGACTTCATTAATTATATAAAGTTTATTGAATTTTTAAATATCTTTGTCCGGAAATGAAGACTTTCCTTCGAATAGTCCGAAACTTGCTGACTCTATTCCCAGCCACTGATAGCTCTTTGGACAGATATGGCTGGGGGAGAGTCAGAAAAACTAGGCACCTAAAACTTGCACCTCCGTGGGTGCGGGGGTTTTAAACGTATTTACGAACCTCAAATTCACTAAACCTTGATTTATTTGGAATGATGGATATTTTTGTAGTTCAATCATACCGTCATTATTCCCTTACACCATCCATGTCACACTTCAAAGTTTTTTTTTAAGAATTTCAATCACTCAGTCGCCATTTCAAACTGCGTGCGCATTAAAAAATTCCGACGTTAAACGGTCACGTGATAGAAACAAACGAACCATCATCTTGTACTTTCATTTTATGACCCAGTAACGTCAGAATTTTGGATGCGCGCGCAGTTTGAAATGGCGAATGAGTGATTGAAATTCTTAAAAAAAAACGCGCAACCACAGCTTCTAAATCCGACATTATTTGGAAATACTTATTTTCAAATTTTTTCTTGGAAGCAAACTCTGAATCTTAAAAGATTCGATTAAAACATTGAGAAATAAGTGGGCCTTTTTAGGCATGGTGTTGGTGATATGCCAGAATACACAGAATATTAAAAATATGAATCAGACGGACATGGTATCAGGAAAAGATGTCAGATTACGCAAAAAGTCACAATACTCAGATGTCGGATAACTCAAAGTTCACTGTAGGCCCATCCAAACCACGTCGTCCTTATTCGTCAAACTTCCTAGAGGCATATAACATGATACGATGACTGTAGGCTCAAATTGGATACAATAATAAAGGGGAATAACCATGTCAATGTTAAAGAATCTGTACCGATGTTACTAACTCTATGTGGATATAATCGACCATTATATCTAAACGATCCTTTAAAAAGTAAATGAAAAAAAATGAAGTTTTATGTCCTACTTTACTGCACCATATGGGCTAATGAAGACAGGCAACGCCATACAGTGTGCTATGAAGGAAATTTTGCCAAGAACCTTTTCGATCTCCAACATGCACAGCCTGTAGCACACGAGGCCTCGGTTTATTGTCCACCCGAACGACTAGACACTTTTTCCATACCAGTCCCTCCGATCTGCATCACTGACAAGGGGAAACCGAGCTGGAAAATCAGGAGATTCTCGACCTTTGCCATGATTGGACCCGAGACCTTCAGGTTAGCGGGCAAGGGTTTGGGTTCCTCAGCACCACGGCTCCCGGATCCTTTAAGAAAGATTCAGAATAAATTTGTGGCTTGAAAAGGTACAACAATATTTTCAATATCGTAACATATTTATTGAGAATTGGGCTTCAGTAAGTATTGTTTAATAATGTAAAATAAAAGATTTATTTGTACAGTCATTTTTTCATCAAAATATTTAACCTTGTGCGTTTCGAGACTCATTTACTCATAACATTGACATTATGACAAATGAAAATTTTTACTTTGTCTCATGTTACATTCACTTGTGGGACAGCCTCGTGAAATCTACCTAAAACCGTTAAGACGTAATTTGCCTCGGTCTGTATTTCTGACCTTTAGAAAAAGATTTTCTGGACGTTTACACACTTACTACAGAATGGTTAAAGTTGAAATCGAACTTATCCAGATCAATATGAAATAAAAGAGACTTAAAGAGGGATTGTAAAATGATTTCTAGCCTTTCGTAACGTCTTCTGGAATTCTATTTGGGACATTCCATTGTTTCATCCAACGCTTGTGGTTCCTGGAACTTGAGAAAGGGTGAACCGAAATAATACAATTGTTATGCCCCCTTACAAATAAGCTACCAGTGAAAGTATATTACCTTGCCTGTCAAGCTATCATTTACGATTACGACTTTCATAGTTCGGTACGTGCTCTCATGTCCGACAAGTATAATTATAATTTCTATACAAGGCTCAAAGGTTACAGTACTCCTTGGGTCTGTTCTAGTAAAACCCCCGATCGTTGACAGTTTCTAAAAAATGAAGTATAAACAAACTATCAGTGAACACATGAATATATACTGCATGGTCTAATGCATCATTATTCAATCGCTTCATATCTATATTATACATAGAACTAGTCCATATATTATGTAACTAGTCCATATAGTCATACAATACCAGTGTTTTTTGTTTTTTTTTTATAAAACTCGACCCATATAGAAATAAGGAAGTAATATAGATTGTGTACCTTTAATAAAATATATTTTCAAACTAACATGGCGGTTGTTATATTACTGATAGGAATTTTAACCCAAACTACATTAGGTATAGTATTGATATCTTATGCATGCTATTTAATGCAATGTCAATTGTTCATTGTAAATTTTTCTATATTTTACGTTCCTTGTACATGTTTAGAGAGAGAATCTGGTAGTGTTACCTTTAAGTATAACAATGTAATAGACAATTAAGTTCGGTATAGTATATCTTTCTATTCTAGGTCAAGTTATAATAAATACTGAACCTAATGAACTGGTTGATGGAGAATCTGGTAGTGTTACCTGTTATTATAACAATGTAATAGACAGTAACTGTATAATATTATTTTTCTATTCTAGGTCAAGTTATAATAAATACTGAACCTAATAAACTGGTTGATGGAGAATCTGGTAGTGTTACCTGTTATTATAACAATGTAATAGACAGTAACTGTATAATATTATCTTTCTATTCTAGGTCAAGTTATAATAAATACTGAACCTAATAAACTAGTTGATGGAGAATCTGGTGGTGTTACCTGTTATTATAACAATGTAATAGACAGTTACTGTGTAATATTATCTTTCTATTCTAGGTCAAGTTATAATGAATACTGAACCTTATGAACAGGTTGATGGAGAATCTGGTAGTGTTACCTGTTATTATAACAATGTAATAGACAGTAACTGTATAATGTTATCTTTTTATTTTAGGTCAAGTTATAATGAATACTGAAGCTAATAAACTAGTTGATGGAGAAACTGGTGTGTTACCTGTTATTATAACAATGTAGTAGTCAGTAACTGTATAATATTATCTTTCTATTATAGGTCAAGTTATAATAAATACTGAACCTAATGCACTGGTTGATGGAGAATCTGGTAGTGTTACCTGTTGTTATAACAATGTAATAGACAGTAACTGTATAATATTATCTTTCTATTATAGGTCAAGTTATAATAAATATTCAACCTAATGAACTTGTTGATGGAGAATCTGGTAGTGTTACCTGTTATTATAACAATGTAATAGACAGTAACTGTATAATATTATCTTTCTATTATAGGTCAAGTTATAATAAATACTGAACCTAATGCACTGGTTGATGGAGAATCTGGTAGTGTTACCTGTTATTATAACAATGTAATAGACAGTAACTGTATAATATTATCTTTCTATTATAGGTCAAGTTATAATAAATACTGAACCTAATGAACTGGTTGATGGAGAATCTGGTAGTGTTATCTGTTATTATAACAATGTAATAGATAGTAATTGTATAATATTATCTTTCTTAGTGCGATAGGTCTTCAATCTGAATCATTTCAAAACAATATAACTATTGATGTTAAAGGTAATTTTATTTTTCTATATCTAGCCATTTCGATTAAGTAAATACTTAAGAACAGGTTGATTTTAAGAACTTCGTTGATTCAGAATTTCAGAGAAATTCGGGAAGATAGGTAAATATGAATGCAACTACAAAAAGAAAATGTTCTTTGATATTAGAAAATTGTATTTTATTTGCGACATTTGGAATAAAAAAAAGAGTAGGCTGTCCTAGCAAAATTGCCCTCACTCTACATGACATTGCCCGTCTTCATTAGCTCATAAGGTGTAGAATAGTAGGACGTGAAACTAGATTCATTTCATTTGTTTTAATTAAATAGACTTCTCATTCATAACATTTATTATAATTTACGCTATTGGTTATTGATTTAAAGTATTGATCTTATAAAGACAGAAATTTAAGTTGATGGAACAAATAACAGCTCATGGCAAATATAATGAATTTTCCTTCGCATCCTCATTAAATTTGTAATAATTTGATAACTATTACTTCCAGTACCAGTAAAAGATGTAGAAATAGAAAATAAAATCAGTCTAAATCTAGTAAATGGAGTGTCTACCACAATGAATTGTAAAGTCACCAATAATCTTGATCCAGTAATAAATTATAGATGGTTTATAGTAGAAACAAATCAAACATTATCAACATCATCATCTTTCCAGTTGACACCAAATAAAAACCAAAATGGTCAAACTCTATCATGTTCAGCAGACAATGGATATGGTAGAAGTAAATCTGATACTCTTATTCTAGATGTTCAGTGTAAGTAAGTCAACTTCAATAACCACCTGTATTTAAATTTCTATTGTTAGATAAACCAAGTATATTTTATATTTCTGTTGTTAGATAAACCAAGTATATTTTATATTTCTGTTGTAAGATAAACCAAGTATATTTTGTATTTCTGTTGTTAGATAAACCAAGTACATTTTACATTTCTGTTGTTAGATAAACCAAGTATATTTTGTATTTCTGTTGTTAGATAAACCAAGTATATTTTATATTTCTGTTGTTAGATAAACCAAGTATATTTTATATTTCTGTTGTTAGATAAACCAAGTATATTTTATATTTCTGTTGTTAGATAAGCCAAGTATATTTTATATTTCTGTTGTTAGATAAACCAAGTATATTTTATATTTCTGTTGTTAGATAAACCAAGTGTAAAGATAGAACCTGAAGTATCTGGTAACTATAAAATAATAGAAGGTAATACAGTAGAATTAAAGTGTATTGTAACTGATGCTAATCCTAATGATGCTGGTAGTTTGAGTTATAAATGGTATAAAGATACAACAACTACTCTACCAGGACAAGTTGGTTCTACAGTTCAAATATCACAGAAAGGAATATATACATGTTCTGTTTCTAATGGAATTGGTACAGGAATATCAGATTCTATTACTATAGATGTTTTATTTCCACCAAGAGTCACCCTGATACCACAATATAGTATTATAGAATCTACTACTCTCACTATACCCTGTATAGCTACATCTAATCCTGTACCTAATAATTATACTTGGTCTGGACCTAATAACTTGATACAATCTCAACAGAATTTAACTATATCTAGTATCAATAGAGATCAAACAGGACAATATACATGTACAGTTAGTAATATCATGATACCAACTACTGGTGTACAACAGACTGGTACCAGAACTGGTGATACTGATGTTACAGTTTTGTGTAAGATTGTTTTATTTAAATACATGCCATTTCACTATTACTTTTATATTATTATACTTGACAAAATTGTCTAGTTCTTTTAGTACTCTCAAGGAGTCAACTAAACTTGATAAGAGTTAATAAAAATGACAAATTTGTATCTATACATTTGTTTTAATTTTAGATGGTCCTGAAGTTAGTGTATCTAGCAGTAAGATAAATATCATTGAATCAAATAAACTGGTTATAAATTGTACAGTTATCCAATCTAAACCAGATGATGCCAGTATAAACTGGTATAAACCAGATGGTACTAGTATATCTAGTAATATATTAAGTATTGATAATACTAGAAGAGATCAAGGTGGTATTTATAGTTGTAATTCTAGTAAAGTATTGAGACCATCAATTGGTTCAACTAAAACTAACGTTGACAGTAAAACAACAATTGTTGATATCTGGTGTAAGTATATTATATTATTTCCTTTCATTTCAAAATGAAAATACCTCATCAGGTTAAACAATTTACCACCTGTAAATCATAGACTAAATGTGAATTGTTTTTATTATGTAAGTATATAATATTATGTATAATATTATATTACGATACGAGAACTTCCATATCTTTCAAATACAACAACAAAAGAAAAATCAGCAGATTAAACAATTTACAACCAATACTGTGAATCGTAGACTAAATGTAAAGTGCTTAAATGTTATTGGTTGAATTTTGAAATTGGGAACAGTGTTGTTAACCAGAAATCAATGAGCTATTGATATGTTTAAAATATCGATGATGTTTGACTATCTTAATTTATACAGACCTAGATCCAGTTAAAATCACTAGAGATAAATTAGATATACAAGAAGGTGATAAAATTAACATTACCTGTACAACTCAGAGTAATCCTACAGCATCTATTACCTATAGAAACGGAACTGACGTCATACAGACTGATAACAGTAACCAGGCATCATTTATAAAACTTGCTGCTACTTGTCTGGATACTAACGTCTACAGTTGTCAAGTTTACAACCCTAATATACCTCAAACATCTTATAATGATACCATACAGATACTTGTTCATTGTAAGTATTCAGATTCTGATGTAAATAATTCTATAGATACTTGTTAATTGTAAGTATTCAGTTTCTGATGTAAATAATTCTATAGATACTTGTTAATTGTAAGTATTCAGTTTCTGATGTAAATAATTCTATAGATACTTGTTCATTGTAAGTATTCAGATTCTGTTGATATTCTTGTCGAGATTCTTCTTCCCATCTATATATTACCCTGTCAGATGGTCGTCGCAGGCCAGTGCTTTCTTTGTGTTGTTCCTTAAATCTTATCACGAGCCCTTTGTATACACACCCCGTTTCACTGGCTTCATGCTGTGTAGCTCATGATAAAAGTAAAATATTTAACATGTAATATTTTTATATTTCATAATCTACAGGTTCGCCGCGACCAGATCCTCGTGTAGAACATCAATATAAAATAACTGGTAATATTGGAGAGAGTGTAGAATTAACAGCTCAAGTTATATCTTATCCTAAACCAATATTTCAATGGTATTATAGAGAGAATAATGTTGATATACCTACTGTTAATAATGCTTCTTTTAAACAAACTGATAAGTCTACCAACATCAATACCTTTATATCTAAATTAACTATAAATATCTTCTATAGAAGATATTATCTTAATGTTTCTAATGAAGTGAATCCAGGTGGATCTGATATACAATATAACATCATATCAGAAAGTAAGTATGTATAACGTATGTATATCACAGTTCGTTAAGAATATTGAATCGGGAGACGAAACAGAGTCAAATAGAAGACAACAAACAGAAGTATCATCTAATTGTTGTAGGCTATCTTAAAACTGCCTGTCTTTATTTTCAAATATTAATTTTCTATACCAGCTGTTCCTGATTCTCCAATTAATATCACCTACAATGAAACATCAGATACAATTTGTATTGAATGGACACCAGGATTTAATGGTGGAGCATCACAAAGTTTTATAGTTCAACATTCTACTGATGATAAAACATGGGTCAATTCGTCCACAATACCAGATGGTACCAATAATGGTCGAGTTGACTATTGTATAGAAGGATTAGAACCAGATACTAGTTATTATATTAGAGTGATAGCTAGTAATAAATATGGTGAAAGTTTAATTGGTACATTGTCTCAGGGTGAACTTCCTAAAACATCACCTGGACAAGGTAAGCGTATTGAAATACAATTTATAATTAGCATCTGGTAGAAATGAAATATTATACAATTAGAAATTTTGTTACTTTATCTAACTTCGGTATCAATTATGCATGTTAAAAAAATACATTTACAGTGTTTACGGTGAGGTTTTTAGTTGTCAATTCATTTTTACAAATACATTGTGCCTTATAAAGACTTTGATTTTCATTTTAGTGACGGATAGTGATTTGGACGCCAGTTTAATATTAGGAGTTGGTATTGGTATTCCGTTGACCATCCTTGTCGCTGTAGAAGTTGGTGTAATTATTTACAAACGCCGACAAGGTAAAAAAAAATCGTGTGCTTTTTATTCAGTCTTGTAGCATGTATTTTTGTAACGGTAAATAAATTTCAGTATATCATTATTAACAATCTTATAATATAGTAGACAATACACTTATTCTCTTTTTCAGGTAAAGGGAAAGAAGACGAAACGTAAGTACTGAATAATAATAGTCTTGTTGATCCACACTGAATATTATCAAATGAAATAAGAAGTATTCTACTCTCATTTTCCTGTATATTTAATATTTAATTATTAACATTTCTGAAACTTTTGTATTATATATACCGTTGCTTTTCCAACCAGAAAATCTTTCAAACCCACTAGTACCTTGAAATAATAAATATTATATTATCTATATTTTAACAGGTATGGTAGATTTGATCCCAGGACAAGAGGTAATCAAAATTAATCACCAATTTTAATTCATTTTAAGCTATTTAAGTATAGCATGTATATTGGCAAAAATTCGGTAAACAAATACCAAGGACAAATGTTAATGCAAAGGAATATTTTAGCGCCATTGATCATTTGGAACAAAACTTTCCACAATCTTAACATTTCGATTTAGAACAGCTCACCAGGGCAACACATAACACAATTATCAATGTTTTTAGTATACATTATTATCTGTTTATAAGATTTGTGTCAAATGCTGACCGCTTTGTATTTAAATTAAATAAAGAGTAGATCAAAGTGTTATTTTGTTCTTTGTTATATACACAACGTTCACTCATATAATGATATATCTTAAATATTGAAAGCTGATATCAACCAAACCTACCAGGAGTTAAATACAGTACGTCCTGTAGAAACACCACCTGCTAGTGATGGAGCAGACTATTACAATCTTAGACTAGGCCAACCAAGAACATATGGTGATGATACAAAACCATATGTAAATCTGTAGTTTAAAGTTCGTCAACAGGTACTTTTTGCTTTGATGATATCAATAGATCTTGAAACCCTTGACTTAAATGGTGACTGAATATTCCACATGTTTTCCCTGCTGTCTGTAATTAATTTCAAACCTAACAAATATTTTACACTAGAGGTCCGATTGGACTGCAAGATTGACTTACCTATATGCTTGAAATAAAGTTTAGCTGCATTACAGTTAGGACATTTAGTCTTTAGATATAAACTGTGTCATTTGGTATTCCATCCTACCGTTTTGAATGGGGTCAGTAACACATAGCATTGATCTTATAATTTGATTTGATTTTAATTTAATTTTTTATTTATTTTCAGTTCCAGAGTGGTCACAGAAAATATACCTTACCTACATTCTGATACTTGTAAATACTATAATATTATATACCCCTAAATATCACTTTATACTCATATTTGAATCATAACAGATGTTTGTGTATATTGTGTATAGTACAAACTTATGAAACGAGAATTAACTTAATTGTGTACATGCTGTGAATTTGTTGGATTATTATTCGGTTATATTTGATTTAGAACGAAGACGATGGAATAATATCAAAATGCTTCAATATAGAAATATTGGCATAAAACATGTTCATAATATCAGGTTTAAAAGATGGGTACGATTGTGTTTCGTACTCATCCTACACGCATTTATTTGAACTAAGTGAGAAATGGATGGATTGAAGAGATATTATAGGCTGGTTCAGTTCTAATATCATCAATATGATGGTCAAATAATTTTAACATGTTTTAAGAAGGACTGTAACAAATTATTTTTTGCCAAATATACGAAATATATTTCTAAGCTTCCGTAAGATTTCGTCCGCACCTTTAGATGGACTCAGTAATCAGAGCCAGACTTGATCTAGATTGATTAGATATGGATAATACGTAATGGTATAATATATATATGTGATTTTATGTCACCTTATTCTTATAATATTAAACTAATTAATTTGTGAATACATTGTGATAGAAAATTTTAAAGGTTTTAAAATTATTACTTAAACCATTCATGCATTATCATATACAGCTGGTAACAATACCAAGTATCAGTATTCTTTGTTGCTTTGGTATTGAAGCAAATTGAAGACCGAATGAGCAACTTTAATAGAAAGACGTTGCATTGTGTTTTATTATGTTAATTTTGCTGAAGTGTTTGTATTTGTATATGCCTTACTGATGTAGTGATACGGAGTAGTTCATATATCTTAATTGTATTGTCTTGTTTAATTTTGAAATAAGCAAACTCATTGTTTTTGAGTCAAGAAGTACAGAAAACCCACTAAACAAAGCAAAATCCACGTAAACATCTGTGAACTTTGCATGCTATTTAATTTAATAATGTGATTTTTTACCAATGAATGTAATAAATGTAAGGAATACTAATATTATTGATATATTATGATAATAGAGATACAATAAAGAATTAATACTGGTTTTAAATTTGGATGTTACTCATTTGCATGTACAAAATAATTGTACGGTAAATTATCGAACAAACTGGTAAACTCTACAACTTCCTTTAAGGTTTCCATATCTTTAGGATGCTAAGATTGAACAGGCTGTCCGAAGCCTGTTGTTCCTGGAAAAGAGGTTACCGGAAATGACCAAGCTACGACAAAAAGATTCGTATCAGGGATTGAGTCCAGTAAAACATTTTATGCTAATAACTGTATGTTATGTTAATTAGTCCGTGCTATTTTTAGAAATTATAGTTTAGTATCCAAAATCAAAGCCACCAGTTAGCGTATTTTAGCGTGCCTGTTAATCTTTCTTTTACGTATACAATTATCATTGCTTGGTATGTGGCCTCATGCCGGAAAGTGTATAATTTCACCATCCATTCAGGCTTATCTGTTATACTATTTCGAGGACCGGTTTCACGATTCTCACGATCGTTGACAGTTTAGTATAACAAACTATCAATGAAGATATTTTTATACTGCACGGTCTGTTGAATACACGGTTATTCAATCACAACACAGTGTGTTTTTATGTGACAAGTCCATACAATCATACAATACCAGTGTTTTCTTATAAACCACGACCCCTTTTTAAAAAAAGGAAGTAAAATAGATTGTATACCTTCAAATGTATTCATATCTTAAACTAACATGGCGGTTGTTATATTACTGATAGGAATTTTAATCCAAACTACATTAGGTATATACATGCTATAATATATTGCAGTATCAATTGTTCATTGTGAATATTGCTCGATTTTATATGATTTCAATAATCCAGTTTACAGAAATTCTTGTAGTGTTACTTGTTATTATAACAATGTAATAGACAGTAACTGTATAATATTATCTCTCTATTCTAGGTCAAGTTATAATAAATACTGAACCTAATGAAGTAGTTGATGGAGAATCTGGTAGTGTTACCTGTTATTATAACAATGTAATAGTCAGTAACTGTATAATATTATCTCTCTCTATTCTAGGTCAAGTTATAATTAATACTGAACCTAATGAACTAGTTGATGGAGAATCTGGTAGTGTTACTTGTCAACATAACAATGCTTATTCAATAAGTTTTTCTCGGTCTGGTGAGAATAGTGTTATAGCTAATTGTCTTGTTTCTATACCAACATTCAATTGTGGAATTAACCAACCAGGATTACTAAACAACTATACCGACTATAGAGGATTCTATACAGCATCTAAAACAACTACTAGTTTTACTATACATATTGATACAGTATCTGAACAAAGAGATGGTGGTATCTGGAGATGTACAGTTAGAGATACTAATTCTAAATCACATGAAAACAGTATAACTATTGATGTTAACGGTAAAACTTTTATTTTTGTTACGATATTAATTAATTATCTCATTATAATCAACTAAACTCACCATTGATAGAATAATAAAAATTATATGGAATATCTATATCAGGACACAATTATATAGATAACAATTACTTTACATTGAAACATTGAAACATTGCTTGACAAAGACGGGAGTACCTTCGTTGAAACGTTGAGACATCTCAAGTTATTTAATAAAGCAATTGTTATCCATATATAATTGTGTCCTGCTATATATTCTCCAATTACTAAATGCTACTCAAGGAAGTTATGAAATATCTAAATAATCTTTAAAATTATTTGGAAAGTCGAGATCTTGCTTAATTTGCCTCTGAGAAAAATATTTTGATTTTCCAGTGCCTGTCAAAGATGTAGAAATAGAAAACAAAAACAGTCTAAATCTAGTAAATGGAGTGTCTACCACAATGAATTGTAAAGTTACCAATAATCCTGATCCAGTAATAAATTATAGATGGTTTATAGTAGAAACAAATCAAACATTATCAACATCATCATCTTTCCAGTTGACACCAAATAAAAATCAAAATGGTCAAACTCTATCATGTTCAGCAGACAATGGATATGGTAGTAGTAAATCTGATACAGTTATTTTAGATATCCAGTGTAAGTAAATTAGCTTCAATAAACCACCTGTATTTAAATTTCTATTGTTAGATAAACCAAGTATATTTTATATTTCTGTTGTTAGATAAACCAAGTATATTTTATATTTCTGTTGTTAGATAAACCAAGTATATTTTATATTTCTGTTGTTAGATAAACCAAGTATATTTTATATTTTATATTTCTGTTGTTAGATAAACCAAGTGTAAAGATAGAACCTGAAGTATCTGGTAACTATAAAATAATAGAAGGTAATACAGTAGAATTAAAGTGTATTGTAACTGATGCTAATCCTAATGATGCTGGTAGTTTGAGTTATAAATGGTATCAAGATACAACAACTACTCTACCAGGACAAGTTGGTTCTACAGTTCAAATATCACATGAAGGAATATATACATGTTCTGTTTCTAATGGAATTGGTACAGGAAGATCAGATTCTATTACTATAGATGTTTTATTTCCACCAAGAGTCACCCTGATACCACAATATAGTATTATAGAATCTACTACCCTCACTATACCCTGTATAGCTACATCTAATCCTGTACCTAATAATTATACTTGGTCTGGACCTAATAACTTGATACAATACAAACAGAATTTAACTATATCTAGTATCAATAGGAATCAAACAGGACAATATACATGTACAGTTAGTAATATCATGATACCAACTACTGGTGGACAACAGACTAGTGCAGTTACTGATGATACATTCGTTACGGTTTTGTGTAAGTGTTAAAATTGTCTTGTTTAATATTAAACCATTAGTCTCTGAAATAATTTGGAAATTTTGGTAAAGGACTTTTTGAATATGTTGATGTATATGGCGTGTTTCTGTTTTGTGTCTGAAAGTATTATGCAAGGTTTGTGATGTCAAAATTTAGATAACTTATTGTCATTATTGAGTTTTGGTAAATCCTCGTCAATAAACCACTAGTCTGACATAATTTGAATATCCTGGAATAGGAAAACTTTTTTGAAGATGTTGGTGTATATGGCGAGTTTCTTTTTTGTGTCTGAAAGTATGATGCAAGATTTATGTCAAAATTTAGATGATAACACTTTATGCTATTATTGTTTTTGGCAAAACTTCGTCGATAAACCATCATTTCTTTTGAATTTCTAACCTAGTACACATTAAAAAACTAATTTATGTATAAATATCAAATATTTCATTTAGCTACACCAAACTTGCCTAGTTCTATAACCATTCAACCACCAAAATCCACAATTTGTGTAGATTGGACACCAGGATTTAATGGTGGAGCATCACAAAGTTTTATAGTTCAACATTCTACTGATGATAAAACATGGGTCAATTCGTCCACAATACCAGATGGTACCAACAATGGTCGAGTTGACTATTGTATAGAAGGATTAGAACCAGATACTAGTTATTATATTAGAGTGATAGCTAGTAATAAATATGGTGACAGTATGACAGGTATGATCTCTAATATAGAATCTTCAAACTATCTCGGAGATAAAATACATGTAGGTCAATAAACCCTGGTGGTGTAAGTATTGTTTGCAGTCTTCTCGTCAGTTAAACTAATTATCGTGTAATCTTATATTTTAGATACTACTCTGGAATATAGACATAAGAATAAGACAACTAATACGGATGAAAATAGTGATTTAAACATTTGGAACAATGGTTATAATAGTGGATACAATAGTGGATTTGGTGCTGGTGTTGGAACAGGTTTAGGTGTAGCTGTAGCTATAGTGGTGATGGTTATTGCAGCCATATTTATTTATAGATATTGGTCAGGTCTGAGATTAATATCATATTAAACATGTTTTTAGTAATATTATTTATAAAGCAACACAATTGAAACATGGAAATTAAATTAAACAGCCTGTAGCTAATTTATGTTTTTACTAAGATAATTGCAAGAAATAACACTAAGTAGTTTATTTTCAGGTAAACAGAAAAAAGTAGATAAAACGTAAGTTTTTAATGAAAATAAAGCATGTTTTTCATAGCTTGATAGTAAACTTCAAAACGCTGATTTGTTTCATTGTTTTAATTTTCTTGTTGGTTAAATTCGTCATTAGACATGCTATTTGCATGATATGTAGTTACGGCCCTGAAATCTGTTCAGTGTAATATAAGTGAAGAAAGTGTACCAGTTGTAATATACTAATTAACACTGTGTAGATTATTAACGATATTGTATGTTTTCCAGTTAGATATAAACTGTTATTATTTTATAGATACGATGGATTTAATCCCACATCAAGATCGGGTAAATAAAAATATGTTTTTCCATTTCTTTTTTATAAATCTTACAGTGTTGAAATAAAATTGAAATGTAATTTGTCAGTAACGATTCTAGATTGGCACAGTTATAGTTCTGATAAAATTCTGTAGGCTTTATTTGAGAAAGATTTGGAAAACCTACATTTGGAACATGAATAATGTAAACTGTAAATATGTAAACATTGAAAACTTCTTTCTTTATTGTGAAAAATTCTTTAGGCCTAAATTCTATCGAACAAACATCCTGAACTCTAATTATAATATCATTAACATAAAAGCTTCTAAGTTTTTGGACAAATTTTGTTTATTGAATTCCCCGAGTCATTTGACTTTAATTTACAGGAAATAATGTTTGTTTTTATTTATTTAGATGATACACAGACATATCAAGAATTAGATACAGTACATAATACAGCTAGAATACAATCTGACGATGGAACTGATGTTGGTAGAAACAATCCTACTATAGAAGATGGTAGACCATATGCTAATCTTAAATAACATTAACAAATTCCCAAATTGGTGTTTGGTGATTAAGATCAGATAATTATATTATTATTATTATTATTACAAAATATTTATAGTGTGCTCTTTCACAAATGTGTTCAGAGGCACTTTACAAGAAAACAATATAATGTTAAAAGATTATAGATAATAAATGTTGATATAAAACATTGAAAAAAAGATAAAAATAACTACAATTTAATACACACTGAGACATAATTGAAGCCATATTAAAAGTACTAAGTATCGAATGCAAGTTTAAAAAGATATGTTTTTATTTGTTTCTTAAAAGAAAATAGTGAAGAACAAGATCTTATATTAAAAGGTAATTTATTCCATAAATATGGGGCTTGAAAACTAAAAGAACGTTGTCCATAAGATATTAAATTATAACTAACTGGCTTTAAAAGTAATTTATCACCTGAGCGTAGTGTGCGACCAGGTGAATACATTTCTAATAATAAATCACAGAGGTATCCAGGAGCTAAATTGTGCAAGCATTTAAAAGTAGGAAGTAAAATTTTAAAATCTATTCGATATTTAACAGGTAACCAATGTAAATCCAATAAAATAGGTGTAATATGATCTGTTTTCTTAGAACGAGTCACCAATCGTGCGGCAGTGTTTTGAACCCTCTGTAACTTATCTATAAGTTTTGATGGTAAACCAACTAATAAAGAATTAAAATTATCTAATCTGGAAGTGATGAAAGAATTAACAAGTGATTTTGTGGCATCTACAGTTAAAAATTTGCGAATTTTACCAATATTTCTGATATTTAAAAAACATAATTTACATATATTATTAATCTGAGCTTCCATACTCATAGCACTATCCATAAGCACACCAATATTACGAGCTGAGAGAGAAGAGTCTATACTACAATCACCAATTACAAGTGGAATATTTATATATTGTGCATGTTTATTAAGTTTTGAGCCTAAAATCATATATTCAGTTTTATCATCGTTTAATTTTAGAAAATTTTTTGACATCCATAATCTGATTTCAGTAATACAACTTTCTAGTTGTGATTTACTCAGTTGATGTGAAGTGGGGTGATTAGGACAGAAAGAAATATATAATTGAGTATCGTCAGCATATAAATGAAAGTTAAGATCATATTTTTTGACTATGTCGCCAAGAGGAGAAGTATACAAGGTAAATAAAATTGGACCTAAAACTGAGCCTTGAGGTACACCAAAAGATAAAATTGAATCTGTTGAAGTTTTGCCATTAACAAGAACACATTGTTTTCTACCTACAAGATAGCTTTCTAACAAACTTAAAGCATTGCCAGAAATACCAAATCTATTGCACAGTCGTTTTAATAAAATAGGAATATCTACCGTATCAAATGCAGCACTTAAATCAAGTAAAATTAAAAGAACACACTTTTTGCTATTAATATCAATTAAAATATCATTAAAAACACGGGTAAGAGCAGTCTCGGTACTGTGGAATTTTCTGTAAGCACTTTGAAATGGTTCAAATAGGAGGTTTTCAGTGATAAAATTTGTTAATTGACTGGCTATACATTTCTCAAGTATTTTTGATAAAAAACTAAAATTTGAAACTGGTCTGTAATTTTTGAAAATGTTTGGATCAAGTGAGGACTTCTTTATTAGAGGGGATACAAAAGCTAATTTGAAAATATCAGGAACAGTTGAGGTAACTATGCAGGAATTAATAATACTGGTAATAACAGGGATTAAATCATCAATGCAATCTTTCAGGAGGGTAGTGGGAATAGGGTCTAATGAACATGACTTTGGAGCTGATGACATAATTAACTTCTTGATAGTAATCTCATTAACTTGATCAAAACTATTTAAAGAGGCAGTATTCTTGTTAAAATCAAACTGAAATGCATTAAAATCAATAGTTTCATTAACATTGTTTATATCTTTTCTTATTTTCTGAATTTTGGACTTAAAGAAATCTGAAAATAAATTGGCAAGTCTTTCATCATCACATTCACTATCTGGAAGAATAGTTTTATCAGAGTTATAATAGTTCAACAGAATGTTCACAACTTTGTAAAAATCCTTTTGTCTATTGTCACCATTTTCTATCTTGTTCGAATAGAAATCAACTTTAGCTTCATCAATCAATCTAGTAACTTTGTTTTTAAGTGTTTTATAAATTTCTTTGTCAACGTGAAGTTGGGATTTTCTCCAGCGGTGCTCAGCCTTGTTGCGTTCCCGTTTAGCTTCAAGAATGTTGTCGTTAAACCATTGAGTGTTGGGACGAAGTGTTATAGTCCTGGTTTTTATTGGTAAAACAGAATCTAAAATTTGTGTAAGTTTTGAGTCGTAATGTGATACTTTCTCATTTACATCTTCAAGAAGGAGTATTTCATTGAAATTTGAGTTCACAATTTCTGTACTGAATTGATCAACATTAAGAGATTTGAATTTACGAAAACTTACTGTCTTTCGGATTGGTTTAGGTCTCTGAATGTTTATTTCAAATATGGCAGGAAAATGATCCGATATTAATTTATCACTCACATTGATATTGTCAAGTTTATGTCCACCATCATTTGTTATCACCAGATCAAGAATATGACCACGATTGTGTGTTGCAGATGTTATATGTTGTATAAGAGATCTGTTATTGAGGATATCACGAAAATTGGCTGCTGTACTGTCATTCACATTATCAATATGTATGTTGAAGTCTCCAAAAATAACTGTATCACATTTAGAAGTTATTAATCTATCAAGATAAAGTTCAAACTCTTCAAAAAATTTTTGACACGACTTTTCATGTGGTGGTCGGTAGATCGTAATGAGTCTAATATTTTCTGTTAAAAATAGTAGGGAACAGTCAAGTACTTCGAAACTATCAAACCTCTCACTCTGAATTTTAGTGCATTTGATGGATGATTTGAAAATCAAAGCCACTCCCCCACCTCGTGATCCTCTCGCATAATGCTGTATAGAATAGCCTTCTGGCACCAATGCTGCTATTACAGAACTATCAGAGCCGTTTTTTAACCATGTTTCTGTGATCCCACAAACATCAAGTGAATTATCAGTAATAAATTCCGATAAAGTTGTAGTTTTATTTCTAACAGATCTGGCATTGATTAATCCAAATTTGGATGTAAGGAATTGGGATTTTACTCCAGGAACACATTTAATATGGATAAGATTACTGTTGTTTTTGTTCACATTATAAGAGCTTATAGGTTTACTTCTATGGTTGTCAACACAAAGTGAAGTCAGAGGAATAAGGTTATCATGGTTAATACCGCTTACTCTCACATTCACATTCTCAAGTCTATTATTGATGATGACTTTTAACTGTCTAGAAACTTTCCTACCCCCACGTTTACCTCTTTTTGTTTTTCTACATTTATAAATCCCACAGTGTTGAAGTAATGAACTCAGTTCTTGACTAATAGTCACTCTTGTATTGTTTAAGGAAAGTAAGGTTGGAGTGTTATAAGAGAAATACCTTGATATAAGTTCACCTGAGCTGAAATTCATTGCAAATATCCTTATAAAACACAATGGAGTACATAAAAATACTTCTAAAATCCAAAATAATCCATAAAACATTGTCAGGAAACAAAAAACACAATCACTAGACTCTTATAAAGTAGCATGCAAAGTTTCCAATGTATTAAAATATTTATAAATCCACAATTTATGAAAATGATAGAGAGCTCACAATGCTGCTACCAAGCGCAAGGGACCTAACTCTATTATAATATTTATATTGTGTCAATATACGAAGTTATATTAGCTTTATAGTTCATTGAGCAAAATATGATAAAACTTTATGATAATTTTTAAGAATAAAGTGACAGAACTGGGAATATCTATATTTAGTTACAAAAGCGCTTACAAGCATAGCCGAAAACATTTTTAAAGACTTACTGAACAAAGCGGTTTGATATTTATCGACTTTAAGAAAGCTTTTGATGAAGTAAACCATGATGTATAACTTTAAAAACTTGTTATAAATTGAATAGTAATTTCATAAAACTACACATTATCTCCACAGTGTGTGGAATTGGATAGAATTTCCTAAAGGATCAATTTTCAATATTTTAATTAATAATCTCCCACTTTATAATCCGTCCAACTGTCCGTCAACTTTTATGCCTTTTTAAACGACTGAATAAAAAATATTATATATTGTGATAGAAAGTGCTTTTCAATATTGACCAAATAATGTATTAATGATATTCAATGTGTATGTAAATAATGACTTATCATGACTTATGATAAAGTATATTGAATTTTTTAAATATCTTTGTCTGGAAATCCTTCGAAATGCTTTTCGACAGCGTCTAGATCTGATATTATATGGAAAGTCTTATTTTCAATTTTTTTCTTTGCAACAAACTCTGAATCTTCATAAGATTCGGTTGAACATTCAGAAATTTTAGGCATGGTGTTGGTGATATGCCAGAACTCATAATATTTCCAAATATGTATAACACGCAAATAGTATCAGAAAAAGATATCAGATTATGCAAAATGTCTCACTACTCAGATGTCGGTTAGCGAGTTGGACTGTCGTCTGCTAGGCGACTAGGTGGCGTTGATTCGAATCCCGATCGGTGCGAGGAAATAAAAATTAGGTCTGATTCCTAGGCCCGTGCTTTCCCGGAACTACGAGATAGTAGTTCCCCCCCCCCCTCTATCTAAATCTGCCAGTGCCAGGATATATGGCTGTCTCCCCGAGCGGGTGTAAGAAAACATTCATTTGAATCGTGTAGGCGACAGTACTTCTCGTTAAAACTGAGTTCTGAAACCACTTTTTTAGGGTGGTGAATGGCTCAGTGGTTAGCGAGTTGGACTGTCGTCTGCTAGGCGAATAGGTGCCGTGGGTTCGAATCCCGATCGGTGCGAGGAAATAAAAATTAGGTCTGATTCCTAGGCCCGTGCCTCCCCGGAACTGCGAGATAGTAGTTTCCCCCCCCCCCTGTATCAAAGTACACTGTAGGCCCATCCGACCACGTCCTTATTCGTCAAACTTCCTAGAGGTATATATATATATAACATGATACAGTGACTGATAAATTGGATACAACTATAAAGGGGGGATAACATATGCCAGTGTTAAAGAATCTGTACCTGGGTAACTAAGTTCCATGTGGGTATATTGAAACAATCCTTTTAGAAAATAATCGGCACCCTATGGGCTAATGAAGACGTGCAACGCCATGCAGTGTGCTATGAGAGAAATTTTGCCAGGACAACTGTCGAGGGATCTTTAACACGAGGCCTCGGTTTATTGTCCCACACGTTTTTTCCATGTCAGTCCCTCCGATCTGACAAAGGGAAACCGGGCTGAAAAATCCGAAGGTTAATCTCGACCTTTGCCGGGATTAAACCCGGGACCTTCAGGTTAATGGGCAAGCGTCCAACTCACTGAGCCACCACGGCTCCTGGATCCTTTAAGAAAGATTCAAAATAAACTTGTGGCTTGAAAAGGTACAACAATAATTTCAATATCGTAACATATTTATTGAGAATTGGGCTTCAGTAAGTATTGTTCAATAATGTAAAATAAAAGATTTATTTGTACAGTCATTTTTTCAACAAAATATTTAACCTTGGGCGTATGAATAAAGTTTACTTCCAGCTATTTTAGACTTGACAGTCGAGACTTATTTAATTATACATAGGATTGACATCATGACAAATCCAAGTTTTTACTTTGTGTCATGTTACATTCACTTGTGGGACAGCCTCGTGAAATCTATCTAAAACCGTTAAGACGTAATTGCGTCTCGGTCTTTATATTGACCTTTAGACCTCAAAAAAGGTTTACATACTGATTAGAGCATTGTTATAGTTGAAAATCGAACTTATCCAGATCAATATGAAATAAAAGAGACTATTAAATGGCTACTTATGTTACTGCAATCATATTTAATGGATTATAAAGAGGATTTCACCCCTTTTCATAATATCTATTGGGGACACTTGAATCCTAGTTGGGACATTCCTTTGTTTCCTCCGACGTCAATGGTTCCTGGAATTCGAGAGAGAGCGAACCGAGAATGAATACAAGAAAATAATTTAAGTTAAGACGGCGCCTTGTCTGTCAAACTATCATTACGTTTACGACTATCATTGTTGGGTATTTGATCTCAACAAGTGTTTTTAATATCAAAGTTCATACAAGGCTCAACTTTAGGTGTCGCATGCTCTGATACACCGTTATTCAATTTCATTTACTTACGTGACTAGTATAGTCAGGATAATAACAGTATTTCACAA
Source organism: Nipponacmea schrenckii (assembly GCA_030562195.1). Taxonomy (NCBI): domain Eukaryota; kingdom Metazoa; phylum Mollusca; class Gastropoda; family Lottiidae; genus Nipponacmea; species Nipponacmea schrenckii. The sequence continues at coordinate 19,448,389 of CM060202.1, forward strand.
AAAAGCGAAATAAGGAAGTAATATAGATTGAATAACTTATATAAAATATATATTTATCCCAAACCAACATGGCGGTTGTCATATTACTGATAGGACTTCTAACCCAAACTGCATTAGGTTTAGTATTGATATTTTATTAAGTTTATTTAAATCATAAAGTGCATGCTATTCATTGCAATGTCAATACTTTATTGTGAAAATACCTAGATTTTATGTTTCTTGCACAAGTTTACAGAGAGAATCTGGTAGTATCACCTGTTATTGTAACAATGTAATAGACAATAACTTTATAATACTTTATTCAATACTTGTCTCCCTATATCTGATACTAAAATGTTTCTAATCCAAAGTACTAAAGTAGTCAAACCTGAACCTGAAAATAACAATATTGATTATAGAGGATCCTATTAAGCATCTAAAACAACTACTAGTGTTATACATATTGATACAGTTTTCTAAACAAAGAGATGATGGTAACTGGGGTGGTATAGCGTTTATATAAAATTTAAATCTGTAGAAAACAGTATAACTATTTATTTAAAGTGTAATTATTATCATGTTTATCATCTTCAGTAACATTATTGTCAACATAAATACACCCCTAATTGATAATATGTTGATATATATATAGATATATATTAGAAATTATATAACGAAAAACCACAATTAAAGAGTAACATAATTCACTGTAAGCGCTTTCGGCCTCCTGTGGTTTTTCGTTATATAATTTCAATTGTGGTTTTTCGTTATATAATTTCTAATATATTCTACTATACCGAGAAACGTTTTCTTTTCAATTATAGATATATATATAAAAAAAATACGATAAGAGTTAAAAACATGTTTTATGTTGATATGTTTCCGATGCTTCTGGTTCTTTTTTTACTACTAAAACTTAAACATCTCTTCGCAAATAAAAATAAATTTTCTTCACATTTTATTTCATCGTTAAATGAATCGTGTTATTTTCAGTGTCAGTTAAAGCTGTAGAAATAGAAAATAAAAACAGTCTCAATCTAGTAAATGGAGTATCTACCAGAATGAATTGTAAAGTCATCAATAATCCTGATCCAGTAATAAATTATAGATGGTTTATAGTAGAAACAAATCAAACATTATCAACATCATCATCTTTCCAGTTGACACCAAATAAAAATCAAAATGGTCAAACTCTATCATGTTCAGCAGACAATGGTAGTAGTAAATCTGATACTGTTATTCTAGATGTTCAGTGTAAGTAGTGTATATTATGTTATAATTCTGTAGTTAACAGTTAGATAGATAAATAAACCAAGTATATTTTATATTTCTGTTATTAGATAAACCAAGTATATTTTATATTTCTGTTGTTAGATAAACCAAGTATATTATATATTTCTGTTGTTAGATAAACCAAGTATATTTTATATTTCTGTTGTTAAATAAACCAAGTATAAGGTATATTTCTGTTGTTAGATAAACCAAGTATATTTTATATTTCTGTTGTAAGATAAATCAAATATATTTTATATTTCTTTTGTTAGATAAAGCAAGTATATGTTATATTTATGTTGGTAGATAAACCAAGTATATTTCATATTTCTAGTTTAGATAAACCAAGTATATTTTATATTTCTGTTGTTAGATAAACCAAGTATATTTTATATTTCTGTTGTTAAATAAACAAGTATAAGGTATATTTCTGTTGTTAGATAAACCAAGTATATTTTATATTTCTATTGTTAGATAAACCAAGTATATTTATATTTCTGTTGTTAGATAAACCAAGTATATTTTATATTTCTGTTGTTAGATAAACCAAGTATATTTTATATTTCTGTTGTTATATAAACCAAGTATATTTTATATTTCTGTTGTTAAAAAAACCAAGTATAAGGTATATTTCTGTTGTTAGATAAACCAAGTATATTTTATATTTCTGTTGTTAGATAAACCAAGTATATTTTATATTTCTATTGTTAGATAAACCAAGTATATTTTATATTTCTATTGTTAGATAAACCAAGTATATTTTATATTTCTATTGTTAGATAAACCAAGTATATTTTATATTTCTTTTGTTAGATAAACCAAGTATATTTTATTTTTCTGTTGTTAGATAAATCAAGTATAAATATATTTATATTTCTGTTGTTAGATAAACCAAGTGTATTTTATATTTCTGTTGTTAGATAAACCAAGTATATTTTATATTTCTGTTGTTAGATAAACCAAGTATATTTTATATTTCTGTTGTTAGATAAACCAAGTATATTTTATTTTTCTGTTGTAAGATAAACCAAGTATATTTTATATTTCTGTTGTTAGATAAACCAAATGTAATTTATATTTCTGTTGTTAGATAAACCAAGTACATTTTATATTTCTGTTGTTAGATAAACCAAGTATATTTTATTCTGTTGTTAGATAAACCAAGTATATTTTATATTTCTATTGTTAGATAAACCAAGTATATGTTATATTTATGTTGGAAGATAAACCAAGTATATTTTATATTTCTGTTGTTAGATAAACCAAGTATATTATATTTGTTGTTAGATAAACCAGGTATAAATTATATTTCTGTTGTTAGATAAACCAAGTTTTTTTTATACGTCTGTTGTTAGATAAACCGAAACCGGGTATTTTTTTATATATCTGTTGTTAGATAAACCAATTATATTTTATATTTCTGTTGTTAGATTAAAGGAGTAAATTTTATATTTCTGTTGTTAGATAAACCAAGTATATTTTATATTTCTGTTGTAACAATTAAGAAAGTATATTTTACATTTCTGTTATTAGATAATACAAGTATATTTTATGTTTCTGTTGTTAGATAAATCAAGTATAAATATATTTATATTTCTGTTGTTAGATAAACCAAGTATATTTTATATTTCTGTTGTTAGATTAACCAAGTATATTTTATATTTCTGTTAGATGGTGATGAGAACTAAGTCTCATAAAAGCACTGGCCTAGGTCGCAAAGTAAAGATTTACAAGGTGCAAGTTAAAGGTTAAGAAAATTAAATTTGTTATTTTTGAAAAACACATCTCTAAAAAGTATAAATTCTTTTCGTAAAATAGCTGGAAAAATATAAAAATTCTTCTGTCAATGGATACCTAATGATAGATCCTGTAATATGAGAACATTAAAGAATAAATTTTGTACATGTACCTGCAAGAAATTGAAAGATATTAGAGAAAGTAAAATTGCTGGAAGATAAATCTTAATTTGTTTATAAAATATTGGATTGTTGAGGGTCAAGTCTACCATGGACTAGGATATTACTGAGGTTTTTGTTTCTTCTATAGGCTGTTACAAGTCGCTTGCTGTAAACATGGGGATATTGATCTTGAAGTTTCTGGTAGTGGCGTCTAACGATATGGGAGGCATTGGTGGCAGTATGGTTGTAGATGGCAACAAAGGGTAATATCTGGTTATCGTGCTGTATATTTAATCCATTTGGGTGTACGGTTTGAAGTTGGTCCATCCAATAACTCTCGCGTTGTAGTCTTCTTTGCTTGGGCTTGATATTGATCATAGGTTGTATCTTTTCGATTGGCATAATCAATAAGTCTTCAATGGAATGGTCGGGTAGATTAAAGTGATTTGAAATTGGTCTATTTTTGCCATGTACTATATCGTACCGATGGCCATTAAATGGAGTCCGTAACGCGTTTTTAGTTTCTCCAATGTACTGTACGTCGCATTTTTTACATGAAATTGGGTAAATAAGGTTTTGGTCGCCGCATGAAAGTTGGTCAGTCATAAGAAAAGTTTTGTCAGTTTTATTGTTTTTAAAGAAATGAGAATAGGTACATGTTCGCAGGTACGACACGCAGAACCACCACAAGGTTTTGAGCCAAATCCAGTCGGTGGAGGAGGGGGGTCACGTTTTTTCTGAAGTTGTAATAACGTGTCGTTTTCAATTTTGCGTAAAAATCGTTTTGAGTAACCCCTCTCTCGCAATTTACTAAAAACTAGGTTGCACGCGGAATCAAAATCGGTCTGTTGTGTACAAGTCCTATGGAACCTTAGGATTTGTGATTTTATTATCGCAGAAAATGTATGCTTCGGGTGAAACGAGTTTTTAAACAAAAGTTGGTGTGTATCGGTTGCTTTGAAGAATACTTTTACATCTACTTTAGAAGATTGTTCGAAATCGTTTCCCTTGAACACCGTAGTGTCCAAGAAATCCATACTATTGTCGCTAATGTTTGCCGTTAATTTAACTGAAGGGTGGTGGTTGTTTAGAATTTCAAAATATTGCCAAAAGTTTTCTAATGATTCAGTCCAAATAATAAAAATGTCGTCGAGAAATCTACCATAAAAAAGAGGTTTAAAAGGTGAAATTTGATCTATTTCGCGTTCCCACTCGGCCATAAAGATGTTCGCGTAGCTAGGAGCAAATCGTTTTCCCATAGCTGTTCCAGAAATTTGAAGATAAGTTTTTCCATTAAAAGTAAAGTCATTGCGCGTTAAACATATTTCAAGAAGTTCTAAAATTTCTTTATCTGGTCTTTCATCCGAAGGATTTCTATGAAAGGCTTTACGGACAGCGTCTAAACCAACATTGTTATCAATGTTGGTATACATACTCGAAACATCTAAAGATATAAAAATGCATTAGGCGGAATATCTAATTTTTTGATTTTTTTCAATAAATTCGGTAGTATCTTTAAGATATGATGGATGTTTACATGCCAAAGGTAATACAAAATAATCAATATATTCAGAAACTTGGTATGACTCACTAGCGCAATCGGAAATAATCGGTCTGCCTTTCGGAATCTTATTCGCGACGCTCCATTCGGTTTCAGGATTCTTGTGGATTTTCGGTAATGAATAAATATGGCGTTGACGTGCATTTGGTTTCGCGGAAAGATAGTCAAATTGTGCATCGGAAAGAATCTTCTTTGTTACTAGTGTTTTCAAAATATCATTGATTTTTTTCGCAGTTTCCATGAAAATTGGTCTATCTAGTTCACAATAATGATTTTGGTTGCTTCATTGTTTTTCTAATTCAAAAATATAGTCCGCGCGATTCTGTATTACACAGCAACTGCCTTTGTCACTTTTACGGATTATGATGCTGTCATCATTCTTTAAGATCTTGAGATTTTTACGTTCAAAGTTGGTTAAATTATTCTTCTCTTGTACCAAAGGTAACCGAGAGACTTCATCATACATTTCATCGCAAATATACCATTGTCTATCGCACTATCTGGTGGATTCCAACCAGTTTTTTCAACAAATTTGGTACGCTTACCGCGGCCAAGACGTTCACGAAAGAAAAAATTGAGTTTGAATACTCGTTGGATTTCTATAACCGACGATAAAATTGGTGAATTAGACAATGGTTTTGACACCGGAATAAAATTTAAACCGCGATCCAGAAGTCTTTCTTCAACGGGAGAAAGTGTACGCGTACTAAGATTCAATATTGTTCGGCCTAATTTTAGATTACCTCCCGCATCTAGTTTAAATGAGAGACCCATTTAACGTAGATACTTGTAGCAGTGAAGGCTGTCCAGTGGACATGATCGGACGTTACCTCGACCATTCCATTGAATCTCGGAATAGTAGTGGCGACAGGAGATGGCTTATGGTAGATGATATCATTATAGCGGCGAAGATTCTCTGTAGCATGAGGTTCAACTCTTTGAAGACTTGTAGAAAATGGTATCTGTGTGGCATAAATTGAAGCTGCGGGAAATTTCGAATGGGCTAGGTTTAGAAGTTCCAAGATCTGTTTGTAGATAATCTCACCTGGCTCCTGTCTATTGTTGATACCTACATGAAATATGACTTTTTTGGTATGTCTGTGGGGTCTGTTTTACAAAGGATATTATTGAAGATGTGTCTGATACGGGCTCCGGGGTAGGATTCAGCTTGAGTGTTGAGGTCTATTTCTGGTACACGAGATATATTGGATGAACCGATGATTAGGGTAGGTTTAAGTATTTCCGGGAGACTCCAGTCAGATTTTCTGTTTTCATGGTCGTTACGATGTGGTTTATTGGCTGGTTGATGTCCTAAGCTAAGACGTCGTCTAGTGCCTATTGTCTGTATGGGTGTCTCAGGATTGGACATAGGTGTTCGGCGGTGGATATTGGTCGGAGTATTTGGTGACTGGGGCAATGGTAAGGTGGTATTGGAAAGAGGTGATGAAGAATTGATTTTGGCATTATGTATTTTAGGGGTTGGCAGTATTTCAGTTTCGAGATGGTCAGTGACAGGAGGAGAGTGTTGGCGTTTCTTTGGAAGACTGCGTTAGTGGATCAAATTGATTGGCAATTGGTGGCGGCTTGCTTGTAGATGAAGTAGATTCCACAGCGTCCACAATCATGTCAATTTCCGAAATCTGGTTCTAACACGCGAGAGAATTTATTGTGCGGGTATATTTTTCTAAAGTATCGCGGTGCAAACGATGGTAAGATTTTATTGCCCAGTTAATAGCTTCCGACGAGAGCTGTCTTAAATTTTGATCAGAAAGTTTGTGCGACTTCACAAAGTTTATTTTTTCTGCAAGCATATTCTCATAATGAGATTTCAGTGCCAATGCCACGTCTTTAGCCCAGGATTTGTTTACATTTTGAATGGCCGAAATAATTGACGTATTCCTCAGAGCTGGTTTTACAAACTGATTTAAGTCATTGATTTTAAAAAGAAAGCCACGAGTAGGCGAACCATTGTTTGCTTGCTGTGAAATGACAGAAACATAATGTAGGCACTGTAGAATCTGAAACAATGCCTTCACAATGGGTTTCGTATCCTGCTGCTGTCTGTAATGGGTTTGCTGCTGTGTCTGATATTGTTGTCTATTATACTGCTGCCTATTATCACGGTACTGTTGCCTATCATGTTGTTGTCTATTGCTATAGGACTGTTATACTGATACGTTTGCCTATCATACTGCCTGTTGTACCGATTCGGTTGCATATTATACTGATTCCTGTGGTATTGTTGCTGTTTATGCGGGGGAAATTGGGGTCTTCTAAAGTGTTGTCGGGGAAAGCGCCAGTCGTATCCATAGTCCATAGTAAATATCAATTGTCAACCAAATTAAAGGGAAATATTTTTCAAAAATATATATTTATACTTAAAATAGAAAAATAATATAACAAAAAATCAAAAAGGGGAAATTAATGTCACAAAATAACTTACATAACAAAAAACTAAGAATGTATAAAAGTCCTCAATATGACGCGATCCGGATTTCGGATATAGTATATATTTTATATTTCTGTTGTTAGATAAACCAAGTATATTTTATATTTCTGTTGTTAGATAAACCAAGTATATTTTATATTTCTGTTGTTAGATAAACCAAGTATATTTTATATTTCTGTTGTTAGATAAACCAAGTATATTTTATATTTCTGTTGTTAGATAAACCAAGTATATTTTATATTTCTATTGTAAGATAAATCAAGTATATTTTATATTTCTGTTGTTAGATAAACCAAGTATATTTTATATTTCTATTGTTAGATAAATCAAGTATATTTTATATTTCTGTTGTTAGATAAACCAAGTATATTTTATATTTCTGTGGTAAAATAAACTTAGTATATTTTATATTTCTGTTGTTAGATAAACCAAGTATATTTTATATTTCTGTTGTTAGATAAACCAAGTGTAAAGATAGAACCTGAAGTATCTGGTAACTATAAAATAATAGAAGGTAATACAGTAGAATTAAAGTGTATTGTAACTGATGCTAATCCTAATGATGCTGGTAGTTTGAGTTATAAATGGTATAAAGATACAACTACTTTACTAGGACAAGTTGGCTTTACAGTTCAAATATCACAGATAGGAATATATAGATGTACTGTTTCTAATGGAATTGGTACACCAGGACTATCAGATTCTATTACTATAGATGTTTTATTTCCACCAAGAGTCACCCTGATACCACAATATAGTATTATAGAATCTTCTACCCTCACTATACCCTGTATAGCTACATCTAATCCTGTACCTAATAATAATTATATTTGGTCCGGACCTAATAACTTGAAACAATCTCAACAGAATTTAACTATATCTAGTATCAATAGATATCAAACAGGACAATATTCATGTGCAGTTAGTAATACCATGATACCAACTTATGGTGGACAAGTAACTGGTATAGGATTTCGTACAACTACTGTTAATGTTTTATGTAAGTATAATCGACTGTATCTGACTCCATAACACCATATTCTATTATAGAATCTACTACTCTCACTACACCCTGTATAGCTACATCTAATCCTGTACCTAATAATTATACTTGGTCTGGACCTAATAACTTGATACAATCTCAACAGAATTTAACTATATCTAGTATCAATAGGAATCAAACAGGACAATATACATGTACAGTTAGTAATATCATGATACCAACTACTGGTGGACAACAGACTAGTGCAGTTACTGATGTTACATACTTTACGGTTTTGTGTAGGATTGTTTTATTTAAATACATGCCATTTCACTATTACTTTTATACTATTATACTTGACAAATTGTCTAGTTCTTTTAGTAGTTCTCAAGGAGTCAACTTAACTTGATAAGAATTAATAAAAATGACAGGTATTGGTCAAATTTGTCTCTGCATTTGTTTTAATTTTAGATGGTCCTGAAGTTAGTGTATCTAGCAGTAAGATAAATATCATTGAATCAAATAAACTGGTTATAAATTGTACAGTTATCCAGTCCAAACCAGATGATGCCAGTATAAACTGGTATAAACCAGATGGTACTAGTATATCTAGTAATATATTAAGTATTGATAATACTAGAAGAGATCAAGGTGGTATTTATAGTTGTAATTCTAGTAAAGTATTGAAACCATCAATTGGTTCAACTAAAACTAACGTTGACAGTAAAACAACAATTGTTGATATCTGGTGTAAGTATATTATTATGTATAATATTATATTACGATACGAGAACTCCCATATCTTTCAACAACAAATTTGAAATTTGGAACAGTGTTGTTAATCAGAAATCAATGAGCTATTGATGTACTGTTTAAAAAATCGATGATGTTTTACTCTCTATATATATACAGACCTAGATCCAGTTAAAATCACTAGAGATAAGTTGGATATACAAGAAGGTGATAAAATTAACATTACCTGTACAACTCAGAGTAATCCTACAGCATCTATTACCTATAGAAACGGAACTGACGTCATACAGACTGATAACAGTAACCAGGCATCATTTATAAAACTTGCTGCTACCTGTCTGGATACTGGCGACTTCAGTTGTCAAGTTAACAACCCAAATATACCAAAAACGTCTTATAATGATACCATACAGACACTTGTTCATTGTAAGTATTCAGTTTCTGGTGTAAATAATTCTATAGATACTCATTAAATGTAAGTATTCAGATTCTGATGTAAACATTATATAGACATTTATTTATTGTAAGTATTTAGTTGGAATTCTTGCTGCTTTAATTTTCTTCCCATCTATATATTACCCTGTTAAATGGTCGTCGCACGCCAGTGCTTTCTTTGTGTTGTTCCTTAAATCTAATTATGAGCCCTTTGTATAAACACCCCATTTCACTGGCTTCATGCTTTCAAGCTCATGATAAAACTGTAGTAAAAATCAAAAATGTAATAATCTACAGGTTCGCCGCCACCAGATCGTCGTGTAGATCATCAATATACAATAACTGGTTATATTGGAGAGAGTGTAGAATTAACAGCTCAAGTAATATCTTATCCTAAACCAATATTTCAATGGTATTATAGAGAGAATAATGTTGATATACCTATTATTAATAATGGTTCATTTCAACAAACTGATAGATATACCAACATCAATACCTTTATATCTAAATTAACTATAAATATCACAACAAATAAGTTCTATAGAAGATATTATCTTAATGTTTCAAATGAAATAAATCCTGGTGGATCTGATCTACAATATGTTATCATATCAGCAAGTAAGTATTTATAAAACATAATTATTACAGTACATGTACTACAGTATGTTAGGATATTGAATTAAAATCGATAGGCAATACTATATCATTCAGCAGTGAAGAGAGATGTGTTCTATGTAGAATGTATTGAAACTCGATGACCTTGAATAAGTCAACTTCACTAATAATTACAGTCCAACCAGCTGTAAATGGGTACGGATAAACCGTGAGAAATCTATGCTAAGAGGTTTGGCCAAGGACCAGCTGATCGAAAGGAATCACGCGTACTTGGGAACCTAAGTTGTTATCCTTGTAAAATATGGTTGTTTCTTTCTTTTCTTTTTCTTTCTTTAATGAAGTTAATTTTTTTGTTTATCTTAGCTGTTCCTGATCGCCCAATTAATATCACCTACAAAACAACATCAGATACAATTTGTGTTGAATGGAACCCAGGACTTAATGGTGGAGCATCACAAAGTTTTATAGTTCAACATTCTTCTGATGATAAAACATGGGTCAATTCGTCCACAATACCAGATGGTATCAACAATGGTCGAGTTGACTATTGTATAGAAGGACTAGAACCAGATACTAGTTATTATATTAGAGTGATAGCTAGTAATAAATATGGTGAAAGTTTAATTGGAACATTATCTCAGAGTGAACCCCCTAAAACAGCACCTCGACAAGGTAAGAATAATTAAATACAATTTATAATTAACACCTGGTAGAAATAAAATATCATGCAATTAGAAATCTAACTTCGGTATCAAATTATGCATGTTAGAAAAAATACATTTATCTCGAACAATTCAAATGATATTGTAGGTTTTGAGGTCAGCATATTTTAAAGCATATATAATAGGTTTATGTAAGTAATACAGGTCTATGAGCAAAACTTAAAATGATATAAATGTTGTTTTGATTTACAAAAAAAGTAACCTGAATAGGACTATTTATCCTTTTTATTTAAATGTAATGTTTGAAATTAAATACCATAAAATATCGTACTTAAGCTGCAAGAATAAATTAACAGTGGATACAGTGAGGTTTTTAGTTGCCAATTTATTATTACAAATACGTTGTGCCTTATAAAGACTTTGATTCTTCATTTGAGGTACCGAAGTTGTGCCGGATAGTGGGTTGGACGCAGTCGGTTTAGGAGTTGTTATTGGTATTCCGTTGACCATTCTTGTCGCTGCAGCTGTTGGTGTAATTATTTACAAACGCCGACAAGGTAAAAATATCGTGTGCTTTAAGTCAGTCTTGTAGAATGTATTTTTTTAACGATAAATAAATTTCTGTATATCATTATTAACAATCTTATAATATAATAAATAAATAATCCACTTATTCTCTTTTTCAGGTAAAGGGAAAGAAGACGAATCGTAAGTACTGAATAATAATAAATCTTGTTGACCCATACTGAGTATTATCAAATCAAATAAGAAGTACTCTACTCTCATTTTCCTGTATTTTAAATCTTTAATTAAAATTTTATATTATATATACCGTTGCTTTTCCAACCAGAAAATCTTTCGAACCGACTAGTACCTTGAAATAATAAATGTTATATATCTATATTTTAACAGGTATGATGGATTTGACCCCAGGACAAGAGGTAATAAAAATTTATCAGCAATTTTAATGTATTTTAAGCTATTTAAGCATAGCATGTATATTGGCAAAAATTCGGTAAACAAATACCAAGAACAAATAATGTTAATGAAAAGGTAGATTTCAGCGACATCGATCATTCGGAACAAAAATTTCAATTATCTTAACATTTCGATTTAGAACAGCTCACCAGGGCATCACATAACACAAGCGAGATATTATCAATGTTTTTAGTGTACATTATCATCTGATCAGAAGATTTGTGTCAAATGCTGACCGCTTTGTATTTAAAAGAAAACAAAGAGTAGATCAAAGTGTTATTTTGTTCTTTGTTATATACACAACGTTCACTCATATATAATATAATATCTTATATATTGAAAGCTGATATCAACCAAACCTACCAGGAGTTAAATACTGTAAGTCCTGTAGAAACACCACAAACTAGTGATGGAGCAGACTATTACAATCTTAGAGCAGGCCAACCAAGAACAAATGGTGATGATACAAAACCATATGTAAATCTGTAGTTAAAAGTTCGTAAACAGGTACTTTTTGCTTTGATGATATCTTGAACCCTTTGACTTTAATGGTGACTGAATATTCCACATGTATTCCCTACTGTCTGATTTAAATTAATTTCAAACCTAAAAAATATTTCACACTAGAGGTCCGATTGGGACTGCATGATTGACTTTTAGCTGTATTATAGTTACGAACTTTCGTCTTTAAGTAATAAAATGTGTCCATTTGGTATTCCATCCTACCGTTTTGATTGGGGTGACACATAGCAATGATCTTTGATCAAGACAAGATTTCAATTTGATTTTGATTTAAATATTTTAATTTTCAGTCCTAGAGCAGTCACAGAAAGTATACCTTACCTACATTCTGATACTTGTATACATTATATTATTATATACTCCTAAATATCTCTGTAAACTCATACTTGAATCATAACAGATGTTTGTGTATATTGTGTATAGTACAAACTTATGAAACGAGAATAAACTTATTTGTGTACATGCTGTGAATTTGTTGGATTATTATTCGGTTGTATTTGATTTAGAACGAAGACGATGGAATTATATCAAAATGATTCAATATAGAAATATTGGCATAAAACATGTTCATAATATCAGGTTTAAAAGGTGGGTACGATTGTGTTTCGTACTCATCCTACTCGCATTTATTTGAACTAAGAGTAAAATGAATGGATTGAAGAGATATTATAGGCTGGTTCAGTTCTAATATCATCAATATGATGGTCAAATAATTTTAAAATGTTTTAAAAAGGACTGTAACTAATTTTTTGTTGCCAAAACATACGAAATATATTTCTAAGCTTCTGCAAGATTTCCTCCGAACCTCTAGATAAACTCAGTAATCAGAGCCAGACTTGATCTAGATTGATTAGATATGGATAATGCGCAATTGTATAATATAAATATGTGATTTGATGTCACCTTATTTTATGTACTATAATATTAAACTAATTAATTTGTGAATATATTGTGATAGAAAATTTTTAAAGCTTCTTACAATTTTTAATTATTACTTAAACCATTCATGCATTTTATCATATACACCTGGTAACAGTAACAAGTAACAGTATTCTTTGTTGCTTTGTTATTGAAGCATGTTGAAGCCCGAAACAGCAACTTTAATAGAAAGACGTTGCATTGTCTTTTACCATGTTAATTTTGTCGAAGTGTTTGCATTTTTATATGCCTTATTGATGTAGTGATACTGGGAAATTCATATATCTTACTTGTATTGTATTGTATTGTTTAATTTTGAAATAAGTAGACTCATGTTGAGTCAAGAAGTACAGAAAGCCATTGAAACAGATCAAAATCCACGTAAACATATGTGAAAGCAAATTGATTGTGTCAGTCTTTTTTGTAAACGCTATGGAATGAAGATAAACTTAGCTAAAACTAAAATAGTGGTATTTAGAAGGGGTGGAATTATTAAGAATAATGAGAAATGGTTTAATGAAGGGGAGATAATCGAAACAGTATCTCAATACAAATATCTAGGTCTATACTTTACACCCAAATAAGCTTGGTATAAAGCTTGTAATACATTAGTTATACAGGGGGAAAAGGCCATGAATATTCTATTTAGATTCTGTTACAAAAACTATATTAATATACAAAACTCTTTGTTTTTATTTGATAGAATTATGAAATTATGTAGAATGCCTAGGTATCCCAGGCCTTGTTATGAAATGTCTCTCAATTTACATGAAGCTGGTAGAGCGACATGGGCAACATCTGTACATAATCTGTTGTTAAAATTGAATTTATATGATGCTTGGATTAACCAAGGAGTGGAAAATGTGCCCATTTTTTTAACATGTTGTCAACTGTCACGTAAATGAATTATATAACAATGAATGATCAAAAAGGATTAACTAGGACAAACTAACATATTATAGTCAGTATAAACAAATGTTAAAATGTGAGGATTATTTAAGTGCTATTTGTAACAGAAATCACATAGTGCTCATTGCACGTTTTAGAGCAGGTTGTCATAAACTTGCCGTTGAAACCGGCAGATGGACTGACCTAGAACGGGATGAACGCATATGTGTATTCTGCAATAACAAATTTGACAATTCTATCATTGAAGATGAATTACATTTCATAATGCAATGTCCATTATACAAAGATCTAAGATCAGAATACTTGCACTGTAATTATGTTGAAAATCAATCACAATATTTTTTATGGCTAATGAAATATCCTAGTTCAAATTTGGCTGAATTATCATCAGAGGAGAAAGATATAGGAGAAAATACCTACTAGAGCATACTGAATTAATAAAGTAAAATGAAATTATACAAATAAGATAACTATTATGGATATACTACTCCTTCCTTTAATTTTTGCAACGTTTCAATTCACATACAGGAATCTTTATCAAGCACAAACAATAATAATAGCAAAACAGAGTAACAAAGATTCCTGTATGTGAATTGAAACGTTGCAAAAATTAAAGGAAGGAGTAGTATATCCATAATAGTTACCTTATTTGTTTAATGTTCTATCTACTTCTAAATGTCATTTAAAGATTATAAAATGAAATTGTTTAACTATCAACTATATATCAATTGTTATAAGGATTAGAGTGTTTATGTAACATAGTTATAAATATCATGTTGTCATATGTAATATGGGCTGGAGGCCTGCTACTGAGATTTGTAAATAAAAAAAATTAAACATCTGTGAACTTTACATGCTATTTAATTCCCTTTAATATGATATTTTACTAATGAATGTAATAAATGTAACGAATATATACTGTCTGCTGAATACACGGTTATTCAATCACTACACAGTATGTTTTTATGTGACTAGTCCATACAGTCATACAATACCAGTGTTTTCTTATAATAAAAACGAAGTAATACAGATTGTATACCTTCAAATGTATTCATTTCTTAAAATAACATGGCGGTTGTTATATTACTGATAGGAATTTTAATCCAAACTACATTAGGTATAAACATGCTATAACTATATTGCAGTATCAATTGTTCTTTGTGAATATTGCTCGATTTTATATGATTTCAATAATCCAGTTTACGGAAATTCTGGTAGTGTTACTTGTTATTATAACAATGTAATAGACAGTAACTGTATAATATTATCTTTCCATTCTAGGTCAAGTTATAATAAATACTGAACCTAATGAACTGGTTGATGAAGAATCTGGTGGTGTTACCTGTTATTATAACAATGTAATAGACAGTAACTGTATAATATTATCTTTCCATTCTAGGTCAAGTTATAATAAATACTGAACCTATTGAACTGGTTGATGGAGAATCTGGTAGTATTACCTGTTATTATAACAATGTAATAGACAGTAACTGTATAATATCATCTTTCTATTCTAGGTCAAGTTATAATAAATACTGAACCTAATGAACTGGTTGATGGAGAATCTGGTAGTGTTACCTGTTATTATAACAATGTAATAGACAGTAACTGTATAATATTATCTTTCTATTATAGGTCAAGCTATAATAAATACTGAACTTAATGAACTGGTTGATGGAGAATCTGGTAGTGTTACCTGTTATTGTAACAATGTAATAGACAGTAACTGTATAATATTTTCTTTCTATTCTAGGTCAAGTTATAATAAATACTGAACCTAATAAACTGGTTGATGGAGAATCTGGTAGTGCTACCTGTTCTTATAACAATGTAATAGATAGTAACTGTATAATATTATCTTTCTATTCTAGGTCAAGTTATAATAAATACTGAACCTAATAAACTGGTTGATGGAGAATCTGGTAGTATTACCTGTTCTCATAACAATGCCTATTCAATATCTATATCACGATTTGGTCAGAGTACTATAGCTACCTGTATTGTTTCTATACCAAGAGAGTGTAATATCTTAAATCCTGCACCTGAAAACAACTATGCTGATTATAGAGGATTCTATACAGCATCTAAAACAACTACTAGTGTTACTATACATATTGATACAGTATCTTAACAAAGAGATGGTGGTTACTGGGATTGTAGTGTGATAGGTGTTCAATCTGAAAAAATTAAAAACAATATAACTATTGATGTTAAAGGTAAATCCCTTTTTATTATCTTCATTAACAAAATTGTCTTGTTTTAACAGATTTTATAAATTAATAACATTTAGTATAATTAACACAACATTGACAAGTTTAGTATTAATGTTCGAGAGAAATAAACACCACGAAGAACAAAATAACAGCTTATGTCAAATGAATTTTTCTTCGCATCCTTATTATATTTTTTATCAAAATTGTATTAGTTAGATTTATATTATTTCCAGTACCTGTTAAAGATGTAGAAATAGAAAATAAAACCAGTCTCAATCTAGTGAATGGAGTGTCTACCACAATGAATTGTAAAGTCACCAATAAACCTGATCCAGTAATAAATTATAGATGGTTTATAGTAGAAACAAATCGAACATTATCAACATCATCATCTTTCCAGTTGACACCAAATAAAACTCAAAATGGTCAAACTCTGTCATGTTCAGCAGACAATGGATATGGTAGTAGTAAATCTGATACTGTTATTCTAGATGTTCAGTGTAAGTAAATTAGCTTCAATAACCACCTGTGTTTAAATTTCTATTCTTAGATAAACCAAGTATATTTTATATTTATGTTATTATATAAACCAAGTATATTTTATATTTCTGTTGTTAGATAAACCAAGTATATGTTATATTTCTGTTGTTAGATAAACCAAGTATATTTGATATTTCTGTTGTTAGATAAACCAAGTATATTTTATATTTCTGTTATTAGATAAACCAAGTATATTTTATAATTCTTTTGTTAGATAAACTAAGTATATTTTATATTTCTGTTGCTAGATAAACCAAGTATATCTTATATTTCTGTTTTCAGATAAACCAAGTATATTTTATATTTCTGTTTTCAGATAAACCAAGTATATTTTATAGTTCTGTTGGTAGATAAACCAAGTATATTTTATATTTCTGTTGTTAGATAAACCAAGTATATTTTATATTTCTGTTGTTAGATAAACCAAGTATATTTTATATTTCTGTTGTTGGATAGACCAAGTATATTTTATATTTCTGTTGTTAGATAAACCAAGTATATTTTATATTTCTGTTGTTAGATAGACCAAGTATATTTTATATTTCTATTATTAGATAAACCAAGTATATTTTATATTTCTGTTGTTAGATAAACCGAGTATATTTTATATTTCTGTTGCTAGATAAACCAAGTATATTTTATATTTCTGTTTTCAGATAGACCAAGTATATTTTATATTTCTGTTTTTAGATAAACCAAGTATATTTTATAGTTCTGTTGGTAGATAAACCAAGTATATTTTATATTTCTCTTGTTAGATAAACCAAGTATCTTTTATATTTCTGTCTTCAGATAAACCAAGTATATTTTATATTTCTGTCTTCAGATAAACCAAGTATATTTTATATTTCTGTCTTCAGATAAACCAAGTATATTTTATATTTCTGTTTTCAGATAAAACAAGTATATTTTATATTTCTGTTTTCAGATAAACCAAGTATATTTTATATTTCTGTTGTTAGATAAACCAAGTATATTTTATATTTCTGTTGTTATATAAACCAAGTATTTTTGATATTTCTGTTGATAGATAAACCAAGTATATTTTATATTTCTGTTGTTAGATAAACCAAGTATATTTTATATTTCTGTTGTTATATAAACCAAGTATTTTTGATATTTCTGTTGATAGATAAACCAAGTATATTTTATATTTCTGTTGTTAGATAAACGAAGTATATTTCATATTTCTGTTGTTATATAAACCAAGTATATTTGATATTTCTGTTGATAGATAAACCAAGTATATTTTATATTTCTGATGTTAGATAAACCTAGTATATTTTATATTTCTGTTTTCAGATAAACCGGGTATGTTTTATATTTCTGTTTTCAGATAAACCAAGTATATTTTATATTTCTGTTGTTAGATAAACCAAGTATATTTTATATTTCTGTTGTTATATAAACCAAGTATTTTTGATATTTCTGTTGATAGATAAACCAAGTATATTTTATATTTCTGTTGTTAGATAAACCAAGTATATTTTATACTTCTGTTGTTAGATAAACCAAAAATATTTTATATTTCTGTTCTAAGATAAACCAAGTATATTTTATATTTCTGTTCTAAGATAAACCAAGTATAAAGATAGAACCTGAAGTATCTGGTAACTACAAAATAATAGAAGGTAATGCAGTAGAATTAAAGTGTATTGTAACTGATGCTAATCCTAATGATGCTGGTAGTTTGAGTTATAAATGGTATAAAGATACAACAACTACTCTACCTGGGCAAGTTGGTTCTACAGTTCAAATATCACAGAGAGGAATATATAGATGTTCTGTTTCTAATGGAATTGGTACAGGAAGATCAGATTCTATTAATATAGATGTTTTATTTCCACCAAGAGTCACCCTGATACCACAATATAGTATTATAGAATCTAATACTCTCACTATACCCTGTATAGCTACATCTAATCCTGTACCTAATAATTATACTTGGTCTGGACCTAATAACTTGATACAATCTCAACAGAATTTAACTATATCTAGTATCAATAGGAATCAAACAGGACAATATACATGTACAGTTAGTAATATCATGATACCAACTACTTCTGTTTTGTGTCTATCCTAATACACATTAAAAACTAATTAATGTATAAATATCAAATATTTCATTTAGCTACACCAAACTTGCCTAGTTCTATAACCATTCAACCACCAAAATCCACAATTTGTGTAGATTGGACACCAGAATTTTAATGTGGAGCATCACAAAGTTTTATAGTTCAACATTCTACTGATGATAAAACATGGGTCAATTCGTCCACAATACCAGATGGTACCAATAATGGTCGAGTTGACTATTGTATAGAAGGATTAGAACCAGATACTAGTTATTATATTAGAGTGATAGCTAGTAATAAATATGGTGAAAGTATGACAGGTATGATTTCTAATATAGAATCTTCAAACTATCTCGGAGATAAAATACATGTAGGTCAATAAACCCTGGTGGTGTAAGTATTGTTTGCAGTCTTCTCGTCAGTTAAACTAATTATCGTGTAATCTTATATTTTAGATACTACTCTGGAATATAGACATAAGAATAAGACAACTAATACGGATGGAAATAGTGATTTAAACATTTGGAACACTGGTTATAATAGTGGATACAATAGTGGATTTGGTGCTGGTGTTGGAACAGGTTTAGGTGTAGCTGTAGCTATAGTGGTGATGGTTATTGCAGCCATATTTATATATTAAACATGTATTAAGTAATGTTATTTATAAAGCAACACAATTGAAACATGGAAATTAAATTAAACAGCCTACAGCTAATTCATGCTTTTACTAAGATAATTGCAAGAAATAACACTAAGTCGTTTATTTTCAGGTAAACAGACAAAAGCAGATAAAACGTAAGTTTTTAATGAAAATAAAGCATGTTTTTCATAGCTTGATAGTAAACTTCAAAACGCTGATTTGTTTCATTGTTTTAATTTTCTTGTTGGTTAAATTCGTCATTAGACATGCTATTTGCATGATATGTAGTTACGGCCCTGAATTCTGTTCAGTGTAATATAACTGAAGAAAGTGTACCAGTTGTAACATACTAATTAACACTGTGTAGATTATTATAGATATTGTATGTTTTCTAGTAAGATATAAACTGTTATTATTTTATAGATACGATGGATTTAATCCCACATCAAGATCGGGTAAATAAAAATATGTCTTTCCATTTCTTTTTTATAAATCTTACAGTGTTGAAATAAAATTGAAATGTTATTTGTCAGTAACGATTCTAGATTGGCACAGTTATAGTTCTGATAAAATTTTGTAGGCTTTATTTGAGAAAGATTTGGAAAACCTACATTTGAAACATGAATAATGTAAACTGTAAATATGTAAACTTTGAAAACTTCTTTCTAGAAATCATCATCTGTATAATTTGTTAAACTGTGAAAAATTCATTAGGCCTTCATTCTATCGAAAAAACATCCTGAACTCTAATTATATTATCATTAACATAAAAAGTTGTTGGACAAATTGTATTTATTGAATTCCTTGACTCTTATTCATCATTCGACTTTAATTTACAGGAAATAATGTTTGTTTTTATTTGTTTAGATGATACACAGACATATCAAGAATTAGATACAGTAAACAATACAGCTAGAATACAATCTGACGATGGAACTGATGTTGGTAGAAACAATCCTACTATAGAAGATGGTGGACCATATGCTAATCTTAAATAACATTAACAGATACCAGGTTTTCCCAAATTGGTTTTCGGTGATTTAGATTAGATAATATTTTATAATATTAACCATCTTTACTTGTTCGATTATTATGTAAAGCAAAATCTGTGGGTTGTGTGATTTGACATGTAGATTTCGTTTGTGTCAATATACTAAGTTATACTAGCTTTATAGTTCATTGAGAAAAATTAAATAAAATTTAGATAATTTTTAAGAATAAAAAACGAAAAAGGGAATAACTATATTTAATACAAGATAGCCGAAAAATTAAAGACTTAGATAATAAGGGAAATAAGCGGTTTTATATTTTTCGATTTTAACAAAGCTTTTGATTAAGTAAACCATGATGTATAACTTAAAAAAATTTTAAAAATTAATGGGAATTCATAAAACTTCCTACATAAGTAAGAGGCAACAGAGGTTTATACAAGGGCATTATCTCCCATCAAATCCTAAAGAAATTGGACCATATTGATTTAAATATCATTAACAAATTCCCAAATTTTGGTGTTTGGTATTAAGAGTAGATGAATATTAATAGATTTAAATGTATTCTGGCAAAAAATTTATTCTTTTTAATAAGAACAGACACTATTCCTCCACGTTGAACTGTCTATCAAAGGTAGACTACTCGTGAGTGTCAAATCGTTTAAAGTCATTTTTATAAAATAAACTTTGTACTTACATAATTGGTTCATGTTTTGCTTTTATTTATTGAAGTTTTTGAAAAAGGGCGCAGTTTGTATGTCCTTGACTTTTTGTGGGTGTGTTTACTTTCACTGTACACTATTTGTAAATAGGTACTTTCTTTTCTAGCTACCAGTTGCTTAGAAATGCTGATCTAATTGACCATGGTTTCCATTTATACAATCAATTTATCCCGATTATATTAAGCGTTTTGCCCAAAAGCTGTCTACAATTTCCCGTTAACACATAATTGCATTATAGCCCGCAATAGAAAGGGGAAAACCCGAGGCTCGGTGTATCATCACATGGTGAGCGATAGAATAAGAAAAATAACAGATCTTTGAAAGAGTAATTGGAAAACAAAGAGTAAAATAATGAAAAGTAAGTTAGTGAACGATCTGGGATTTAATGGGCCAAAAACAATTATTACCCTTGGGTAATTTGTATGGGTTAATTTGTAGTCAAAGCCAATTAGGGTTAGCTATGACAACCTTATCCAGTGTTGATAAAAGGTTTTCGTATGATAAAATAGAGAGAAAAGATTTCTCGACACTTGATAAAGAATAATATTTCGAAAACCGGTTC